>CM077659.1:8941997-9351997 GCA_039707465.1 Rhabdophis nuchalis | reverse complement strand
GACATCCATTTTAAGGACCAGCCTGTTGAAAGACGGAGGCCGTATTTAGTCCCAATCCTGCCTCCACCCTCTTTTGCATCTTGTATCTCTGCTGCTCAGGGCAGGGACACCCCCCCCCTTCCTTAAACATCTGGATGTACTAAGTGCCGCTTGCAAGACCTACATCAACAATGTTGCGCGGCTGCAGAAACTCACCAAAGGCAGAGTCGTCTCTCAGTTCCCTCCCATAGCGGAGCATGCAGTCCCCAAGTAATCCTTCGGTCTGTGGGTATCCTGTGGCCTTCACTTGCCCTCGGATCTTGGAGACAGTGTTCAGCATTCCTAGCTTAGCTCTGTAGGCTTTGCAAGAGAGAGAGAGAGATTAACATTGGGAAGCTTTCAAAATACGCTGGGATTTCTATAGCGCCTGGAGAACATTTCTGCCCGTTGACTTCACGTCTCCAGACCTGGAATGTGACTGAGACCATTGAGCGGGTTCAGAGCAGTGGTGGGTTTCTGCAGGCTCGCACCTACTCGCAAGAGCCGGTTGGTGAAATTTAGAGAACCGGTGAGAGGGGGTTCCACTGGCGTACCTGGAAGTAAATCTGGCCCGCCACTGCCAGTGACCCAACGGAAAGGAAAGGAAAGGAAAGGAAAGGAAGGAAGGAAGGAAGGAAGGAAGGAAGAAAGAAAGAAAGAAAGAAAGAAAGAAAGAAAGAAAGAAAGAAAGAAAGAAAGAAAGAAAGAAAGAAAGAAAGAAAGAAAGAAAGAAAGAAAGAAAGAAAGAAAGAAAGAAAGAAAGAAAGAAAGAAAGAAAGAAAGAAAGAAAGTATCATCACGATTGAGTCCGAAATTTTGGTTGCTAAGCAAGAGCGTTGTTAAATGAGTTTCACCACATTTTAAAAGGTGGCGACTCCCACCCTGTCACATGACTGCCAAGCCACGCCCACAAAATAGGCCACACCTACAGAGTAGGTTCTAAAAAATTTGAAACCCACCACTGGTTCAGAGATATGTCACGAGACGAGTACTCCACTCTTCTAAAGGTAAAGGTTCCCCTCGCACATAGGTGCTAGTCGTTCCCGACTCTAAGGGGCGGTGCTCATCTCCGTTTCAAAGCTGAAGAGCCAGCGCTGTCTGAAGACATCTCTATGGTTATGTGGCCGGCATGACTAAATGCCAAAGGCACACAGAACGCAGTTACCTTCCCACCAAAGGTGGCTCCTATTTTTCTACTTGCATTTTTTACGGGCTTTCGAACTGCTAGGTTGGCAGAAGCTGGGACAAGTAACGGGAGCTCACTCCGTTATGCGGCACTAGGGATTCGAACCGCCGAACTGCCGGCCTTTTTGCTTTTTTGCAAGTTCAGCGTCTTAGCCACTGAGCAACTACGTCCCTCTACTGAATCCTCTACTCCAGGGGTCTCCAACCTTTGCAACTTTAAGCCTGAAGGACTTCAGCTCCCAGAATTCTGGGAGCTGAAGTCCTTCAGGCTTAAAGTTGCAAAGGTTGGAGACCCCTGCTCTACTCGCAATATAATTTCTTATGCCTCCGGGCTTGAAATATTGGAAGACCGCTATCCTGTCTCCCCTAGTCCTTCTTTTCATTAAACTAGACGTACCCAGTTCCTGCAACCATTCATCCTATGTTTTAGCCTCCAGTCCCCTAATCCTCTTGGTTCCTCTTCTCTGCCCTTTTTCTAGAGTCTTGGGTGAACCTGACTGAGAAGACTGCAAGACTGCCTCGAGTCCCTTCAGGGAGAGAGAGCGGGTTATAAATAAAATTATTATTATTATTATTATTATTATTATTATTATTATTATTATTATTATTATTATTATTATTATTATTATTATTATTATTATTATTATTATTATTATTATTATTATTATTATTATTAAATGACGATCACATGAGTTGGGATACCACAACCATCCCAAAATACGTGGCACTTGCCAAGCGCCTGTATTTTGACCATGTGACCATAGGGATGCTGCAACGGTCATAAATGCGAGGACCGGTTGCAAGTCACTTTTCACCCCAGAGTTGTTGTAACTTTGAGGGCCACTAAATGAATGATTGTAAACCAAGGACCACCTATAAACAGTAGGTAAAACTAAAGACGATAAAACTGTTGCGACATCAAAAAACGTGCGTAGAAAACGAAACGAAGCTGGGGAGCCCAGGTTTGTCGGATTGGCTCGCAATTGGTGCTCGGTCGTTTGAAACATCTGGAACTCACTCAAACTATTTTGTCCTTACCTGGGTTAGGTTGGAGATATTCCGTAGCTTTGGATAAAAGTTCCGCCACCGCCTTGCTAGTGACGTCGATTTTCTGCAAGGGGAATATGAAATATCTTTAGGTGGGCTGTGCAAATCATTTTCAATTGGAGCCACTTTTATTCAACGCCTTCGATTTGGATGACTAAATTGGAAACGGGCAGTTTGGATCATTTTGGAAGTACAATACAATACAACAGCAGAGTTGGAAGGAACCTTGTAGGTCTTCTAGTCCAACCCCCTGCGTGGGCAGGAACCTTATACCATTTCAGACAAATGGCTATCTAACATCTTCTTAAAGACTTCCAGGGTTGGGGCATTCACAACTTCTGGAGGCCAGCTGTTCCAGAGGTTAATTGTTCTAACTATCAGGAAGTTTCTCCTTAGTTCTAAGTTGCTTCTCTCCTTGATTAGTTTCCACCCATTGTTTCTTGTCCTGCCCCCAGGTGCCTTGGAGAATAGTTTCCAACTCTGCTCTCCATGGCAGGTGCTTTGGGAGGCCTCAACTCAAACAGCATAGAGCTGGAAGAGACCTTGGAGGTCTTCTAGTCCAACTTCCTGCTCAAGCAGGAAACCCTATACCATTTCAGACAAATGACTGTCCAATCTCTTCTTAAAAACCTCAAATGATGGAGCATCCACAACTTCTGGAGGCAAGCTGTTCCAGAGGTTAATTGTTCTGTCAGGAAATTTCTCCTCAGTTCTAGGTTGCTTCTCTCCTTGATTAGTTTCCACCCATTGCTTCTTGTCCTGCCCTCAGGTGCCTTGGAGAATAGTTTGACTCCCTCTTTGTGGCACCCTCTGAGATATCGGAACACTGCTATCATGTCTCCCCTGGTCCTTCTCTTCATCAAACTAGACATACCCAGCTCCTGCAACCGTTCTTCATATGTTTTAGCCTCCAGTCCCCTAATCATCTTGGTTGCTCTTCTCTGCATTCTTTCCAGAGTCTCCACGTCTTTTCTACATCGTGGCGACCAAAACACCAAGTGTTTTGCTCTTGAAACATTTCTAAGGTAAAAGGAGTCCTTGGTGCTCTCTGAGGTCTCATTACCCTAACTACATAACATCATCATAGTCCTAGCACTGATGATGTTACCTCGCTGGGTAATGAAATGCCTGCAAGAAAACGAACAAGTTCAGAGAGTACCAAGAAGCCCACAATCCTCCTCCTCCACGCCACAAACCCCACTTCCTTCTAGCACTGATGATGTTACCTAGTTGGGTAATGAAACATCTGCAAGAAAACAACCAAGCTCAGAAAGCACCCTCATTTCAATCCTGAGCTACAAATATTCTCCTTTATTGGTTTCTAAGGTTGTTGAAACAACCCCTGTTGGACATGAGTGGATTCAAAAGAATTCAATTTTGAACCATCACTGATCTTTAACAATATATGACGGGGATTGGTTCTTTCGTACATTACATGCAAATTTGTACCAACCTGGTCTCCTCTAGACCAGGGGTCCCCAACCTTTTTGGCACCAGGGACCGGTTTCATGTTAAAAAAATTCCACGGACCGGTGGCCATGGCTCAGCCGGCGTAGAGGGGGAGCGGGGGCGAGGGGGAACAGGTGGCACATGAGCACGTGGGGTGTGTGTGAGAGTTGGCTCACTCGCCCCTCTCAGGTCCTTCCGCCCCCGGTGCGCGCTCTGCCCAGGGGGCTGTCCCCTCCTCCCTCCTCCTCCTCTCCGGCCCTTTCTAAGAGTTGTGCCATTCACTGCAGCCCGGTTCCTATCAAGCCACGGAGCAGCACCGGTCCACGGCCCTGCTCTAGACCTTTACTTAATATGGGCCTGTTTTAGAAAAAAAAAGGATGAAAAGTCCTCTGGAGTTATAATTAGAAACAACTACCTTGCAATTAGCAGCCCGTATCACAGGCTTGCCTTACCTTCTCCATCTCTTGAAAATCTTCATCAAGCTTGGTCCCTTCTGCTCCATTGATCTTCTCGCTGAAAAGCTGCAGGAGGAAAAGAAGAACGATAAACAACGGGACAGCCCCAAACCAAAGTCTAGGGCAGGGGTCTGCAAAGTCGGCTCTTTTAAGACTGGTGGACTTCAACTCCCAGAATTCCCCAGCCAGCTATGCTGGCTGGGGAACTCTGGGAGTTGAAGTCCACCAGTCTTAAAAGAGCCGACTTTGCAGACCCCTGGTCTAGGGAGAGTCTCAGTCCTCCAGGACATCGTTGTCCTAAAGGTGCTTGGTCAAGCAGCAACTGGAGTTCCTGGTTTTTTCTTTGCAGATGTTTTGCTTCAGCTCCAAAGAAGCTTCGTGGATGAGAAGCGAAATGCCTTCAAAGGAAAAACAAACCAGAAAGTCCAGTTGCCTCTTGAAAAAGTACCTTTGGGATAACCCCAAGTAGCAATAGCACTTAGACGTATATATTGCTTTACAGCCCTCTGCAAAGCAGTTTATTTTTATTTATTTATTTATTTTATTACATTTATATCCTGCCCTTCTCCGCAGAGGACCCAGTTTACAGAGTCAACCTCTTAACCCCAACAATCGGACCCCTCATTTGACCCACCTCAGAAGGATGGAAGGCTGAGTTAACCTTGAGCCGGTTGGGATTGAACTGCTGGTGGTAGGCAGAGTAAGCCTGCGAGAGCAATAACAATAGCACTTAGACTTATATACCACTTCATAGTGCTTTCACAGCCCTCTCTAAGAGGTTTACAGAGTCAGCCTCTTGCCCCCCAACAATCTGGGTCCTCATTTTGCCCACCTCGGAAGGATGGAAGGCTGAGTCAACCTTGAGCCTGGTGAGATTCGAACTGCCAAATTGCAGGCAGCCGGCAGTCAGCAGAAGTAGCCTGCAGTACCGCACTCTAACCACAGCACGGCCACGGCTCAGTGTGTGTGTGTGTGTGTGTGTGTGTGTGTGTGTGTGTGTGTGTGCGCGTGCATGAACACATATGTGCATCTCCTCCATACATTTGGTGAACATGCGTTTGGCTATTGCCCTGTTCAACGTATCACGCATACAATGCTCTTTGTCTCACAAAAGTTGTTGCTTTGCCAGTCAAGGGACTTCCCATTTCAGATGCAAGAAGGAGACTTATCTCCCCTCCCCACCTTATCTTTCTGGCCTGCCCCCCTCCTCTTTATCACTTCTGGGCCTCTCCTTTACCAGCTCCACCTCCAAACCACACCAGGTTGTAGCAGATGTTTCCTCATAGTCATAGATTCTTTGGGTTTCTGAGTTTCTGGCCCTTCGTCCCACCAACATCTCAAAAACACACCTCCTTTAAATGTCTTCTGCTCACAACTCAACAGGCACAGCACTAACTACAATTACAACGAATGCACAACAATATGCATGGACGCCAAAGGGACTCCGTTTGTGCAATCCAGACAAAAGAAAAGCACTCCATTTCCTCTTCTTGAGACCACCATTGAGAGAGAGAGAGAGAGAGAGAGAGAGAGAGAGAGAGAGAGAGAGAGAGAGAGAGAGAGAGAGAGAGAGAGAGAGAGAGAGAGAGAGAGAGAGATTCTCCTGGTTTGAATGCCATGCGAAACCATGATTTGTTTCAACCAAATTTAATAAACCAGGGTTGGGATCGCACTACCAGCTAAGCCCTATTCAGCCTCCCAGTTTTGACAAGGTGGCCCTGCCAAATTCTCACTCACTGGAGAAGAGCCTCATGCTGGGAAAGATGGAGGGCAAAAGAAGGAGACAGCAAAGAATGAGGGGGCTGGATGGAGTCACCGAAGCAAATGGACTCCAGAGGATGGTAGAGGACAGGAAGGCCTGGAGCAACGTTGTCCATAGGGTCCCGATGGGTCAGACACAACTTCGCAACTAACAACAACTGCATTCTAACCATTGTGCCAGTCTCTTTGCCCACTCCTTGCCCAGAATGAGCCTGCTGAGGATTGATGCAATATCCATCTCAGTGTGGTTGTGTTGATTAACCCAAATGCAACAAGAAATACTTCTCTACCATATGCACCCTCTTCCTTGTGAGGCCAAAAAAATAATCTAGGGACGTCCCACGGTCCATACTAAGATGGCTATTTGGAGTGGGTGTACTGCAGCAGGGACAGTACAAAAGGCCAGCTCCATCCATATAGAAGCATTCGCCGTGACTATCTGCACTTAATCCACTCTGTAATTTGGTAAACAGAAACCTCAGAACTGTGTTTCCTCAATGCTGTCTCTCCAGCAGAGGTTAATGGGGGCCATTAATCTTGTTATGTTAAGTCAAGTCAACAATCACAAGCCCCAGGGAGCAGTTTACTTCAAAGTTACCTGGTAACCGTCTTCTGTAAGCACATTCTCACAGTTACAATAATAGCCTGTTTTTAAAGTGACATAATACTTGTGATGACAACCAGGAAGCCAACCTGGGGCTTTTGGCCTCTGGAGATGGTTACTGACATGCCCTTTGTCCAAATTAATGGACCTGCCAATCATATTGTCTGTATTCCATTCACTGTTCATTCCCTTGGGTTCCCCTCCTAATTATTCTGATGTATTCTGTTATCTAAGTCATCTAAGGGATGCGGTGGCTCAGTGGCGAAGATGCTAAGCTTGTCGATCAGAAAGGGAAAGAAGAGGGAGGAGGAGTGAGGGAGGAGGAGGAGGAAGAAGAAGAAGGGAGAAGAAGAAGGGAGGAGGAGGAGGAGGAGGAGGAGGAGGAGGAGAAGAAGAAGGAGGAGGAGGAAGAGGAGGAGGAGGAGGAGGAGGAGGAGGAGGAGGAGAAGAAGAAGAAGAAGAAGAAGAAGAAGAAGAAGAAGAAGAAGAAGAAGAAGAAGAAGAAGAAGAAGAAGAAGAAGAAGAAGAAGAAGAAGAAGAAGAAGAAAGATGGGACAATGACTATCTTAAACCCAAATATTATAGGCAATGTAATGTTGTACTTGCCAATTTATGCTTATCTGCTCAAAAATAAATCCCACTGAGCTTCTGGAGCATGTAGCCAAGCTGTAGAGCAAAAGCTTTTTCCTTTAAAAAGAGCTTTTTGTTGTGCTTAGGCAAATAGTACTTCCTTGCTTAAAAGAAAGGGAAAGAACATTTGAGAAAGAGACCTGGGATAAAATACGGTCATAATCTTGGAGCTCATAGCAACTCCACCCACACAATAACATTGCCCATACTTCTGGCCACCTGATCCACAATGTTAGTCCTTGAATATTTGATTGCATTTGGGGGGGGGGGGGGGTTGGTCTTTGCAAACTTGCAATGTGGTTTTTTTTAGGAGGGGGGGCAAAGAGGAAGGGAGGGGAGGAGGAGAAGGGAGAAGGGGAAGGGAAAGAACAAGGAGAGGGAGGGGAAGGGGAAGGAAGGAGGAGGAGGAGGAGGAAGAAGAGAGGAGGAGGAGGAGGAGGAGGAGGAGGAGGAGGAGGAGAAGAAGAAGAAGAAGAAGAAGAAGAAGAAGAAGCAGAAGCAGCGAGAGGAGGAGGAGGAGAAGGAAGGAGGAGGAGGAAGAAAAGAGGAGGAGGAAGAAGAAGAGAGGAGAAGAAGGAGGAGGAGGAGGAGGAGGAGGAGGAGGAGGAGGAGGAGGAGGAGGAGGAAGAAAGAAGGGTCAGCCTGTGCAATTCTCCAGTCCCTGTAACAATGACATGGTGGGAAAATATTTTAACAAAAGCACTACAAGTTTGCAACAACATGAGGCTGTTGTTTGCTACAAGAGAGAAGCAACCCTAAGCAACTCTCCCTGGACACAATGTAAGATTCAGAGCAAACTTTTGTGGTGGAAACAAGAGAGCAACAATATAGCTTTGGAAAGGTTTTCTTTTCCTTTTCCAGTAGAGGTTTTGTCTGATGCTGAAGCACTTTCCTTTTTAAAAATTTTTTTAATTAACTTTAAAAAAAAATTCGTAGCATTATTTTAAAACATTTTCATAAAATCACCGTTACTGTGGAATGGGTGGACGGTTAGAAAATTTTACTACTAACAGAGATACAAAAGTGGGCGGGAGGTATAAAAAGGTTGACTACCCCGATCTAAACCAATGCTCCGGAGTACGTCAATAAACGTTTTTCAGCCAATAAATGTTGTTTACAGGTCACAAGAGTGTTTGGAGGACATCCCCAATTCATTAAATAATTTCCCTCCGGAATTTTGCTGCAGCCTTAGGGTTTGAGCCGAGCTGGTCCCATTTGGCTTTTCCTATCCAAGCCTGTGATCAGCCTGAACTTAATTGCAGGTTATTGTTTTTGCCTGCCTCACAAGTTTGGCTCAGGGGTGGAGCAGAACCGGCTGGCACCTCGAAGCTGTTACCGCAGCTGTGAGCTCTCTGTGTAACCGAAGCCTCAAGTTGGGTAAATAATATTCTGTTGCAGAATTTCTTCCTTGAATTTCTCAACGGGCATGCATGCCCTGACATCTTTGTGAGCCGCTGAAGAATGACAAGCATGGAGCAATAAATAAAATAATGAAAGGTTCTCGGGAGTCTAAAATATCCACCTGCCACAAGGAAGGACCACCTGCAGTCATAAACTGTTCTTCTTTCTCTGCAGGTTGTAGGATTCCCAACTCTGCTCTCCATGGCAGGTGCTTTGGGAGGCCTCAACTCAAACAGCATAGAGCTGGAAGAGACTTTGGAGGTCTTCTAGTCCAACTTCCTGCTCAAGCAGGAAATCCTATACCATTTCAGACAAATGGCTGTCCAATCTCTTCTGAAAAACCTCAAATGATGGAGCATCCACAACTTCTGGAGTCAAGCTGTTCCACTGGTTAATTGTTCTCACTGTCAGGAAATTTCTCCTCAGTTCTAGGTTGCTTCTCTCCTTGATTAGTTTCCAGCCATTGCTTTTTGTCCTGCCCTCAGGTGCCTCAGAGAATAGTTTGACTCCCTCTTCTTTCTGGCAGCCTCTGAGATATTGGAACACTAATAAGTTGCTTCTCTCCTTGATTCATTTCCATCCATTGCTTCTTTGAGTTCCCAATCATGGTATTAATATTCCACGTTGAAGGATGCATGTTGAAGAATGCCACAGATCCTGCATCTGGCACATCTGAAGTTCAATCCCAGTGGAGCAGATGTTACGTTCAGAACAGTGGGGTCGATGTGGGTACAATCATGCTTTTAAAAGGCTCTCTGACTGCTTGCATTAATATAGATGACACAGCACTGGGGTCTTGCCGAGTGGGGTTAGAAAGAAGCAAAATGCAACTATGGGGACGGTAGGAAGCAAAAATGTTGATAAGATGGAGCAGGCAGACAAAGGACCCTTTGAGTCAGAAGGGACTCAAGCATGATCCTCTGGTGTATTTCCCACCAGGCAGTGCCATCGCACACCCGCTGCAGTGCGCATCTATCACAAACCTTGCCTGCTGCAGCTGTCCCATCTCTAGTTTAAAGAGATGCCTAGGTACTTGATTTAATACACCTGTGGCCATGGAAGTGATTGGAACCCCTGGTGAGCAAATACTTTTGGCAATATAGTGTAACTTTTTCACTCCACCTTTGAGCGGTGAACACCAACAGACTAAGAAGTTTTAAGAGGAACACTTGCAGTTTTGGCAGCTCCCTAAATAAAATGGCATGACATATTTGTAGCAAACACAGCCTGGAATGTTAAAAATGCAATATGCATTCCCGGTCTAAAAATCTGATTACAGCTGGGGGCGGGGGGAAGATCTTCACATGGAAACTTCACATGGAAATGTGCAGGAAAAGAGGTTCAATCTGCTAACAATGGTGTATTTAATGCACATCTGTTCCTATATTGCTGAATTAGTTTAACATCTCGTTCAAAGAAATGTCCATCTGGGTTCAGCTCCAAGTGGGGAGAAAGATAAGTTGAGAAAGTTGTGAATGCCCCAACCCTGGAAGTTTTTAAAAAGATGTTAGATAGCCATTTGTCTGAAATGGTATAAGGTTCCTGCCCACGCAGGGGGTTGGACTAGAACAGGGGTCCCCAACCTTTGCAACTTTAAGTCTGAAGGACTTCAGCTCCCAGACTTCTCCAGCCAGCAAAGCTGGCTGGAGAATTCTGGGAGCTGAAGTCCTTCAGACTTAAAGTTGCAAAGGTTGGGGACCCGTGGACTAGAAGACCTACAAGGTCCCTTCCAACTCTGCTATTGTATTATTGTATAAGCAAAAAAACCGAGACCCATTTTTTGACCTTCAGAAATAATAAATAAAACTTTTTCAATAAAAAAAAAAGAAATAATAAAAAGGAATAGTGAGGAAACATAGTACCAAAGAAAAACTTTTTGCAAAAAGATTGGGCTTGGAGGAAGTCTCTTTTCCTTCTCAGGGCGTAAAACCCATCTCACTGGACAGGTTGCTCTGCCTTTAAGATGCTCTCTCTATCCAATCCAATTTCAGATGACACCGTGACACGCAATTATGTTTCAATGTGTAGGCTCAATCCGAAGACATAAAATATATATTTTCACCAGTGTCAACCAGCCGGGGACGTGATGTTCCACGTAAATTGCATTTCGCTGCTCCCTAATTTAATTTCCAGATTCAAACCTCTTGCAGGGACAAAATGTTCCAGATTTGTCTTGCACAAAGCCTGAATAAAACAGGCAAATAGACTGTAAAGGGGCCACTACACAATCAAGCGTAGGGAAGCCAATTCTCATCTTGTGGATTTCCACTGAAAGTCCCAAGTCCACTTCTAAAGGGTGGCTCAGTGGCTAAGACGCTGAGCTTGTCGACCAGAGAGGTCGGCAGTTTGGCGGTTCGAATCCCGAGTGCTGCGTAACGGAGTGAGCTCCCGTGACTTGTCCCAGCTTCTGCCAACCTAGCAGTTCGAAAGCACGTCAAAAATGCAAGTAGAAAAATAGGAACCACATTTTGGTGGGAAGGTAATAGTGTTCTGTGTGCCTTCGGCGTTGAGTCGTGCCAGCCACATGACCATGGAGACATCTTTGGACAGCGCTAGCTCTTCGGCTTTGAAACAGAGATGAGCACCACCCCCTAGAGTCAGGAACGACTAGCACATATGTGGAAGGGGAACTTTTACCTTTACCACTTCTGACTCTCCAACAACAACTACTCTACTCTACTCTACTCCTCTCAATAACGCTCAAGCCATCAGCCTGGACATTCCAAAGAGCCTATTTTCTGTCTCTGCTACCATACCAACTATCCACCCACCAACCCCCTATAATTGCTACGGTTAAGCTTAAAGAATCATTCCATTTTTGCTCACATGATGGTAATTATTACTAAATCACCATCTCTAGCCACCAATTAGCATGCACATATTTAACACAAACCCATGGCTTTTATGCCTGCAATGTGTCAGGGGCTACCCCATCTACGTGCTCCGCTAATGTATGATTCAGCAGTGTAACATGTCCAGTGCCACCCACAGAGAATATTTTACACTCTTGGGATGCATCACAGAGTTATTGTACGCATGTTGCTCGGCTATGCTTACGTTGCGGTTAGTCAAACTTTTAGGAAGAATGCCTCTTTTGTTCCTGACATCAGAAAGGGGGCCTAACAGCGGCCGATGATCAACGTATTGGTGGAATGAGCAGTAACTTTTCCTTTTAAAAATGAGAGCCAGGAAATTTAATTTTTAAAAAAACCCCATATTATCTAAACCTCTGGGACAGTCAAAGAGAATAGGGCAGCCCTGATTTCATTTGAAGGATTGAATGGGCAGTTTTCATCACAGCTTCCAATGTCATCTGTAAAATAAATTTGACAAAACACACCTGTCTCAAAATCAACTTCCAGATGTAGACTAGACTAGAATGAATGAATTGGAGGTCTTGGAGGTCTTCTAGTCCAGGGGTCTCCAACCTTTGCAACTTTAAGTCTGAAGGACTTCAGTTCCCAGAATTCTCCAGCCAGCAAAGCTGAAGTCCTTCAGACTTAAAGTTGCAAAGGTTGGAGACCCCTGTTCTAGTCTAGCCCCCTGCTCAAGCAGGAGAACCTATACCATTTCAGATAAGCAACTGTCTAGTCTCTTCTTAAAACCATCCAGCAATGGAGCGCCCATGATTTATGGAGGCAATGTGTGGCCTTTAACTCCCAGAATTCTGTGCCGATGCTGCCAGTGGAATTCTACTTCAATCTGGGCTAATCTAGTTCCTCCACCCTAGAGTCTCCTTCTAGCCCTGCCAACTGGAAGTCTAGTTTCCCAGCCTAGAGTCTCCTTCTAGAGAAGTCTGGGAGCTGAAGTCCTTCAGACTTAAAGTTGCAAAGGTTGGAGTCCCCTGCCCTAAGGAACATTTACAATGAACAAATAGCTACTGTAATAACTGGGGGGAAAACCTCAAGAAAAGCAATGAAAAGACTCAGAAGAGCCATGCAAGAAAGACAAGGGAGCATATTGTCTCTATGTCCACTTAATGTATACAAATGCAAGACGGGGATGCAAGATTAGACAATAGGGCAGTTGGAATGAAAATTGGAAGTTGACTCCCTAACAATTTGAGACACGCAGAGGATGGCATTCTGTCTTCCGAAAATAAAGAGGACTAAGAAAAGCCTGTGATGAAAGTTTTTTAAAAGAAAACCTGGATTAATGATACACATTAAGTATCCCAAAGTAACATTAACCACAAATGAAATGAACTCTGGGTTGACCGTGAAGATGACATATCATTGAGCTCAAGAACAGTTAAAGATAGTGTTCTGTACTCAAGGAATAAGGACACAATTAAATTTATGGAGGATAGCAATGAAAACCTGAGACGAGATTCAAAGAAGCAGCCTTCCCAGTGATTGTGCCAAATGTTTAAAATTAAACTTTTGAGAGATAGAGAAGGGAGATAAATCTGGGATTTGGAGATGGTTACTAATAGTATCTGTGAAAATTGGACCATTAAGGAAGGCTGAGTGTCAAAGAATGGAGACCTTTGAACTCTGGTGCTGGAGAAGACTCCTGAGAGTCCCTTGGACTGCAAGACGATCAAACCTAGAGGAGATCAATCCTGACTGCTCTTTAGAAGGCCAGATCCTGAAGAGGAAACTCAAATACTTTGGCCACCTAATGAGAAGGAAGGATTCCCTGGAGAAGAGCCTCATGCTGCGAAAGATGGAGGGCAAAAGAAAAAGGAGACAACAGAGAATGAGGGGACTGGATGGAGTCACCGAAGCAATCGGTGTGAGCTTAGATGGACTCCAGAGGATGGTGGAGGGCAGGAAGGCCTGGAGAAACACTGTCCATGGGGTTGTGATGGGTCAGACACGACTTCTCAACTAACACAACAATTTCCCTAACCTGAAAGACCAGGTCAGGAACAGCTCATCGTGGTCTGCAACACACTAAATCAATCAATAAAATTCCCCTAAGAAAATCATCAGCAACAGATATTTCACAGGCCTTGAGCTTATAAATAAAATTATGATGAACTGGGGGGGGGGGAGCGGGGGAAGCCATGCTTGACAAGATTAAACGAAGCAAAAGATGAAAAAGGCAAAGGATAAATTGAATGGAGGGCATCAACATTCTATAGGCAGGGATAGATTGAGTTAAAAAGTTGAGGGCATTTATTCATATATGTAGTCATTAAGCCTGGGTCTGACTCAATGCACTTTAATCGACTAGTATGATATGCAGATATAGGTCCTTTTATTTTACAACACAAGCCTTCCCTTATCTAAGCATCAGATAATGATTATTAGGTCATTGTTAGCGTCTTAAAGAGTAGAGAAAAGCACTTCCCTGCTTCCTTCAGATAACTGTTGTCAGTTCTGCTTAAGAAGAAACATTATCTATATTCAAACCTTACTAAGTAGTTGTATTGGTTGAGGCACAATATGCTGTACAGATTAGGGTCTCAGGCCAAGAGGAATAAGGGTCTGCAAGATTCTGACTTTGAGCCAATTATTATTTGTCAGCCTAATAATCTATTTTATTGGCTGTTTTAAGAATAACAGGGTGGGAAAAATTATCTCATTAAAAACTCCCTATGAAGGTTAAGCATACCTCTTATCAAAAAATAGACAGAAACCTTAAAAGGTTTGAATGGCAGGTTTTTCCTTGCAAAGGTTTAATTTTAGTAGCTTTCCCCCCTGAACTAATGTTAAAGGTAACGGTAAAGGTTCCGCTCGCACATATGTGCCAGTCGTTCCCGACTCTAGGGGGTGGTGCTCATCTCTGTTTCAAAGCCGAAGAGCCAGCGCTGTCCGAAGATGTCTCCATGGTCATGTGGCCGGCATGACTAAATGCCAAAAGCACATGGTACGCTGTTACCTTCCCACCAAAGGTGGTCCCTATTTTTCTACTTGCATTTTTTACATGCTTTTGAACTGTTAGGTTGGCAGAAGCTGGGCCAAGTCATGGGAACTCACTCCGTTATGCGGCGCTAGGGATTCAAACTGTGGAACTGCCGATCTTTCAAGAAGAAAGTGTACCTTACTGGGGGGAACAAAACCCACCCAGAAAGGAAAATCAACACTTGGAGGTCAATGCACATAAACCTAGTCCCCACCAAGGGGCAACAGGGATCTAAAAACCAATGGAGAAGAGGAATCGCCTATCCAGCTCTGGACAAGAAGATGATGAAGCAACACCTTGCTAAGGATTAAAACAACAGAAGCTGCTGTCTTCTACAGCCACTCATCACCCAGCCCGCCAACTCCATCACCTTCAAAGCAACCAGGGGCAGCATCTCAAGTGAGAGAAGAGTAGCGAATTCCCAGAGGGACTTGCTGGAAAAATAAACATGCTGGAGAGAAATTGGCTGCTATCCCCAGGCAACAGGACCACGCCAAAAAGCTGCTTGGGAATTCCTTTGGCCTCTAGCATCCCTTCACACATGCTACCTTTCCAAGTGTATTTGAAAAATGTAAGCCCATGCACAACTGGCACAGAAATTTGTTGCAGCCCTGAGCAAGTAGGGCTGCAACCTCGACTTTGCTCGGAGAATGGGGGAAACTTTTAACCCGGGGTCCCTCCCAAGAGGAACGGAGAGAGTAAATTAATATAGAGACGTAGACCTAAATTTGTTTTATTTATTAGAGGCATTTGCCACCCGTGTCTAAATAATCCACTCGCGAGGAAAAGTTGGCAGGAAAATACGAGCATCAACCATCCCTTCGGAGAAGGCTACAGCCTCTCCCTCTCCATGCATCCTCCTCCAAGGGTCGCTTTCACACAACCAGCTAGGCCACTGGTAGCTTGTTTAGCATCCCATTCAGAGCTGAAGAAGCTTCTGGGATGAGAAGCGAAAGGACTTCAAAGAAAACCTGCTGCTGTGGCCTAGAGGTGGAGCTCCCTCCTCCCAATCAGGTGTTCAGTCCTGGGTAGAGGCAGACGTAGGGTCTCCTGCTTGGGGGTTGGACTGCTGGGGGGGAGACGGGGGGGGGGGTTGGACTAGATGACCTGCAAGGTCCCTTCCAACTCTGTTAATCTGTTTTTTAAAAAACCCAGAAAGTCCTGGGTTGGGGAGGAAAGCACCTTTGGGGATCAGCTTGGGATAACGAAACGCCTGCAAAACAACAGGCAAGTTCAGAGAGCAAAAAGGACACACAACACACAACACAAACACAGACTCACTCTCTCTCTCTCTCTCTGCCTTACCTGACTAGCTTTATGGAACTGCTTCTTCAAGCCCGCCACCGACATGCTCCCACCTCGGGACGGAGCAGCAGCAGCAGCAGCAGCAGAGGCGGCGTAAGTCCCAAGTCTCCGGTCCCCCCCTCCCAAAAAAAAGGAGCAGGGCCGCTCCCGGGCCGAGCTCCGTCCCTCCGACGGCTTCGCGAAAGGGATCCCCTTGCTTCGACGACGCTCGGCGGCTCTCGAGCTGGCTGCAAACACCGCTCCCAGCCTGCCAGCCCATTGGCCCGCCACGCCCGCTATGCAAATGACCAGGGAGGCCATCTCGGCCGCCTATTGGCCCGTGGGCGCAAGCTATGCAAAAAGACAAGCTCAGAGTCTTAGCCACTGAGCCACCCTGGTGCATTTGGTAACTGTAGCTAAAAACTCAGGAGGGAAACAGAAAGTAAACACCACCGTTGTTTGAGCTGCGTTTGCACCAGTCTCTGTTTTAAATGAGTTATGGAAGTAACAGTGTAGGATACACTACATCATATTTCATCGTGATCATATGATGACTATGATCATGATTTATCCCTTATATCTCTTACGTACACTGAGAGCTTCTGCACCGAAGACAAATTCCTTGTGTGTTCAAACACACTTGGCCAATAAAGAATTCTATTCTATTCTATTCTATTCTGTTCTGTTCTGTTCTGTTCTATTCTCTTCATTCTCTTCCCTTCCCTCCCCTTCCCTTCCCTCCCCTTCCATTCTATTCCATTCTATTCTATTCTACATTGAGAACTTATACACTGGAGACAAAATACTTCTGTGTCCAATACTTGGCCAATAAAGAATTCTGTTCTGTTCTATTCTATTCTATTCTATTCATTCTCTTCCCTTCACTTCCCTCCCCTCCCCTCCTCTTCCCTTCCATTCTATTCTATTCTACATTGAGAGCTTATACACGAGACAAATTCCTTGTGTGTCCAAACACACTTGGCCAATAAAAAATTCTGTTCTGTTCTGTTTCTTCTCTTATTACTTTACTTTTATTTGATTTCTATACCGCCCTTCTCCCTTTTGGGCGGTTATTCTATTCTATTCTATTCTATTTGCCTATAATTCTCTACTTTCATCTGGGGAGCTCAACCAATTACAGAACTCACAAATCTGCTTATCAAACATAAGGTTGTATTAAGGGAAAGATTCATTTCGTTGGATTCAGAAACATGGCAACAGGAAAGCTATTGACTTTGGTTTATGCCACAAAACGACTGATCCCAGGAGCTTCAGCCAGTCTCAACGAGTGCCTTAAAACCAGACTACAATGCTTGTCTGAATGGTGGAATTTGCCGACAGGTTTCACACTTGAGAGTTTATGTAATTTGTTGCGTGGGGGGAGGCAAATGTTTCTCAGTGGCTGACCACATTCTTAAGTGATATATTTAAGGCATTAAAGAAAGTGTTTCAAAGCTTCTAAATGCTTTCCACGAATTGTCACAACAGCGTTCTACAGCCAGCAGCTGAATATTTTAACCAACGGAAAGGAGTGTGAAATAAATCGGAGTGCAAATTCTGCAGCTGGGCAAACTGGTTTCTCTTCACATGACACACTAAAGAAGAAATCTTTGAGAAGCGAGCACCGCTGTGCCATTTATAATCCAGCCACTCACCCACTCTGTTTTGCTTTAATTTATCCCCTTATATAGACAATGTATGTTCTGCCCTAGGCTTCCCAAAAGCACGAAGCCGACTCCTCGTCCCGATAAAACCTCTTTTCTTTAGGTTAAAGGGAATTCCTCTCCAGCAACCAAGTCTCAACCAACAATCTTTCATGAGATTTCACAACTACAGACTTTTATCAGGCTTGCAGAGCTGCCAGGCCGATATCTTCCAAACGCCACGCTGTAGCAGCAATTACTTGGCAAGAAGTCAGGAACAGATCTTCACCCTAACGAATTGAATTAATGGTCTCCTGCAAACTCCACTCCCCTTTTGTTCCTCTTTATTCCCTATGGGAGGGGCCATTTTCACCATCCACCTATGGCTTTACTCCCAAGTCGACCCTTGTTCCTTAGCTCTGTGCATCCACACACTGGGAACAGGCTCCAGCTGTTCTTCTGCTCCATTGATCTCCGACTCTGAAGTAACGGGAGCTCACTCTATTACGAAGCACTAGGAATTCGAACCGCTGAACTGCCGACCTTTCTGAGCTCAGTGTCTTAGCAATCAACCATGTAAAATGTTGATTCCTCTGTTTTTATTTGCAATTGTTATTTCTAGGAGTAGTCATTTCAGTCTCAACCATCAATCCAGCATGGATTATTATTATTTTTTGCAATCGTCTTTGCCAATGTTTGAAAGTATTCAGGTTTTTTAGTTGACTAAGAAGGGCCGAGATACTCCTTGCTTTCGGAGAAACTTGGAACGGACTTTCAGGAATGGCATAAATCCTGCATCTGGGAACCATCAGATATATCTGTTGGTGAGGCAACAGGAAAGATATGATGACTCATAGATGTTAAATATGGAGCTGAGCCACAAAAACGTTTGGTTAACAGAGGTCCATAAAAAGAATTTTGAAAGAAGCAAAGCAAACATTGAGGCAGAATAGGATTACCAATCAAAATTATGTAGAGCTAACTTTTTTTTAAAAAAAAAATGCCCATAATTAATCTTTGGTGTTTATGCACAAATTCACCCAGCTTCTGAACAAGACCCACTGCTTAAAAGAAATTTATAACGTGGTAAGGTTCAGCAAAACCAAGAGTGAAATAGAAATTGAGGGAAATACCTGGAAAATCTGGAAGGAAAGGTTATAGATTTTCTTTCAATATATCAGAGAATAGATTTTTAGGGCAATGAGTTTATATACCACCAATTAGAGTAAAAAAAAGGAGTAACCGATATTTGGCTATTTGCTTTTCACATTGTTAGCATGACATTTAATGGACATAGTAATCTTTGACAAAAACCTAATCATAAAAATGGAGTCATTGCAGTGGAGGGTTTCAAATTTTTTAGAAAGGTGGGAGTGGCCACCTTTTAAAATGTGGTGAAACTCATTTAACAACGTTCTTGCTTAGCAACCAAAATTTTGGACTCAATTGTGATGATAAATTCTTTCTTTCTTTCTTTCTTTCTTTCTTTCTTTCTTTCTTTCTTTCTTTCTTTCTTTCTTTCTTTCTTTCTTTCTTTCCTTCCGGTTGGGTCACTGGCAGCGGCGGGCCAGATTTACTTCCAGGTACGCCGGTGGAACCCCCTCTCACCGGTTCTCTAAATTTCACCAACCGGTTCTCGCGAGTAGGTGCGAACCTGCAGAAGTCCACTGAGTCATTGACAGACCTTCTTGTACCTGGTTCCTCAAATGTAAATTCCTGAGTTTTAATGAAATCACATTCTGCAGCCTAATTTTAGTCACGTTATGCCTCTTTAACCATTTTGAATTATGTATTTTTCTCCATTTGTATCCTGGCTTTCCCCTAGAGATGCTGAGGACAGCAAATATGGTTCCTTCATCCTGGTTTTCCCCCTTATAACAACCATTTGTAGACCAACTTAACTGCTACGTAGCACCCCTATGCCACTTTAAGCTTAAAGCGATGATCGGCTTTGCAAAACTCCCTCTTGATTTAGTGGGTTGTAAAGACCCTTACCATATTTCAGTTCACGAATATCTTTGGTTTCTAGCATGTACTTCTCAGTCCTAGCCCAGTACTTTAACTGCTACATTCATGCCACAAAAACACAATTGATTTGCTTATGTCTTAGCATATAGTGTGACCCAACCATACAGCCAGTTTTACCGAGTGCAGTGATGGCTAACCTTTTACGGATCATGCCCAAAGTGTGCATGCATGCATGTGAATGCACGCAGGACCGAACCCCCAAATTCCATGCGCATGCAGCCCCTGTTCATGCACCCCACCTGGCCGATGGGAGGTGTGCAGAGGAGCTGAACGGGGAAAATGGCTCGCGTGCTATCAGAGAGGGTGCTGTGTGCCTCCTCTGGCACGCATGCCATAGGTTCCAGTGGTTTAGGCACCAGGCTAGAAACTGGTAGACTGTGAGTTCTAGTCCCACTTTAGAAGTGAAAGCCAGTAGTTTGTCTTTGAGCCAAACTTCCTTAGCCCAACATGTCTCACAGAGTGATTGTTGTGGGGCAAATAAGAGGAGGGTGAAATTGTAGCCACGTTAAACACCTTGAGTTATTGATCAAAATAAAAGCAGGAAATAAGGAAAAAACAAAGGAAAAATACAGTTTGTAATCCATTGTTTACAGTATATTATAATGTGGGAATCAGAGTATGCTTTAGTGCAGGGGTCTGCAAAGTTGGCTCTTTTAAGATTGGTGGACTTCAACTCCCAGAATTCCCCAGTCAGCCAAGCTTGGCTGGCTGGGGAATTCTGGGAGTTGAAGTCCACCAGTCTTAAAAGAGCCAACTTTGCAGACCCCTGCCTTAGTGTGATAGGTGCCCTTAGCTGTATTAAATATACCATGGTCCTAAGTCAGTTTTCTAGATAAGACATATTCAGATTTTTTTTAAAAAAATAATGAACAGGACTGTTTCTAAGTAACTATACATTGGATTGCAAACTTCAACCTTTCTTTTACCCTGTTTTATTTTCTTTTCATTGTGATTCTGGTTGTGGACTCCAGGTGGCAGTGACCTTCTATAATTATTTAGAGACAGATTCTCAACTTTATGGATCCTCAACAGGATATTGAATGAAACACTAGTGCTGGGTGGCACACCAACATTTATTAATCACATATACACATTTTTAAATGTGCCAGACATGGTTTCATGGGGTGTTATACAATTGTATTAAGTTATACACTTAGAATTTCATGAATAAGACAAAAATCCTCATGGCAGACTAAACACAAGCACTCTGGTTTGAAAACCATTGCTTTGAAGGCAAATAAATACTTTAAAATTACTATAAAAATCAGCCACATGAAGGAGACTCTCTCTTACAACAGCAAACAGCTGCTGCTCACTGAATCTTAGGCCTTTGAATAAAAAGTATTAGTCAGAAAAGGTCTTATCAGATTCTTGATTTCATGCTCCAGTAGACGAGCGTGGCTTTCCTCCTACAGTGTCTACAACCAGCATAAAAGTCACTGTGGTTAAAAATAAATAAATAAAAAGATTCCTAGTTTCAGAAATGTAAGATTGAGAATGAAGCAGAATATTGTTACCTGCTCATTAACTAATACCGTCATTCTCTCTTTGTTGTTTTTTAAAGAACAGGACACACCTTAAAAGTTGCTCAAGGGAGCAGCAGTTGCAACCTTGAGCCATCTTTAAGCAGTTGTATGTTGCCAGTTATCTTGGTCATCGATCAAAATAAACATGATCATCCTGGAAACAAACGTATGGCTGGGTTCACACATTGCAACTAAATTCTAAGCTGATCATCTTTGCCTTGATATGTGAACCTAGCATATCTCTCAGTTCTCATTTTGTAAACTGTGGTTAAGCACAATAGAGCTTAGCATAATGGGTTGCCCTAATCTCTTTCAATAATTGTTCTGGCATGATTTGAAGAGGATTTTTTTTTTTGCAAGATAACTTAAGTTTAAGGTATCGTTGCCTTTTGCGTAACCTGGATTTAAGATTTGCTACAGTATTTAGTCCTGCTATCCTTATCGTTAAGTTCAGGTGCCTTCAGAGCCAATATTATTTTAAAAATAATAAGCCACAATTGGCTACATTCTCATAACATGGTAAACCCATAAACCATGGTTTATAAATGGCAGTGGTTGAGTTGAAGTCATCCAATACCCTAAGCTAAAGAGTAGCTGATCACATAATTGTTGAGCATCAATTTAAGGTAGAAAGGTTCCCTTCACACATATTTGCTAGCTGTTCTCAACTCTAGGGGGCGGTGCTCATCTCCGTTTCAAAGGCGAAGAGCCAGCACTGTCCAAAAACATCTCCGTAGTCATGTGGCCGGCATGACTAAACACTGAAGGTGCACGGAACGCTGTGACCTTCCCACCAAAGGTGGTTCCTATTTTTCTACTTGCATTTTTTACATGCTTTTTAACTGCTAGGTTGGCAGAAACTGGGACAAGTCACGGGAGCTCACTCCGTTACGCGGCGCTGGGGATTTGAACCCCCGAACTGCCGCCCTTTCTGATCGACAAGCTCAGCGTCTTAGCCACTGAGCCACTGCGTCCCTAATGGAGCATCAATGTAGGAACCTAAAATAAATCGTACTGAATACCAATTGTATAAACTTGCAACACTAATTAAAACACAGAATGTAGGCCAATCGATGAAAGCTGACCTAGCGTAGAAACTGAGCCAGCTCAAGTTAAATTCAGGTTGAGTGACGTTTAGGAGCATATTTATAGAGGTTAGGAACAGTGCTGAACAGCCAGAAATGCAGATTTCACTCCTTCACTGAAGTGAAGTTGAACATTTCTTGAAATGTGACTCAGATGCATAAATCAAACACCAGCTAACTTTGATGGCAGAACAGTTTGTTAGCCAATAAACGGATGTTGGTTCTGAGCCCATTACGAAGACGAGATGAGCAATAATACAATACAATTCAATAGCAGAGTTGGAAGGGACCTTGGAGGTCTTCTAGTCCAACCCCCTGCGTGGGCAGGAAGCCCTATACCATTTCAGACAAATGGCTATCTAACATCATCTTAAAGACTTCCAGGGTTGGGGCATTCACAACTTCTGGAGGCAAGCTGTTTTGTATTGCTATACAAAACGCAAAAGGAATAATTCTCTAGGAATGGGAAGGTCGGCTGGTCTTAAAGCACTAGAGTGCATACAGTAATCCTCAACTTAACAATCATTTATTTAGCAACTGTTTACAGCAGCATAGGAAAAAGGGACTTAGAACTGGTCCTCGCGCTTACGACTGTTGTAGTATCATGTGATCAAAATCCAGGTGTTTGGCAACTGGAATGTATTTATGATGTTTGCAGCATCCTAAGGTCATGTGATTGTGATTTGCAACCTTCCCAGCCGTCTTCCGACAAGCAAAGCCAACCCGGGAGCCAGATTCACTTAAATGACTGTGTGATTCACTTAACGACTGCCAAAAAGGCCATACAATTAAGCACAACTCCCTGAAGAATCAACTTGCTTAGCAACAAGAATTGGCCGTAAACACGTAACAACCGGCGTGGCGGCTCAACCAAATTGGTCAATGCTACATTAAAAGATTTGCAGCGCCTTTAAACAGACTAACATATACTCCCTTTTGTCTAACACAAACTACCTTCACTTACTGCACAGAGGAGCCAAGGGAGTCCAGCTCCCACAATCCCCAGCGAGACCGGCCGTGCTGGCTGAGGATGATGGGAATTGAGATCCCATACTTTTGACAAGGTTGACCGAAACCACCTCCTTCCACCTGTAAGCTGATTTAATGCGAGGCGACTTGTAATTTAGCTCCCTTAACGGCTGGGGAAAAGGCAAGCTCGCTTCAGCTATTCTAGATGTGACCAGTTTGATCTTGCAGATGCTTGACCGGCTCCCCACGGCTAAGCCGAAGCCTGGCTCAGCACCCCGAGAATAATCCGATCCTATCACTTTTGAAAACGCCACACTGGGAACATTCGGCTCGACAGTTACGGAAGACTGCCAGTAATCTGCCCTTGCGCTCAAGCCTGATGCTCCTGCTTCACGCTCTCTTCACATGCTCACCAGAGGTCTGTGCTTGGCATTTGCTCCCGGCCTGGCGTGTCAGAGTCTATCAGGTTTTCCTGAAACCACTCAACATCAGGCTGACATGTGAAAACTAGCCAGTTTAACTACAACACTTTACACTTCACATGCTTCCACGATACGAAGACTTGGAGTTGCAGGGCTCAGAGGGGTAGAGAAGGCGAAGGACGCAGAATATAGATAGAGAGATAGAGAGATAGAGATAGAGATAGAGATAGAGATAGAGATAGAGATAGAGATAGGGATAGAGATATATGCTTGTGTCACAACACCCTGGTAAGCCCCAATTAAGGGAGGAAGCATACTGCTTTCCTTTTCTGCCTTTCGGCTCATCACCAGAGACCATCTAGACAGAAAGCTATTAGCTGTGTTGTGTCTTTTTTTTACATGTGTGTTAGGTTTTGAGCTGATCAATAAACAAACAAGGGAAACTAGGATAGATCTATTTGGAGCTATTTAGCTCTCATCAGCTAGCCATGCCCATTTATTTCTATTCATTTTTTTTCATTCATGTCCATGTTTAACAGATTAATAGAGTTGGAAGGTCATCTAGTCCAACCCCCTGCCCAAGCAGGAGACCCTACATCTGCCTCTACCTAGGATTGAACTCACAACCTCCTGATTGGGAGGCGAGAGCTCCACCTCTAGGCCACAGCAGTTGTATCTTCTAATTTAGATATTCTGTACTATTGAAATAGAGCATAGAGCAACTGAAATCTGGATGTGATACAAACCCATTAAGTGATAGTCAAGCAATAGTTCCCAGTTTGATTCCAGCTTGATTTGGATGCTGTCTTTGATTTTGTTTTAAGATACAAAGCTATTCTAGACATCAAAGTACATTCCCATGACTTGATTTCGCCATTCTTCCATTGACCTTTCCAGTAAAAAAACACGTAAGCTACCAATGAAGCTCCATCGCTGAAGGAAAGAGATATTATAGAGATATCATATCATCTCATCATATAGAGATATTCTCCAAGCTAAACAAACTCCTTTTCTTCTATCTTCTTGCAAAGGAGGTCTAATTGCCTAGACTTCTTACCACATACTGCTTAGCAAGATTTTCAAATTGGGTGCGATTATAATACCAGAGAACCCTACACTTGTTATATTGACCCACTTACCAATTCCTTTCATTGCTGTATATGCTCTCTTTTAATTTTACCAAAAAAAAGTAACATCAAAAGCCTGTGACCTTCACTTTAAACCTCAGCTTGCTGCTTCACAAGCGAAAGCAAAAGTGAAAAAATAAATAAATTTGCAGCAGCCACCCGAAAATATGCAGGCACCGATTAACATCTTAACTCCTCTTTATACCATAATGATGGGTTAACATCAGTGGTGGGATTCAAACAGTTTTACTACCGGTTCTGTGGGCGTGGCTTGGTGGGCTTGGCAGGGAAAGGATGCTGGGAAATCCCCATTTCCTCCTGATCAGCTGGGACTCGGGAGGCAGAGAATAGATGGGGGCGGGGCCAGCCAGAGGTGGTATTTACCAATTCTCCGAACTACTCAAAATTTCCGCTACTGGTTCTCCAGAACTGGTCAGAACCTGCTGAATACCCTCTCTGGTTAACCTGATGGCTCATCCCAGCCAGTTTGTTAATATAATCGTGATTGTTTTAGGATAAAGGATAAACCCAGTTATCTCCAGTAACTCCAATTAGAACAACTGGCCTATTTCACACATAATGTTAGACCAGGGGTCTGCAAAGTCGGCTCTTTTAAGACTGGTGGACTTCAACTCCCAGAGTTCCCCAGCCAACATAGCTGGCTGGGGAATTCTGGGAGTTGAAGTCCACCAGTCTTAAAAGAGCCGACTTTGCAGACCCCTGTGTTAGACCATTAACCGTCCTTTACAAACCAAATGGCTGGAGCTAATTAATCACCTCAAGCAAAAACCAAAACAAATCTACATTCCAATTGAGCATGAACTCAACTAATACCCTTGGAGAGAGAATATATATATATATATATATATATAAAGTTTAATTATTACGGAAACCTCAAGGCTGACTTCTGAAGTCAGAGTTAAAAACATCCACGAGGACCCAGGCTGAGTGTCTTAAATCCATTCCTTCCACCTGACCTGCAGGAACATGCAGCTGCTGGGTGTTAGCCTTCCTCTGGCTTTTGATAGCGAACCACACTTAGCGTCCTCATCATTTTGATTAAAGCTAAAAGATTTGGTCCGAATGTCATGTACAGTATATCAGAGGAGATCAGTAACCAGTCAGAAAGTCAGATGACACAGAAAACAACCAGAACATGCCCAGTTAAGCAGTGTTCCAGAACGAGACAAGGCTCATGTAATGAGATATAATTTTGGGGAAAATATCCATGAGGCCGCTCGGACCACACGGCTTACATCTTAAAAGGTTTTTGAATTAATTAAAGCTTGGCAGGCCAATTCCTAATCACAAGAGAACTGTTCGTCTTAGGCCAGGCTCCTCATTAAAGTACAAATTGGGGGATCTCGCGTAATCGACCACTATAACTTACAGATTTGGAAGCTTTGGAAGGGGTAAAACCAGAGGCTACTTCAGAACATTTGGCACCACGACTTGTTCAACGGTGCCTTAATAATCCGAGATTAGGAAACCATGCTCTGATTTCCTTTAATCACTGTCTCCATGAAAGGATACACATTTTCAGCTTGTGCAGTTCAACAATGCCCGCGTTTGGACGATTGCATGAAAAACACACTGTTTCGACAGTTGTAATAACATCAGCAATTATGGAATTATGCTCTTGCTATTGATCGGATTTCTTTCAGTGATTGTAGCTTTAGAGTTGTGGGGTTTTTTTAGAGGAAAAAGCAACCTAATTGCTGTCATATCCACAAAGGAGAACATATATTAAAAGAAAGGATCTTCCAGAGATGGTGAACTAATCAAATTATAATGTCTTGTTGTTGTTAGTTGTGCAGTCATGTCGACCCATCGCAACCCCAGGGACAACATTCCTCCAGGTCTTCCTACCATCCTCTGGAGTCCATTTAAGCTTACACTGACTGCTTCGGTGATTCCATCCAGCCACCTCATTCTCTGTGGTCCCATTCTTCTTTTGCCTTCAATCTTTCCCAACATTAGGCTCTTCTCCAGTGAGTCCTTCCTTCTCATTGGGTGGCCAAAGTATTGGAGTTTCCTCTTCAGGATCTGGCCTTCTAAAGAGCAGTCAGGGTTGATCTCCTCTAGGACTGACCAGTTTGATCGCCTTGCAGTCCAAGGGACTCACATGAGTCTTCTCCAGCACCAGAGTTCAAAGGCCTCCATTCTTTGGGGCGCTCAGCCTTCCTTATGGTCCAACTTTCACAGCCATCCATTGCAACTGGGAAAACCATAGCCTTGACTAGACACACTTTTGTTGGCAGGGTGATGTCTCTGCTTTTTAGTCTGCTGTCTAGATTTGCCACAGCTTTCCTCCCCAGGAGCAAACTACAAGCTTCATTTTGTCTTTTACCTTGAAACAGTCTATGGACTTCCTGAAGTAGATCATTGTTCATTTAAATTATGGCTTTGCGTGTTGTAGCCTAAATCCCCAACCAAGTTGGGAAAGGATGGGGGTTTGTTTTGGCTTTGAAATGGCAGGGCTTCTATCCTTGTATCTGCAGTTTTCTCAAAGTCACTGTTTCTGACTTTGTTTCTGTATATATACTAAGGTTCAGACGGAACTGCTCAAGCATTGTTAGTAATGCCCCCGTTCTGTATCTAAGGCTGTGATGCAGCTCTCAGAGCTGATGTGATCCGAAAGAGATCCTTTGCTCAAGGAAATACAACTTCCCTTGCCCGGAAGTCCCTTCCACTTGCATTTTATCAGTTGCCTTTACCCAAGGCAGATATTAGTCCACCTGATGGGAAATGTGTGGCCCATATGTTCCAGTCGTTGAAGGATATGCCAAGGAGGTTCCAAGGGGGTGATAAATCCATGTAGAATTAAGGACAAATACGTTCCAGCTGTTGAAATTAAAAACCACTGTAAACAATATGCAGCAACGTGATGTTCGTCCATCCCAGTGGTGAAATTCAAATGTTTTTACTACCCGTTCTGTGGGCGTGGCTTGGTGGGCTTGGTGGGTGTGACAGGGGAAGAATACTGCAAAATCTCCATTCCCACCCCACTCTAGGGCCAGCTAGAGGTGGTATTTGCCAGTTCTCTGAACTACTCAAACTTTCCGCTATTGGTTCCCCAGAACCTGTGAGAACCTGCTGGATTTCACCCCTGGTCCAGCCTGTTCAAAGAGGATCTTGACATCTAATTAAGGAGATGTCAAGATTTGCGTGTGAATTAGATCAGAGTTGAGGGAGAGGTGCGCAGAGTCAGCCTTACTCTCTCTTCCCAGATTCCATCTTGCTCCAATAGCAGGATAAGAGTCAAGACAGTTGGAGGTGGGCTGAGCGCAGTGGTTGACCAGGGCATCTTCCGTGTTTTGCCATGCTCTTAGTGTGCCACATCGCTTGCAGAGACCACCTTCATGACCACTGTCCTATTCTAGTAGGTTTCATCTACTCAATCCCCTGAAATCTGTCTTCACATGCTCGGGATAGACAAGTCTCTATCTCACTGAAGGTCAGCAACCCAACGGCTACTCTCAATCTGGTTTGGCCAGCCTGCCGCATCTGTTGCCCAGGGTGTGGCCCCTGCACATGCTACGGCTACTAGGAGCCACAGGTGAAAGCTGAGTGACAGGTGGGGACCAAAGATGGATGAGCTGCCAAAAGATGCCCTCAAATGAGCTTCCCTCAAGGGACATGACATGCTCCAACACCAAAGATGCTATTCCTTCCTGAACACCCCATACACCCCAACAACAATAGTAGTGAAGTACTTTTCATTAGTAGGGTTTTAACTATTTGATCCTGTTCTGCAGTATCTGCAGCGCTAAAGGGCAAATGTTCTAGCAACAAACTTGGTTAAATTCTGCCCAGGATGCTATTTCACGGGGACCTTAGAAGCTGGGAGATTCCCACAATCTAGGTCTGTACATTGCAGGAAGACGTGGTTTATTTTAATCATTCATGCTTTATTAAATAAGCCCACCTAGCCTCACATATGCTAAACCAAGAATAGGCCACCTTTTGAGTTTTGAAGGCACACTCACAAAATGACCACCATTGTCATGGAGAAAATATCTTCCAAATATTGGCTTCATCACAAAATAGCAGGTTCTCAGAAGGTCTCTGCTGTGCCATTGAGAACTTTGCCAAGTCTAAGATGTTGTTGTTCGTTGTGAAGTCATGTCCAACAAATCGGGGACCCCATGGACAATGTTCCTCCAGGCCTTCCAGTCCTCTACCATCCTCTGGAGTCCACTGAAGCTCCCACCAACTGCTTCAATGACTCCATCCAGCCACCTCCTTCTCTGTTGTCCCTTTCTTCTTCTGCCCTCAATCTTATAATGTCTTATTGTTGTTAGTTGTGCAGTCGTGTTGACCCATCGCAAGCCCATGGACAATGTTCCTCCATGTCTTCCTGTCCTCTACCATCCTCTGGAGTCCACTGAAGCTCACGCCAACTGCTTTGGTAACTCCATCCAGCCCCCTCCTTCTCTGTCATCCCCTTCTTCTTTTGCCTTCAATCTTTCCCAGCATGAGGCTCTTCTCCAGTGAGTCCTTCTTTCTCATCAGGTGGCCAAAGTCTTTGAGTTTCCTCTTCAGGATCTGGCCTTCTAAAGAGCAGTCGGGGTTGATCTCCTCTAGGACTGACCGGTTGGATGGCCTTGCAATCCAAGGGATTTGCAGGAGACTTCCAAGATATTACTGCCAACAAATACGGTATGAAAGACTGCTAACAACCTGTAACAACCTGCAAGTGTAACAACTTCCTCTTTAATTATCTTTGTTGAAAAAAGGCCAGAACCAAAAAAGGGATAGGACCCAAATAAAAAGCTCACAGGTCCTGTATTGTCCACCTCTATCCTAAGGCAAGATATACATAATCACATGTTTAAGTATAAATAAATCGAACAAAGCCATTGATAAAATTGGGTTGGGGGACTTTGGCTCCAAAGAAAGTCTAGGTAACGTTGAAAGGCTTGCATACATTGGAGGTCCCCTGGATCAGCAGTGGAAAAGCTTGAGTCTAATTCAGATAAATCATTGCAGAGGATGAGTTCAGAGTCCTTCATTTGATTAGTGTCAGTCAAAGGATTATTAATCTGATTCTGGGCAATTAATAAATTGAGTATGAGATGGGGAAAGCAGGTTTTAATTACTGGGTGGGAAAGTTTCAGCAGCAAGTCAAAGGGAATGTAAATTAATTTATTTATTCTCTTCCAAGTGAAACCAGGAAGCGTTTAGCGCTGTAGTAGGGAGCAGGCACAGCTATGAAAGGTCGAGGAAGCATGATTGATGACTTTTATGTTAGCGTAGGGGAAGTCAGCATGGAAAAGGTTGGGGAAGCATGGCCTTTGTGAGTGAGTTCACTCATAAATGAAGCCTGATACGCATTGGTTTGATTTTATTCATCAAAATAAGCTACAATTAGGAAGGGCAGAAGGTCTAATATTTTGGCCTCCAAATGAGAAGAAAGGACTTGTTGGAACAGAGTCCAGTGGTGGGATTCAAATTACTACCAGTTCTGTGGGCGTGGCTTTGTAGGTGTGGTGTGGCTTTGTGGGAGTGGCTTTGTGGGCACGGCAGGGGAAGGATACTGCAAAATCCCCATTCCCTCCCTCCCCACCCCACTAACCTGCTTTCCAGCTCCGTTCTCCTGTTCAGGTCAACAAAATAAGATCAGCTGGGAGGCAGCAGGGCCAGGGCCAGCCTATTTGCTGGTTCTCTGAACTACTCAAAATTTCCGCTACCGGTTCTATAGAACGTCTCAGAACTGGCTGAATACCATCTCTGGGATAGACCCTGATGTTGGGAAAGAGGGAAGGCAAAAGGACAAGGGGACTGCAGAGGAGGAGATGATGAGATGGTGTCATCGACGCAATGAACATGAATTTGAGCCAGCTCTGGGCAATAATGGAGGACAGAGGGGCCTGGAGTGCTGTGGTCTATGGGATCACAAAGAGTCGGACTCAATTTAGCAAGTGAACAATAACAACAATATCGATCGTGGGATGAGTATACACAAAATGTAGATTGATTTTGGGAGTGTAAGGATAGAAACATGTGTCTTAAGTGTCTAAGTATTTGGTTTACCTTAAAGCTCCCCCAACTTCTTAACATGCATGCTCTGAAGTCCACAGAGAAGATGCTAAAGGGGAGCGCATTGGCCACAGGCGGTCCCTCCTCTGCATTAATCCACAACCCGTGGTTTGCAAATCAATTAGCCGTATTCAAACAAAATATCACACAACATCCGGACCCCATGCCTTTGTTTAGGATTAACAACTTACAAGTTGTAGGAGAAGATCAGGAGATCCATGCCAGGCTAAAGAATCAACCATCCTTTAGATTGCAGCATAGTAGAATAATACAGCACCCTTCACTTAATCCTCCAAGAAAAGATCAAAGGCAAATGAGGTCCAGGCAGAAGAAGAACATTGTGGCTTCAAAATCTAAGGGACCGGTTTGGAGAAAACTCAGCAGTACTTTTTCGTGCAGTTGTTGATAAAAATAGGATCGCCAACATGATCACCAATGTCCGACCATGGATATGGCACAAGAAGAAGAAGATTTAGCCAAGCCTGTATGCAGGAATCCAGTCAACTAATGTTCAGCACTCAATTAGCACCAGAAAAGGGTCAAAGAAATTCAAGAAGGGTTGGACTTGGACCATTCGTGGAAATGTAAGGACTCTATGCTGATGACGTGCTTAACTCCACCCTCAGCTCCGCCTGCTCTTCTGCCACGCAATGTTTTAAATTTCAGTATCTGTCATTAGCCGTGTGTCAATGATCAGAGATGAGGTTGGGGTCCTACCAGATCAGAAGTCCAACTTTGGAAAGGTCCATTTATGAAGTGGACGGAAGGGGTGAATTTGGCAGAGTCTTGATTTCTAAAAAAAGGAGAATATTCTCATGAGAAAATAGAACTGGATATGCATTTGAGCCCCGCCCCCTGGAATCGAGGCCCTGATACATTGCACTGATTGGCTATACATGATTTTTGCATAATGCGTAGCCTAGTACTGACCTTTAGGGCTTGTAAATTGTGGTTTACCTATATAGGTTATATATGAACTATGCTGTTGGGATTCCACCTACATATCACACAAAGCTGTGGTTTATTGGCTAAGATATACTCACCTGGGTTCATACCTTATATTGCCTGATGTGTTATGGTGTACAATCCCAGTAGCTGGTTCACACAAGACACAAGCCCAAACCACATTTTGGTTTAAAAGGTAAAGGTTCTCCTCGCACATATCATATTTTTCAGAGTATAAGACGCACCAAGATTTTGAAGAGATAAATTTTAAAAATAATTTTTTGCACTCTGCAGACCTCCCAAAAATGGCCCGTTATTCAAGAAAACGGGCCTCTTTTTGTCAAAAAAAGGGCAAGCCTTTAGGAGGCTTATAGAGTGCTCTTGGGGGCTGGGGGGGGCAATATTGAGCAAGAAAGAGCCCATTTTTCACTCATGTCTGACCTCCCCAGCCCCCAGGAGCACTCTGAAAGCCTCCTAAAGGCTCTGCATGGCCATTTTGGTGAAGGGGGCGGGGTTTCGGGAAGCAAAAAAAAAAATGCTGCATTCAGTGTATAAAACGCACCCAGATTTTTAGCCTCTTTTTTGAGGGAAAAAGGTGCGTTTTATACTCTGAAAAATACGGTATGTGCTAGTTGTTCCTGACTCTAGGGGGCAGTGCTCATCTCCGTTTCAAAGCCGAAAAGCCAGCACTGTACGAAGACATCTCCGTGGTCATGTGGCCGGCATGATTAAACGCCGAAGGCACACAGAACACTGTTACCTTCCTCACCAAAGTGGTTCCTATTTTTCTACTTGCATTTTTTATGTGCTTTCAAACTGCTTGGTTGGCAGAAGCTGGGACGAGGAACGGGAGCTCACTCTGTTACGTGGCATTAGGAATTCAAACAGCCAAACTGTCAACCTTTCGATCAACAAGCTCAGCATCTTAGCCACTGCGCCACTGCGTCCTCCCGACATTTTGGTTTAATCTGCTATAAAAACCAAGTCTAAGACAATTCCATCATGACCACATTGACAGCAAAAAGATGGGAACTCGGAAACAAACCAGTATAAATCCCTCTTACCCAGAAACAGCCCAGGTATCAGGGACAAGGTGCTTTAACATCCTTGGCTTTTTTTTTCTTTTTTGTAATGCAGAGGGTGGGACTGAAAATCCCTTTGCCTTATATAATGCCAGTATCGTGCATCATCCAGAAATGGGGCAGGGAATGCTCAGGTACATCAAAGGCCCAACATGTTTGTCAACAAATCCCTCCGAGCTGTTTTACATAGCGTGTTAGCGAGATAGCTCTCAGGTGTAATAAAGTTCTACCATGAAAAGTTGCACAAACAGCAGACTGGAGCAATCGTACGAAAAGAACAAGCCTGGACTGGACTTGTCCCCCGAAGAGCGGGACATGAATGATCTTAAGAGCGAAAGAGCACAAGGATCGAACGGTGGCTGGAGGAAACCGAAGTCAGTCCTACTATTTCACAAGGTGGACGACACATACAAACCAAAGATGGGTTTGTATCGCTCATGCCCAGTTCTACAAGGAGAAACTTCAAGGGTGAAAAGAGAAGGGGCCTGGCTTAAATCGGGCCTTGACTATAGCAATAGCAATAGCACTTAGACTTCTATACCGCTTCGTAGTGCTTTTACAGCCCTCTCTAAGCGGTTTACGGACTCAGCTTCTTGCCCCCAACAATCTGGGTTTTCATTTTACCCACCTCGGAAGGATAGAAGGCTGAGTTAACCTTGAGCCAGTCAGGATCGAACTTCTGACAGTGGGCAGAGTGAGCCTGCAAAATGACATTGTAAGCACTGTACCACCAAGAATGAGAATGAGAAGGGGAATAAGAGAGGGAAGGAAGGAAGGAAGGAAGGAAGGAAGGAAGGAAGGAAGGAAGGAAGGCGGGCGGTAGTACTTAGACATATACCGCTTCATAGTGCTTTTAAAGCCCTCTCTAAGCGGCTTACAGATTCAGCCTCTTGCCCCAAAAATCTGGGTCCTCATTTTACCCACCTCGGAAGGATGGAAGGCTGAGTCAACCTTGAGCTGTTGAGATTTGTACTGTCGAACTGCAGCTAGCAGTCAGCTGAAGTAGCCTGCAGTACTGCACCCTGACCACTGCACCACCTCGTCTCTTGTTCCAGCATTGCCAAATATATTTCTCAAATGAACAATAAACGGAGGATTTGGGGAGCAGGCGAAGAGAAAGGATTTTATTTAGCCCTACGCAGAGTTGTCCAGTCCAACATTTTTTCTAGTTTCTTGGTGTGGGGCAAGGGGGAAAATTCAGCAGGTTCTGACAGGTTCTGGAGAACCGGTAGCGGAAATTTTGAGTGGTTCGGAGAACTGGCAAATGCCACCTCTGGCAGGCCCCAGGAGTGGGGAGGGAATGGGGATTTTGCAGTGTCCTTCCCCCTGCCACGCCCACCAAGCCATGCCCACAGAACCCGTAGTAAAACAATTTGAATTCCACCACTGGTGTGTGAAAATTGCAAATCATTTTTAGTCTTTCTTACAAAGGCATCTGCGTTTTTGGGGATTTCTGGGGCGGGGGTGGGGGGGAAGGCACAATATAATACAATACAATAGCAGAGTTGGAAGGGACCTTGGAGGTCTTCTAGTCCAACCCCCTGCGTGGGCAGGAACATTATACCATTTCAGACAAATGGCTATCTAACATCTTTTTAAAGACTTCCAGGGTTGGGGTGTTATGTATTGACAGTTATTCAAATCCCCCGGCAACAGCCAGTCGCGTCTGATTGGCCAAGACGCGACTGGCTGTGGCCGAGAGCGGGAGACGCGCCGATTGGTTCCCTATCTGACAGCTCTGAATAAAAGAGCTGTCAGAGAGAGAACGCGCGCTTTTTGGGTTTTACTTACTGTTCGTTGCCTTCTTGTGCCGATCTGTTGTGTTCCAATAAAGCCGTTGGATTTAACCGGGTCTGGACTCCCTCTTTCTCCGCAAATATAACACTGGCGACGAAGGTGGGATCCGGCTCTAATCCTCCTACATAGCGGCTCTTCTCCCTACGGGACCGAAGAGACACACCGTCATTCCGACGACTATTCCCTCAGCCGCCGAGCGCCTGAAATGGCCACCTTGCCGCCTTTCGACCCCTTCGACGCAGCGACTGAATCCTGGGACGCATTCCTCTCCCGTTTTGACTGTTTCCTGCTCGCGGGCACCCACGGGGAAATCACCCCGGATAAACGCCTCGGACTGTTCCTAGGATGCGGCGGGCGCGCCGTCTTTGCGGTGGCACGGAACATCGCCGCTCCGGCCGCGGTCCAAGACGTGCCTTGGGACACCTTACGTGCCCGCCTCAGGGCCCACTTCGCCCCGGCCCCCTCCAAGATTACGCGCCGGTTTGCCTTCCGCCAATGCCGGCAGCAGCCCACCCAGTCCGCGGCCGACTTTTTACAGACTCTTCGCGCCTCAGCCATGCTTTGTGACTTCGCCGCCCCATTTCTGGACGAGTCGTTAGTTGAGCAGTTCGTCTGCGGCCTTAAAGATATCAAGCTGAGGCGCAGGCTTCTGGCACGCTCGGATGTCACCTTAGAGCAGGCCGTGGAAGAAGCCAGGGCCGCGGAGTTGGCAGACGCCACCACCTCTGAGTTCTCCTCGGGGCATCCCTCCCCTAGGGCCTGCCTGATTGACGAGCTTGCCCCCCTCGACCCGCTGGATGACTGCCAGGACTACGGCCAGGTGGCTCGCGTGCAGGCTTCCCACCGCGGCCGCGCCAGAGCTCAGCCTTCCCGCCCACCCTCATCTCTCTGCATCGGGTGTGGGGGGGGCCATGCTAGGGCCGATTGCCCGTTTCGGGCTACCATCTGCCGCAGATGCAACAGGAAGGGCCACATCGCCCGGGCCTGCCGCGCCAGCCTGCCCACTCTGCCCTCACCATCGGAGACCCGCTCAATGGCCGCCCAGGCTGCACCGTCCTCCACCTATGACCAGCGCCGCCAGCCTCGCCGTCCACGTTCCGGGGCCGACTGCTTCGCGCTGACTGAGATCCGGGACTCCGTTCCTCTAACCCCGGATGACCGTAGGCGACTTTCTACCTCCTTGCTCCTCGAGGGGCGCGCGCTGGCCATGGAGGTTGACTCGGGATCGTCCCGGTCCCTCATCTCTTGGCCTCAGCTTAAGGTCCTCTGCCCCGCCATCAAGCCCGAGCACCTGCCCCAACCCGAGACGTTGCTCCGGGACTACCAGGGCAACCCCATTTCTGTGATGGGTCTGCACAGTGTCCGCGTCCAGTACGGACGTTTCTCCGGCCTCCTACCCATTCTGGTGGTCGAGCGCCCCCTCACAGCGCTCATAGGCCTTGACTGGTTTCCCGCCCTAGGCATCTCGGTCCAGCGGGTGCACCAGGTGCCTACCACCTCCCCCGTGGAGGCCGTGCTTGCTGATTTCCCAGATGTTTTCGACGGTGCCCTGGGCTCCTACAAGGGCACCCCTGTCTCCTTAAATCTCGACCCCCAGGTCGCCCCAATTCGGCTCAAGGCCCGCAGGCTGCCGTTCGCACTGAAGCCTTGTGTTGACGCGGAGCTTGATCGTCTTGTGGCGCAGGGCGTTTTGGAACCCGTTGACCAGGCAAAATGGGAGACCCCAATCGTGGTCCCCATCAAGCCCGACGGGTCCATACGCATCTGCGCCGACTATAAGTCGACGATCAACCGCGGGCTTCAGGCGAACCCATATCCAGTTCCGGTGGTGCAACACCTGCTCCACTCTCTGGGGCGGGGGTGCATCTTCGCGAAGCTGGATATGGCTCAGGCCTACCAGCAGTTGCCGGTGGACGACGATGCGGCTGAGGCTCAGACCATCGTCACCCACCGAGGAGCTTTCCGCTGTCGCCGCCTCCAATTCGGCGTCTCCGTCGCCCCGGGGATCTTCCAGAGCCTCATGGAGCGACTGCTCCACGGGCTCCCGGGCGTCGTTCCGTACTTCGACGACGTCCTGATAGCTGCTTCCAGCATCTCAGACCTCGCCGATGTACTCCGGAAGGTCCTCCGTATTTTCAGGGGCGCGGGCCTCAAATTGAAGCTCAGCAAATGCAAATTTGCTGTGCCACGGGTCGAATTCCTGGGCTTCGTAGTCGATGCCCAGGGGATCCGCCCCACCCCGTCCAAAGTCGAGGCGATCCACAACGCCCCCACGCCTGGCTCTAAGACAGAGCTGCAAGCGTTCCTCGGCTTGGTTAACTTTTACGCGCCCTTTATTCCCCACAAGGCGTCACTAGCCGAGCCGCTCCATCGATTGCTCGATCGCTCGGCGGCCTGGCGCTGGGGCAGCCGCGAAGCGCATGCGTTCGCGGCTGTCAAAGAGATGCTGACGTCACGGGCCGTGCTGGTTCAGTATTCTGACAGCATGCCCTTGACGTTGGCATCTGACGCCTCCCCCTTCGGTCTGGGGGCGGTCCTGAGCCATGTCCTGCCCGATGGCTCGGAGGCCCCCATTGCCTTTTATTCCCGGACTCTGTCTCCGGCGGAGCGCAACTACAGCCAGATAGACAAGGAGGCTCTGGCTGTAGTGTCCGGAATAAAAAAATTCCACGAGTACCTGTACGGCCGTTCCTTCGCCGTTTTCACCGACCATAAGCCGCTCCTTGGGCTTCTGGCCGGTGACCGGCCCACCCCGACCATTCTCTCGCCCAGGATGACCAGGTGGACGGAGTTCCTGGCAGCGTACGAGTACACGCTGCATTACCGTCCGGGCAAACAGCTGGGGCACGCAGACGCCCTCAGCCGCTGCCCCCTCCCACGTACGGACCAGGAGCCGGTTCCGGCCCTCTCCGTTCTGGCCGTGGCCGACTCGGGCCTCCCTCTCACGTCTACGGATGTGGCGGCTCTGACCAGGGCCGACCCCATCCTCGCCCGGGTCTCCACCTGGGTTCTGCGGGGGTGGCCCTCGGAGGCCCTGCCTGCCGAGTTCTGGCCTTTCAAGACCCGTCAGCTGGAGCTGTCGCTCCACAGCGGGTGCTTGCTCTGGGGGGACCGGGTCATCATCCCCCCTCCCTTACGCCGTCAGGTACTCGAGGCCCTCCATGCCACGCACCCAGGCATAGCTCGCATGAAGGCCCTGGGCCGGAGCTATGTCTGGTGGCCGTGCATGGACGAAGAGGTGGCCGCCTTCGTTGGCGCATGCCAAACGTGCCAAGCCTCTCGCCCCGCCCCTGCCTCAGCTCCCCACCGGGACTGGGATGCTCCAAAGTCCCCTTGGTCACGCATCCATATTGATTTCGCCGGCCCGTTCCACGGCCAGTCCTTCTTGGTGGTGGTGGACGCCTACTCCCGCTGGGCGGAGGTCATTTTGATGGCCTCCACCACGGCTGAGAGCACCGTGCGCGCGCTCTGGCGCCTGTTTGCCACGCACGGGTTGCCGGACACCCTGGTCTCCGACAACGGCCCCCAATTCCACTCCACCACCTTCCAAGAAGGACTGGCCTCCCGGGGGATCCGTCACGCGCCCACGGCCCCCTATCACCCTGCCGCCAACGGCCGGGCGGAACGGGCCGTCCGCTCGGCCAAGGAGGCCCTCGGCAGGATGGATAGGGGAGATTGGGCCGCAAGGGTAGATGCTTACCTTACGGGTCAGCACTCTACGCCTTGTCCGGCAACAGGGAAAAGCCCCGCGGAGCTGCTGATGGGCCGCCGCCTGAGAACCGAATTGGACAGACTGCACCCACTCTATAACGAGGTGCAGCCGTGCAATCTGGGGGTTCCCCCTCCCCGTTCGTTCAGCGTGGGTGACCCCGTCCTCGCCCGCAACTTCACGGGGGATCCGCGGTGGGTCCCTGCTCTCATCACTGGACTAACGGGCCCCTGCTCTTACAGGGTTGGACGACCTGACGGGACCGAGTGGCGGCGCCATGTGGATCAACTAAGGCGCCGCCCCCCAACCCTGGCGGAGCGCCTGCCATCAAGGGGCCCGGACAATGGACCTGAAGCCCACCGCGGGTCGATGCAGTCCTACGACCCTCCGCAGCCGGCGGCCACCCATGAAGCTGCATACGAACGTTGCCCGGGGCTGCCGGAGCTCGAACAGCCCTGCCTGGGTCGTTCCCACTCCTCTGGACGCTACCCGGGGCTGCCAAACGTCGATCAGCCCTGCCTGGGACGCCCAGTTTCCGCGGTGCCACCCCCGCCAAATACAAGCACATCAGTCTCCAACTCACAACGAACGCTCACAAGCCCGGCCTACCCGATCCCCGCACGCCGGGGGCTTGAGTCCAACTCCTCCCCGCGCAACACGCCCCCTCGCTGCGTCCTACCAGATCCGAAGGCTTCCGGAGAAAGGCTGGGCCGCGATGACGCAGTCCGGAGCTACACCCCCGGCAGGGAGGAGCTTCTACGGACACATCCTCCTCCCTCGCTGTCTGCCGATGAACTGAGGCGTTCGGGGCGGAGCCGACGTCGCCCCGCCTACCTCAGCGAGTACGTATGCTAATGGGCCCGCATGCGTACTCGCTGGGGGGGAAGGAGTGTTATGTATTGACAGTTATTCAAATCCCCCGGCAACAGCCAGTCGCGTCTGATTGGCCAAGACGCGACTGGCTGTGGCCGAGAGCGGGAGACGCGCCGATTGGTTCCCTATCTGACAGCTCTGAATAAAAGAGCTGTCAGAGAGAGAACGCGCGCTTTTTGGGTTTTACTTACTGTTCGTTGCCTTCTTGTGCCGATCTGTTGTGTTCCAATAAAGCCGTTGGATTTAACCGGGTCTGGACTCCCTCTTTCTCCGCAAATATAACATTCACAACTTCTGGAGGCAAGCTGTTCCAGAGGTTAATTGTTCTAACTGTCAGGACATTTCTCCTTAGTTCTAAGTTGCTTCTCTCCTTGATTAGTTTCCACCCATTGTTTCTTGTCCTGCCCCCAGGTGCCTTGGAGAATAGTTTGACTCCCTCTTCTTTGTGGCACCCTCTGAGATATCGGAACACTGCTATCATGTCTCCCCTGGTCCTTCTCTTCATCAAACTAGACATACCCAGTTCCTGCAACCGTTCTTCATATGTTTTAGCCTCCAGTCCCCTAATCATCTTGGTTGCTCTTCTCTGCACTCTTTCCAGAGTCTCCACGTCTTTTCTACACCGTGGCAACCAAAACTGTATGCAGTATTCCAAGTGTGGCCTTACCAAGGCACTATACAGTGGCATTAACACTTCATGTGATCTTGATTCTATCCCTCTGTTTATGCAGCCTAGAACTGTGTTGGCTTTTTTGGCAGCTGCTGCACACTGCTGGTTCATATTTAAATGGTTGTCCACTAGGATTCCAAGATCCCTCTCACAGTTGCTACTATTGAGCAAGGTACCACCTATACTGTACCTGTGCATTTTGTTTTTCTTACACACACAATTGCGCATCTTTAAAGTTTTAAGTGTTTGTTGATAGATAAGAGGTAGGGCTTGGGAAGAAAGGATCATTTCTTGTGCTTTAAGGCAAAGGTGACAAGTTACTAACATTGTTTATACTTGTAATGAAGTGCGATATCATTTGATATATTTTTCTCTTTTTTCTTATGTTTTCTCTTTTACTCTTTTTTGGGGCACATTCTTTTTCGTTTGTATGCACAGAAGCCAAAAACAAGATGGCGGTGCCTACGTCACTGCCAGGAGAACCGGTTCGGAAACATGGCAGGCCTGGGTCGCGACCCAGGCTGCCAAACCACTACTGGTTCTGCCAAACCGGTCCAAACCGGTAGGAACCCACCACTGCAACCCAGCCGGTGTGTTTGTAAATGATAATTTATGGCTTGCTGCCTTCTGGAAATCAACTTAGAGTTGGGTGACTTTTGGAGTTCTGAAGTCAAATTTCAGCTGATCTGGGGCAACTCCTTGGCTATGTTCTTATACAGGACATTAAACTGTTGTGCGATTTTACATGTTACAGGACTTTGCACGTTGCACCAAACCAGGGTGTTTTGTAAACATGGTTGCAAGGATAAAGTGCATGTGCAGATCCAATAGCTCTATTCATTAAGCTGCCATATCACAAAGCGAAGAGCAGTTAAGCCCAGTGTGTAGTTGCCATCATTGTTTCTCAGTCTCCAACTAGCTAGGACTTTGGAAACCATAGTCCTAAAGTGGATTGATCTTTGGTCTTTTCCAACAGAAGCCGGCCTGGGGACCAAAGAGAGAGGAGGTGGGGAGGAAGGAGAGGTCTTCCAGCTGAAGCCGAGACATTTTTACAGCTGTTTCTTTTCAATCCTAAATGTGTGGCTAGAGTTGTCTGCTTTCCCATTCTCTCTCCCTCCCCCTCCCTCCTGGAAGGCCTGTGCTCCAAAGAGAACACAGGTGAGTTAAGAGAGGACTGCCTTTTTCACACCTGGGGGAAGTGACAAGCAAGCAGGGGACAGCAAGGATGTCCTCCTTGCTCCTGAGAAGGCCCCAAACAGAAGTGTTAACACCGAGAGCTGCTGCATGCTGTTTTCTGCCCGGCGTCCATGCTTTTTGCAAAAGCAGATACCCAGGTCTCTTCTGGATGGCTTTCCCAGCAAAATATGATGTAAGTATTCTCTGACTTAGCCGATTGCAGCTGCGACATGCAGAGCACACGGTTGGGGTCTCACCTGGCCCTAAGCCACGAATGTAGGTTGTGTTCGTTGGCAGGTTACAGGCTGTGCTCTTTGGCTCCTGGTGAAATCAAGTTATACAATACAATACAATAGCAGAGTTGGAAGGGACCTTGTAGGTCTTCTAGTCCAACCCCCTGTGTGGGCAGGAACCCCATACCATTTCAGACAACATCTTCTTAAAGACTTCCAGGGTTGGGGCATTCACAACTTCTGGAGGCAAGCTGTTCCAGAGGTTAAGTTATCCAAACTTATTGCAGCTTCATAAATTGTGCCACAGATTCCCTCTGTGGGATGGAGTCTTGGGTGCAGACCTGGAAAACGAAGCTAATGGAGTAAACCGTAGGGAACTTAATCATGGGTTATACGCACCACGTGGATGTAAAACCCAACTTGGATTTGGAAATCATGAGTTCACTCTTCGGTTTGTAGAGTGAGCTCAAGTTGTGTGAAATACAATACAATACAATACAATAGCAGAGTTGGAAGGGACCTTGGAGGTCATCTAGTCCAACTCCCTGGCTAGGCAGGAAACCCAATACCATTTCAGACAAATGGCTATCCAACAACTTCTTAAAGACTTTCAGGGTTGGAGCATTCACAACTTCTGGAGGCAAGCTGTTCCACTGATTAATTGTTCTAACTGCCAGGAAATTTCTCCTCAGTTCTTAAGTTGCTTCTCTCCTTGATTAGTTTCCACCCATTGCTTCTTGTCCTGCCCTCAGGTGCTTTGGAGAATAGTTTGACTCCCTCTTCTTTGTGGCAGCCCCTGCGATATTGGAAGATTTCTCTCATGTCTGAAGCTCTTTGGAAGCTGGTAGACTAAATTACAGCCCCTAAAAGTTAGTAACGTTTAGCCCTGCTATAAACCGAGCCGGCCTCATTAAGGATCAGCCCAGTGTTGGGGCATTCACAACTTCTGGAGCCAAATTGTTCCACTGGTTAATTGTTCTAACTGTCAGCAAATTTCTCCTCAGTTCTAAGTTGCTTCTCTCCCTGATTAGTTTCCACCCATTGCTTCTTGTTCTGCAAGGCAAATGCTGTTGCCTTGAAAAGGGAAGTTGGGAGATTGCTTTGGGGAGGGGCTTTTCACTGCAGTTGGAGAGAGGAGAACGAACAATGTCTAATGCTCTTAGCGGCTTTACTAATTTCAGTCTTGTTGGGAAAAGCAATCCAACCTCAATGTCAGCCTTGTAGGGGTCTGCATTAGTTGGGAACTGGTGTTATCCAAACCCAGGCCGTTGTGCTAATTTAATCAAGAATGACTCATGTTAAGAAGGGATGGTGCGCTGGGTTAAGAGTCATCATTTTCTTGCTTTCTTCACTGATTGAGGGGGGGAGGGAAAGAGATAAGACAAATATTTGGTTGGTTTCTCTGTTCCTCCCACCCCGTTAAAAACACTACGCCTGATCTCAAGGGAGAGAAGCAAACATTCAAAGGATTTTTTTTTTTACCTCCAAATATATATCGGGCGTGAATCTCGGTTTGTATGTAGGCTCGATTCCTTTACCAATTGATTTTCCCTGTCGATAATAAAAAAAATATGGTGGGGCACACACAAAGCCTGCATAAAAAGGAATATTTCAGTCAAAAGCACCTTGAGTTGTGCAGAGACTGTTTGATCCTTCTTCTCCGTGCTCTTTACTGGAGCTGTTTCAAAGCCAACGACGGAACGTGCTTTCAAACGATTGTGCTACCTTCATTGCTGTGGGCTGCGATCGGTGACTTTGCCGTTTGTCTTCCAGAAGTAGACTTCAATTAGAACATGTTTGGAACATGTTTGGATCTTGGGTGGGGCATCTTTTTTCCCCCTTCTTCTGAGCTTTGTTCTCTCCTTCCTCCTGTTATTGTCTTGGAAAACAGGGATCCTTTTCATGCCATAGTTGGATACATGATATTATGTATAACTCTAGGGTATAGACTTTTTCCCCGGTCTGTCAATCTTCTGCCAGGTCTCTTTTGGGAAAGGGTTCTGCTTCCATTGCTGTCAATGCCTTGACTGTATTTTAGGGCAACAAAAGAAGATCAGCTGGGACTTAGAAGGCAGAGAACAGATGGGGGCGGGGCCAGCCAGAAGTGGTATTTGCCGGTTCTCCAAACTACTCAAAATTCCCGCCACCGGTTCTCCAGAACTAGTCAGAACCTGCTGAATACCACTTCCCATTACACCCCAGTAAGTGCATAAAACTCGAACTTTTATTTATTTATGTTTCTGAGCATGCTTATAAATCAGTGGCGCCCAACCAATTCAGTTTAGTTTACAGTTGCATCCAGAAGATTCTTTCCCCTCCCACCACCACCAAAAGACCTCTGAACTTTGTTTTTTCCTTGAAGACATTTTGCTTCTTAGCCAAGAAGCTTCTTCAGTTCAGCTTCTTTGGGACAACGGCTGACTAAGAATCCCCTTAGACATTCAAAATCCTACCATTGTAGGGGGCTGCTTTTTTTTTTTTTGGATCTGGATGGTGTGCTCTTCGTATAGTTAATACTTCCAAGAAAGCATGCTTAGGATTTCAACCAGTAATTGTTTTGATTTATAAGTGTTTCCCAAAGAAAGGAGCTAGCACTGCCATTACCCATGTCAAGCAGATAACAGGCTTCTGAGTGTTTACTTAGCAAAAACCTTGGCCCTAAGCAGAATTTCCCTGTTCGAGAAGGGGTTAACCCTGCGCAGACCTCTTGCAAACATCTGGCAAAGCTGTGGGTGTTGGTTGTGGCAGTATCCCAGATCTGTACCAGTCTCTACAAGGGAGTTGTCGTGCCTCTGATTTATACCTTTTCCTTCCTCCCATCCTCGTGTCACGAAGTACAGGATGTTGAAACCGCCGCTGCTCCGAGAAGAAATTACAGAATAAATTTACCGAAAATAACGCAACCATTATAATTTAGTGTTGAGGGAGGCCAAGAATGTTGGCTTTTAGTTAGAAACTATTGAAGGTAGAGTTGCTGGTTTTTTAAATAATAATAATAATAATATGATAATCATCCAGATAGTGATGAGGGGGGAGGGGGGAACCAACCATGGAAGGAGGTGTGGTTGGCAACCTTGGAGAGTTTCATAAATATTCTCAAGCGATGACTGATTAAGTCAAAGGCATGTTCTGAACCTTAAATACATTTTGGAGATGGTGGAGGTAGGGCAAAAAACATTCATGGACTTCCATCTTTTTGGAATGCCAGACACTAGTTTTGAACTTAGGGAGGGGGGGGGGAATGTGTTTTAAAATGACTGAAACCACACATGAAATTTTGGACTTCAGGGCAGAAATGTCAACGGATGGCCATCTGGTGCCATTGTGGACTTTATGGTTTAGATCAGGGGTCCCCAAACTTTGCAACTTTAAGTCTGAAGGACTTCAGCTCCCAGAATTCTCCAGTCAGCAAAGCTGGCTGGAGAAGTCTGGGAGCTGAAGTCCTTCAGACTTAAAGTTACAAAGGTTGGAGACCCCTGGTTTAGATAACAAATCGTGGCTGAAGAAATCATAGGTCAGCAACATTTCCGGGAGCCAAAAATGGGGAAAAAATGAACGAAAGGAAATACACATATCTTTAACAGATTAACAGAGTTGGAAGGGGCCTTATAGGTCATCTAGTCCAACCCCCCCTTGCTCAAACAGGAGACCCTACACCATTTCTGACAAATGTTCAATCTGTTCATGAAAGTCTCAAGTGATAAAACTTCCACAACTTCCAAATGCAACTTCTATTCCATTGGTTGATTGACTGTCAGAACGTTCCTTCTTATTTCCAGGTTGAATCTCTCCTTGGTCAGTTTCCATCCATTCTTCCTTGTCAGGTGCTTTGGAAAACAGGTTGTCCCCCTCCTCTCTGTGGCAGCCCCTCAAATATTGGAAGACTGCTATCATATCTTATTTATTTATTTATTTATTTATTTTATTAAATTTATACCCCGCCCTTCTCCAAACGGACCCAGGGCGGCGCACAGGGATGTTAAAACACATATAAAACATATAAAATTTTTAAAAACTTATTCTAATAGACCCTGCGCTAAAAACCGAATTTAAAAAACCCAAATTTAAAACTATCTAAGAGTCAGTAATGGGGGTTATGCTAGGCCGGCTAGATGGAATAGGTGTGTCTTCAGACACTTGCGGAAGAGGCGGAGGTCAGAGATGGTGCGGAGTTCAGGGGGTAGGTCGTTCCAAAGGGCAGGGCCCGCCACAGAGAAGGCTCTTCCCCTGGGTGTCGCCAGTCGGCATTGTCCAGCCGACGGCACCCTGAGGAGGCCCTCTCTGTGGGAGCGTATCGGTCTGAGGGATGTATGGGGCAGGAGGCGGTCTCGCATATAACTAGGCCCCGAGCCATGGAGCGCTTTAAAGATGGTCGTTAAAACCTTGAAGCGCACCCGAAAGACCACAGGGAGCCAGTGCAGCTCGCGCAGGATAGGTGTTATGTGGGAGTGTCTAGGCGCTCCTGTAATCACCCGCGCGGCTGCGTTCTGGACTAGCTGCAGCTTTCGGGTGCACCTCAAGGGGAGCCCCATGTATCTCCCCTGGTCCTTCTCTTCATCAAACTAGCCATGCCCAGTTCCTGCAACCGTTCTTCATATGTTTTAGCCTCCAGTCCCCTAATCATCTTTTTTGCTCTTCTCTGCACTTTTTCTAGAGTCTCAACATTTTTTTAATAATGTGGTGACCAAAACTGGACACAGTACTCTAGGTGTGGTCAACAGGATAATGTTGCAGGATCCAATCTGGATCGGTCACCAGGATCAGAGGTTTTGTCTTCTGGGTTTCGGACTCATGCTGGAGCCCATCCTCAGGGAACTTTCCCCTCCCCCCACTACCAGAATATGAGGATGGACTCCAGCACAAACTCTGTGAACTCAGAAGGCTACACTTCTGGTCCTGGTGATTAGCCCAAAGTAGAAATGACTGAAAGTTCACAAAATTGCAGGATTCTTACCCTAAGGAGTTTTAAAAGATTTTCATATTCAAACCAGAAATATCGTGCCTTTTTTTTTAAAGTGTTTTGTGTGTTGTATTGAATGATGGGCACCATCTCTGAGGTTCGTGTTGTTACTAGCATGCTTGGTTATTCTGATTTAGCCAATATCCAAACACTCTTTTATCAAGCAACTGGTTTGCAAGAAGCTCTCCAAGGTACTGCAAGTGACAATAAGCGTGCAAGTTACTGGAACAAGTCACCCCTCATGGCCATCATGACGTTCTAAAGAGCTTTTGAAAGATCCTTGGTGCTTTCTGAGCTTGGTCGTTTTCTTGCAGATGTTTCATTACCCAAATTAGGTAACATCATCGGGGCTAGAAGGGAGTGGGGTTTGCCGAGTGGGGGAGGCGGAGGACTGGGGGGGTCTTTAGTGCTTCCTGAACCTGGTAGCTTTCTTGTAGACGTTTCATTACCCAAATTAGGTAACATCATCAGGGCTAGCAACTAGCGTTGATGATGTTTCTTAGTCTGGGTGGTGAAACATTTCCAAGAAAACAACCAAGTTCAGCGAGCTTCAAGGTTCTGTTTTTTGAACCCTGAGCTTCAAATATTCTTTATTCTATATGGGGCTCCCCTTGAGGTGCACTTGAAGGCTACAGTTAGTTCAGAATGTGGCCGTGCGGGTGATTATGGGTGCCCCAAGGCAAGCCAACGTAACACCTCTCCTGCGCAAGCTGCACTGGCTGCCTGTGGCCTTTCGAGTGCGCTTCAAGGTGTTGACGACCATCTTCAAATCGCTCCATGGCTCGGGGCCTAGCTACATACGAGACCGCCTTCTGCCCCATACATCCCTTCGTCCGCTCCGCTCCCACAGAGAGGGCCTTCTCCGGGTACCGTCGGCTGGGCAATGCCAGTTGGCGACACCCAGGGGAAGGGCTTTCTCTGTGGCGAGCCCGGCCCTCTGGAACGACCTACCCCCCGACCTACGCACCACCTCGGACCTCCGCCTCTTCCGCCAACGTCTTAAGATGTTTCTATTCCAACAAGCCGGCCTAGCGTAGCCCCCGTTTCTGACACTATCTATAATTTTTAATTTTCAGGGTTTTAAATGGGTTTTTTAGCACGGGTTTTAATTTAATTTAATATGTTTTTAATATTGTATATTGTCTTTTGTTATGGTTTTAATAATGCCTGTGCGCCGCCCTGGGTCCTAACAAGGAGAAGGGCGGGGTATAAATTCGAAAAATAAAAAATAAAATAAATAAACCGAAAAACATGTGGAACCAAAATTTGGACCTCAAGTTGGGACTGAAAATTCCACCACTCCAAAATTGCTGATGACAAGCATTTGAAGATGTCCTCAGCTGTACCAGTCGTGTCTCTGCTATTAAAAGAAGTGTGTCTTTTTAGCTGAGCATCTTATCATAATCATTTCATTGAGGAAGTTGTTTTGGAACAGCTCGGGGTGTGTTGTTTGCTTCCAGTGTAACTCAAAGAGAAGGGTAGGTAGTTATGGATTCCAGTGCGCAGCTGCCTCTTGCTAATATTTCAAGCCTTCCGAATCCGAAAGAACAAAAGCTACAAAATTCTCAAGACTGTTGAAACTTTAATGCAAACAGCCAGAGTAATGTTGATATGCTGCTGCTATATAAGTCCGGGCTGGAGTCTTATTGATTTTCCTTTCTGCTGTTTTCAAAAGGTTTCTGTAACATCGTAGCTGTGGCAATGCTTGCTTTTGATAAGTGGGGGTGGGGGGGGGGGTGGGGGGAGTTTGAAAAGAAGAGAAGGATATGCATGTGAGAAGGTTTCATGCAAGTTCCAGCTGGATCATAGGGTTGCAGTTTAGTGTCTGGCTTGTCACATCTCTCTAAGCTATACTGTGGTTTGCTTGGTTAGGGCGCTCAGCATATTTTGTTTGCAGTTTGCAAATGCTGTGGTGTCATCTGTAAAATGCACCCTATGGTTATTTAGCAAGCCATGAGCAAGCAAATTATAATTGGCATTTTGTGATCAAGTCCCAGATTTCTGGCCAGTATGGCTAAATCTGGTTAATACTTGCCTTTTGAGGTTATATCACATGCTTACGCATATTTAATTGAAGCGAGTCCTGGGAAGATCTTGAGAATATATTATGTTTTCAGCCTTGTCCTTTTAACAAAATGTTCTGCCTATTTTATATTAAGTCATTACTTAATATAAGTCATTACTTATATTAAACCCCATCCTAAGTCATTACTTAGGATGGGGTTTACAGATTAACAGGGACCTTGTGGGTCATCTAGTCCAACTCCCCACCCAAGCAGGAGACCCTGCAGCATTTCTGAGAAATGGCAGTCCACTCTCTTCTTGAAAGCCTCCAGTGTTGAAGTGTTGGAAGAAAATGTCCTTCTGGGTTCAGCTCCAAGTGGAGAAAAAGACACTGGAGACATGGAGGCTGCTTAGAAAGGTGGTTTAATGGTGGACAGCACCACGTGGCTTGAGGTCCTGGGGAAAAAAGTGATCACATGCTTCAGGTGTTAAATGAAGAAGAAGAAGGGCTGAGGGAGGGGCTTGCAGGGTCTTTTATAATCTGTTCGGCCCCACCTATCTGTTTCCTGTTCCTGTGTAAGAAATGTATTCTGATTGGCTGTCAGACTGTCAGATTGGCTGTATTGTACAGAGACGCGGTGGCTCAGTGGCTAAAATGCTGGGCTTGTCGTTCAGAAAGGTCGGCAGTTTGGCGGTTCGAATCCCTAACGCCACCTAATGGAGTGAGCTCCCGTGACTTGTCCCAGCTTCTGTCAACCTAGCAGTTGGAAAGCACATAAAAAATGCAAGTGGAAAAATAGGAACCACCTTTGGTGGGAAGGGAACAGCGTTCCATGGGCCTTTGGCATTAAGTCATGCCAGCCACATGACCAAGGAGACGTCTTCGGACAGCGCTGGCTCTTCGGCTTTGAAACGGAGATGAGCACTGCCCCCTAGAGTCAGGAACGACTAGCACATAAGTGCGAGGGGAACCTTTACCTTTAACTAATTGTCTAGGTGAATTTCTCCTTTTTCTTTCTTTCTTACCTAATCCACCCATAAACTTTGTGCAAGTAAAAGTCTGTCCTATCAAGGGTCAAGGTTATAGGTCAGCACTTTCCCTGTTGGACTAGCTCCTCCTTGGAAGAAAACCTCATTGTTTATTCAGTCTGGTGGCCATTAAATCACAGGGCCCTTTCTCCCTCTTCTATAGATGAGTCCCCCTCCCCTGGCCAAAGTTAACCATGTGGTTTTAATCAACATATATCCCCTTTCTGGCAGATGAGAATATCAGACTTCAACATTGGGGATCCAGGACTAGCAAACTTCAGGTTTCCCTTATTTTAGGCCACTTTGCAAAAGTGTCCTGAGAGTAAAAATGGAGAGTGGAGAGAGAGAGAATGCTTTACAGGTAATCCTCAACTTGCAACCATTCATTTAGTGGCTGCTCAAAGTCGCAATGGCACTGAAAAGAGTGAACTGTGGACTGTTTTTTGCATAGAGGTTACCACAAAGAAGAGGGGCTCCAAGGCACCTGGGGGCAGGACAAGAAGCAAGGGATGGCAACTAATCAAGGAGAGAAGCAACCTAGAACCGTGATGGCGAACCTATGGCGTGTGCACCGGATGTGGCAGGCAGATGTGGCCATTTCTCCGGACCCCCCAGCCATTATCGGTTGCTCTTCCGGTTTCCGGCATGCACATGAGTGCCGGCCAGTTGGTCTTTGTGTGCACATGCGTGCCAGTAACTAAAAGACCAGGTGACAGGCACGTATATGCACACCGGAAACCAAGAGCCCAGCTTCCCAGTGTGCATATGCGCACCAGGGAACTGCTCTTTCAGTTTCCAGCGCTCCCCCAGGCACATGTGCACGCTCCCGTTTCGACACTTGGTGCAGAAAAGGTTCGCCAACACTGACTTAAAACTAAGGAGAAATTTCCTGGCAGTGAGAACAATTCATCAGTGGAACAACTTGCCTCTAGACCAGTGGTTCTCAACCTTCCCAATGCTGCGACCCCTTAATACAGTTCCTCATGTTGTGGTGATCCCCAACCATAAAATTGGTGTCGCAGTTCCTAAGACCATCGAAAATATGTGTTTTCTGATGGTCTTAGGCGACCCCTGTGAAAGGGTTGTTCGACACACACCCCCAAAGGGGTTGCAATCCACAGGTTGAGAACCGCTGCTCTAGAAGTTGTGAATTCTCCAACACTGGAAGTTTTTAAGAAGAGATTGGATAAACATTTAGCTGAAGCAGTGCAGGGTTTCCTGCCTGAGCAGGAGGTTGGACTAGAAGACCTCTAAGGTCCTTTCCAACTCTGTTATTCTGTTCTATTGTTTATGACCATTGTAGCATTCCCCATGGTCGCATGATCAAAATCCAGACGCTTGGAAACTGACCTGCCTTTATGACTGTTATAACGAATGGTTCAGTGGTGGGTTTCTGCAGGCTTGCCCCTACTCGCGAGAGCCGGTTGGTGAAATTTAGAGAACCGGTGAGAGGGGGTTCCACCGGCGTATCTGGAAGTAAATCTGGCCCGCCGCTGCCAGTGACCCAACGGGAAGGAAAGGAAAGGAAAGGAAGGAAGGAAGGAAAGAATGAAAGAAAGAAAGAAAGAAAGAAAGAAAGAAAGAAAGAAAGAAAGAAAGAGAAAGAAAGAAAGAAAGAAAGAAAGAAAGAAAGAAAGAAAGAAAGAAAGAAAGAAAGAAAGAAAGAAAGAAAGAAAGAAAGAAAGAATTTATCATCACAATTGAGTCCAAAGTTTTGGTTGCTAAGCAAGAACGTTGTTACATTTTAAAAGATGGCCACTCCCACCCTGTCACATGACTGCCAAGCCATACCCACAAAATAGGCCACACCTACAGAGTAGGTTCTAAAAATATTAGAAACCCACCACTGGAATGGTTGCACGTTGAGGATTAAATGATATTTATTTATTAGTTCTGAAGTCACTGCTTAGTGTAGTCTACAACCAAGCCAGTCACTTAGGGAATAAACCTTGCCAAACCTGGTAGCATGGCAGGAAAAATGGATCCAGGGTTGTGTGTTTTTTTTCCTGGCTCCCATTTCTGGGTGTTTCACCCTTTTGGTGTTGTAGAGTGTTTTGTAACCCCATTGGTAAGTTCCAACGGCATTTTCATTGCAGCAACACCCAAATGTTACGGGCATTTTCTTACGAAAGTCCATGTGAGCTGAAACAAGTCAGGGCATTTAAATATATCCTGGGGACAAGGTACAGGCTTGGCTTGGTGTGTGTGTGTGTCTGTGTGTGTATGCACGCATGTGTGTGTTTTTAAAGAAAGAACTACACGGTTTTAGTATAAGCTCACAAAACAGGAAATTAATAAAGTGATAAAGTACCTTGGCTGGCATGTCGGCATGCCAAATAGCAAAGCCAAACACCTTAAAGGTAAAAGTTCCCCTCCTCGCACATATGTGCTAGTCGTTCCTGACTCTAGGGGGCAGTGCTCATCTCCGTTTCAAAGCCGAAGAGCCAGCGCTGTCCGAAGACGTCTCTGTGGTCATGTGGCCAGCATGTCTAAACACCGAAGGTGCATGGAACACTGTTCCCTTCCCACCAAAGGCGGTCCCTATTTTTCTACTTGCATTTTTCACATGCTTTCGAACTGCTAAGTTGGCAGAAGCTAGGACAAGTCACGGGAGCTCACTCCGTTACGCGGCGCTAGGGATTCGGGTTGCTGCAAAGGTTGTAATTGAAAAAAGGTCATATTTTTCAGTGCCGTTGTAACCTTGAATGGTCACTAAAGAACCTGTTATAAGTAGGGGACTACCTATTTACTTTCTTCGTGTCTTTCCGCAGCCCAAAAGCACTTCGGATAGTTCTCCAACAGTGATCAAAATTCAGATGCTTGACAGTTGGTTCCTACTTATGACCGCTGCAGCGTCCCGGGGTCCCCTTTTGTGACCTTCTGACACGCAAACTCAATGGAGAAGCCAGATTCACTTAACAACCGGCTTCATAACCAATCAGCTGCAGTGATTCACTTAACAACTGTGGCAAGCATGGTGGGGAAATGGGGCAAAACTCATTGAACAAATGTCTCGCTTAACAACCTAAATTTTGGGCTCAGTTTTGGGCATAAGTAGAGGACCACCATACCTGTACTGTATCTAACTTAACTGTTAATCATCAGTCAACATGGGAGCAACAGGGCAGAAAATGATCAGGCTGTATTATCTTGTCTCAATCCAACTGCTCTTTATCTGGTTCTATTCATTCTCTCTCTGTGTGTGTGTGTGTGTGTGTGTGTGTGTGTGTGTGTGTGTGTGTGTGTGTGTGTATGGATGGACGGACATCTATGGCATAAGGATCTGGATTTCTACTGTGGAATAACTGTCCAAATTGTTCAGTTGGTTTCTAAACACAATTTTTATGATGCAATTTTCTCTCTTTTTCAACTCCGGCTAATGCCAGGTGGCTTTGTGGTTTTTAAGAAGATCTTGTCTATGGGAAAATAACACTAGGGAACATATATTGTACTCCTCAAGTCTTGACAAGCATGCTTAACACACATGCAATTAAAAATACTAAGATCATAGAGATCAAAATCTGTTTTATCCCTTCGATGCTGCTTTGTGATCTATCTTCCTCTCTCTTTCTCCTCTCAGCATGCCACAAAAGATTAAAAGACTATAAAGATAAATATCAAGACACCAAATATGACTAGTTTTATAGGATCGCATAATGCTCCTAAACCGTAAGTGCAAAGCTATTGCGTAGTAACAAGGGCATCATTTACACATCGTTGCCCATCAAATGAAATCAATAAAGTGACTAAGATAGCAAATTGCTTTATACCTGCCGGATCATTGGGCAATTGGAAACTTGTGAATTGATTAGTGAGGAAAGGTATAATCCATTCCATGTGTGGGCTTGATCATTTAAGATATGATTAATTGATTCATTTATGTATTGTCCATTTCCCAAGACTTTTGCTTGTTTCACTGTAACAAATGTCCTAGTGAAATGAAGAAAAAGAAAAATATCCCTATAGAAGAAAATGTGTAAATGTAACATCTTTACAGATTATTAGAATTGGAAGGGACCTTGTAGGTCATCTAGTCCAACTCCCCGCCCAAGCAGGAGACCCTACACCATTTCTGACAAATGGCAGTCCAGTCTCTTTTTGAAAGCCTCCATTGATGAAGCCCCCACAACTTCTGAAGGAAACTTCTGTTCCATTGGTTCCATGTTCTCACTGTCAGAAAAGTTCTCCTTATTCCCAGGTTGAATCTCTCCTTTTTTCAGTTTCCATCCATTATTCCTTGCCTGGCCTTCGGGTTCCTTGGAAAATAAGCTTGACCCCTTCCTCTTTGTGGCAGCCCCTCAAATATTGGAACACTGCAACCATGTCTCCCCTGGTCCTTCTCTTCACTAGACTAGCCAAATCTAAAAGGCATAGAGAACTTGATTATCATATGGCTTCTCAGATGCTATCTTGGACGTCTGATTCAGCCATCTGGATCAACTCACCTTGGTCTTCTAGCACCATATTCTTATGCAGGCTGTCCTCAAACTTGCAATGGTTTGTGTAGTGACTGTTCAAAGTTACAATGGCACATGGGCAGTGGTGGGACTCATATAATTTAACAACTGGTTCTCTGCCCTAATGATCAATTGGGTAGGCGGGGCTCGGTGGTCATGTGACTGGGTGGTCCTGGCCAACTCAACATCACTCATGTCGATGGGCACTTGGCCTTAACTGTGACAAAGTAATCAGGGTTAACCAGAGAGGCAGTTTCTGTAAGGAGGGCAATCAAGATGAGGCTATAAACTTTGAGCTCAGTTGAAGTCATAAGTCGAGGGCTTACCTTCAAGGTGCGCTTCAAGGTGTTAGTTATCATCTTCAAAGCGCTCCATGGCTCGGGACCTAGCTATCTGCGGGATCGGATCCTGCCGCATACTTCCTCACGGCCGATTCGCTCCCACAGAGAGGGTCTTCTCCGGGTGCCGTCCACTAGACTTTGTCAGCGGGCGACGCCCAGGGGAAGGGCGCTCTCTGTGGCGGGCCCAGCCCTCTGGAACGACCTCCCCCCCCCCCGATATTAGAACAACCACGGACCTCCGTTCCTTCTGTCTGAAATTGAAAACGCACTTTTTCTGCTTGGCCGGCCTAGGGTAGCCTCTCTTCTATAGTTTTATAGGGAATTTTAGCGCAGGGTTTGATGTTTAATTTGTTTTTATTGAATTATGTGTATTTCTATGTGTATTTATTGTTTTAACTTCCCTGTGCACCGCTCCGAGTCCCCTTGGGGAGAGGGAGCGGTCTAGAAATTAAATTATCTATCTATCTTATCTATCTTACCTAAGTGCTCACTTATCTACTCCAGTTTCTATGGTGGCCTCCAAAATAGAACTGACCATCTGCTCTAGTCACGGGGGGGAGAAATCCCCAAGCAAGCTCTAACTTTTCATTTTAATCAAATATATCTCCAGTCTAAATACATATTTAATTAAACAATTGGTTGTTTTAAGAAAAACTTGAAGCTTGAAGTATCAACCATCACGGTTGCAGTGGGTGCATCATTAAAATGTGTGAAGTTAGGGGCAGATCATCATGGAGAAAATAAACATATGTGGTTGCTAAAAGTTGATGCCCGTGTGATGGCACGCAATCAAAGTATCAGTGATAAAATTACGAAAGCTCATCACCTCGTGTTTCATTCCAAGATTGTCTTAGCTACCTTATCTGCAGCCAACACTTTGATCTATCGAATGCAATCCCGCTGGCACTATCCAAGGGTTTGGGGAGGAATGGCAATAATATTTAAACTTATATACCGCTTCTTAGCGCTTTTGCAGCCCTCTCTAAGCGGTTTACAGAGTCAGCCTCTTGCCCCTAACAATCTGGCTCCTCATTTGACCCACCTCGGAAGGATGGAAGGCTGAGTCAAGCATATGAGCAAACCAGCAATGGTGCCTGCCAAAACCCATATGTCAGGGGTGTCCAAACTTGGGAACTTTAAGACTTGTGGACTTCAACTCCCAGAATTCCCCAGCCAGCTGGGGAATTCTGGGAGTTGAAGTCCACAAGTCTTAAAGTTCCCAAGTTTGGACACTCCTGACATATGTGCTCCATATTCCTCTCGGGGAGAGGAAGCGGTCTATAAATTAAATTTATTATTATTTATTATTATTATTATTATTATATGCCCCATTTTCAGTCTCCGAGCGTCCTGTTTTCCGCCTGTTTCAGATGGCGGTAAAAATGGGGCAGTTGAAGGGCAAAAACAGGGCACATGGAGGCCGAAAATGGCCATAAGGGTGGGTGGGCTGGTGGGTGGGCGGGTGAGTAGGTCTCTGTAAGACGCACTGACATTTCCACTCACTTTTGGGGGTGGGGGAAGTGCATCTTATAATTTTATTGATTTATTTTATTTTTTATTAGTTTTTTATACCGCCCTACTCCCGAAGGACTCAGGGCGGTGTACAGCCAAAATAAAACAGATATATTATGGTTAAAAACAATTTAAAAACATATTAAATAATTTGGCCCCTAATAAGATTAAAAATCAACAAACCCTAATTAAAATGAATAAAATTCGTATTTACGCCAGCCCAGCTTGTTGGAAAAGAAAAGTTTTAAGAGCACGGCGGTAGGTGCGTAAGTCAGGGATAGTTCTTAATTCCGGGGGCCATTCGTTCCAGAGGACAGGGGCTCCCACGGAGAAGGCTCTCCCCCTGGGTGTCACCAGTCGACATTGTCTAGCCGACGGCACCAAGAGGAGACCCTCTCTATGGACCTTACTGGACCGGGCTGCCCTTCGCACAGTCACTCAAGCTCTCGTGACGTCCCGACTCGACTACTGTAATGCTCCCTACATGGGGCTTCCCTTGAGGTGCACTCGAAAGCTACAGTTAGTCCAAAACGGAGCCGCGTGGGTGATTATGGGAGCCACCAGATGCTCCCACATAACACCGATCCTGCGCAAGCTGCATTGGCTTCCTGTGGCCTTTCGGGTGCGCTTCAAGGTTTTGATGACCATCTTTAAAGCGCTCCATGGCTCGGGGCCTAGTTATATGCGAGACTGCCTCCTGCCCCATACATCCCTTAGACCGATACGCTCCCACAGAGAGGGCCTTCTCAGGGTGCCGTCGGCCGGACAATGCCGACTGGCAACACCCAGGGGAAGAGCCTTCTCTGTGGCGGGCCCAGCCCTCTGGAATGACCTACCCCCTGAATTACGCATCATCACCGACCTCCGCCTCTTCCGCCAATGTCTAAAAACATACCTGTTCCAACAAGCCGGCCTAGCCTAACCTCCCACGGGGACGTTTTAGAAAGTTTTAAATTGGGTATTTTAATATTTGGCTTTTAGCATAGGATAGGATAGTTTAATATATATTTTAAATTATGTATTTATCTTTTGTATTTTGTATGTTTTTAAATTTCCTGTGCGCCGCCCTGGGTCCTCTGTGGAGAAGGGCGGGATATAAATATAAATAAATTCTATGGGAGCGTACTGGCCGGTGGGAGGCTCTCGGTGGCAGAAGGCGATCTCGTAAGTACCCAGCTCCTAAGCCATGCAAAAAATATGGTAAATATGAATAATGTCAGGCCGGAGACTATGGCTTTATTTTGTGCATTAATTTATGCATTGTTTATTAGTCAGTAAGCCACAGTTAAGCAAATTATGGTTTAGTATGATGTGGTGAGGCGCAAGGCCAAAAATAACATTGCTGCTGAGTTCGGAATTCTTTGGCGTGATTCATGACACATGTTTGTTCCACACCCACCAATGCCATCAAATGATGCAGAGAGGATGGCCTAGAAGTGTACATCTTAATAATATCTTGTCACATACCTGAAAGGCAAAGATGTAAGGGCCTGTTGCTTAGGTGAGGGCAAGAGTTTTCTCCTTTCCCAGAACACAGGATTAAGGTTTACAAGCACTGAAGGATCTGCTGGAACTTGAGAAGGAACCTCTTGATGGATCCAATCACCACACGTCTTTCAAATAAACTGGACAATCACTTACCAGGAATGCTGCGGCTTTGCAATTTTTATCTCCGTCTGGAGGGATGAATTAAACAGGACTGGCCCAAGAAATGTGAATGTTTGACGGGAAGGACAAAAATCGCGTGTTCAAGTTCTGTGTAGATAAAGAAAAATGGGATGTTGGTTGAATTCAGGACCATCAATAGAAATGCCAGTTGGGGATAGGGTACTGTAGGAGAAAAGCAAGCAGAACTGGGGGAGGTGGAGTCAAACGTGTCATCAGCTTGGTGTTATTGTGTTCCCACAAGCAATCCAAGTCCAACTCCTCCTGAATTCCGTTGACTCCTACTTGCGCCAATTTAATGTTGAACTTGGCCAGATTCTTGTGTACAGGCTGGAATAAATCTTCCTCTCCCTCTCCCCTCTTCCTCCTCCTCCTCCTCCTCCTCCTCCCCCTCCCCACTCCCTTCTTCTCCTTCTCCTTCTCCTTCTCCTTCTCCTTCTTCTTCTTCTTCTTCTTCCATATCCATCATCAGATGTCAGTTGGCTCTTCCTATGCTGCAACCTAACCAGTATACCTGGTTAAAAGAAAAAGAAAACTGAGAATGTATAAAATTCGGTAGTCAAATGCCCCGGTTCTGCTATTATGGGTGAATTGTTTTTTTGTAACTTATTACTTAGTTATGCAGACAACCGGACAATCAATCTTTCTACTGTGAATTTTCTATTAATTATAACAGCTTCCCACGTTGCCTTTACCCTGTTCCAAAAATCTCTTCCAGTGGCTCAGCAGAAACAGTGTGTGTGTTTTCATTTTTATTTTATTTTTTTGACAACCATAAGGGCTGGAAACTTGTTTAAAAAAAAAGTCTACAGTTGGGATATTTAACTCGACAACCGCATTCATAGTCTTTTATGCGGAATTTGAACTTTTGGAATGAAGTGGGTTTTAAATTCAATAGCAGGTCCCTAAACTTTTTTTTTTTCCTTTCGAAAATGAATTCTGCTATTTTCAGCACCGTCCGGCTTTTGCTCCTGGTGTTCCTGTTTTGGGTGTGAAATTGAGTTGGGCCTACAATTTGTCCAGGGCGACCATTTCCATGTCTTTGCTACAAGAACCACTACAAAAACCATAGGCTCTCGAGGCAAGGGGAGTCGAGTGGCGATGAGAAAGATCTGAAAACCTCCCAAGCCCTAAATCCCCAGGTTTCTTGTGCAGTTATCCTCTGGGTCATTTTTGCTCATGGCTATTATCTTGGTTTGACTAGTGGTAACCTTCAGGGGTCCAAAGCTGTTATTAGCACATTGTCCATCACTAAATGTTTACTCCCCAAGTGACAGCTTGCACATCTGGACATTATGCAGTGTTTGATCTGAGATGCCAGATGCAGCCCTCTGGGAACAGTGGCAACACCAGAATCTGGCTGGACAGTTCAAAGGATGGGTTTTTAAAGGTTCTTCTGATAGCTTAATTAAAGATCATTCTTTCTTTCAATCTTTCTTTCTTTCCTTCCTTCCTTCCTTCCTTCCCTTCCCTTCCTCTCTCTCCTCTTCTCTCCCCTCCCCTCCTCTTTCTCATCTCTTCCTTTCTCTCTCTCTCCTCTGTGGTTCCTTTCCTTTCTCCTTTCCTTTCCTTCTTTTCATTTCCTTGCCTCTTTTCCTTTCCTTTCTTTTCTTTCCTCTCCATTCCTTTCCTCCTTTCCTTTCCTCCTTCCCTTCCCTTCCTTTCCATTCCTTTCCTTCCCTTCCTTTCCCCTCTTCCCTTCCTTCCCTTCCCTTCCTTTCTTCCTTTCCTTTCCTCTTTCCTTTCTTCCTTCCCTTCCATTCCTCTCCTTCCTCTCCTTCCTTCCCTTCTTCCTTTCCTTTCCTTCCCTTCCTTTCCCCTCTTCCCTTCCTTCCTTTCCTTTCCTCCTTCCCTTCTTCTGTTCATTTCCTTCCCTTCCTTTCCCCTCTTCCCTTCCTTCCCTTCCCTTCCCTTCCTTTCTTCCTTTCCTTTCCTCTTTCCTTTCTTTCTTCCTTCCCTTCCCTTCCTTTCCATTCCTCTCCTTCCTTCCCTTCTTCCTTTCCTTTCCTTCCCTTCCTTTCTTCCTTTCCTTTCCTTTCCTCTTTCCTTTCCTTTCCTTTCCTCCTTCCCTTCTTCCGTTCCTTTCCTTCCCTTCCTTTCCCCTCTTCCTTTCCTTTCCTTTCCTCTTTCCTTTCCTTTCCTCCTTCTTCCGTTCCCTTCCTTCCCTTCCCTTCCCCTTCCCTCTTGAAAAAGAAGCGCCCTAGCAAAATCTCCCTCAGGTCACTGTCACAGTTATTCATATAAAAGAAGGAGGCATGACAGTATGGACTTTGATCTTGATAATGAGAGATTCTGTTGATTTCAGTCTGGTTGGCTCCCCTTTTCTCTAATGCCTATATTCTCATGTACATTTGGAGGCAGTTGGTCCCTCAATCAAGAATAACAACCACCTAATAATAAGAAGAACAACAGCCAGGACACCAGTTGGATAAGCAGCAACTGGGGAAGGAATGTGGGGGTGGCAAACATCTCAGAAGGAACCCTCTCTAGTTTCTTAGGCTGTATAGTGGGGGGGAGGGGGTGTACTTTCAGGCTTGCAAGTTACCATAAGGTAACGTTAACGCAATGTGATTTGTGACATGGGGTGACATGACAGCAGGGTTCCAATATTTGAGGGGCTGCCACGAAGAAGCGGGGGTTAACCTATTTTCCAAAGCCCCAGGAGGCAAGACAAGAAACAATGGATGGACGCTAAGTAACCAAGAAGAGAAGAAACCTAGAACTAAGGAGAAGTTTCCTAACAGTGAGGAGAATTGACTGGTGCAACTGCTTTACCTTCAGTGGGTGATCCAACACTGGAGGGTTTTTTAAGAAGACAGCCACTTGTCTGGAATGATGCAGGGGGTTGGACTAGAAGACCTCTAAGGTCCCTTCCATCTCTGTTATTCTGTTAGAATTAAGTGGGCATGCTTCCCGACTGGCCTACTTTGCAAAGCTGACAAAGCTGTATCATCAATCCGTTGCTGAATATTTTCTTCATCCCCTTTTCTACTTTTAGTGGCAAAGACGGTGAGCTTTAAATATTGTGCCATTTGATTTAGTGGGAGAGGACAGGAAATCGCTCTTGGCTGCAAAAAATGCCTCCAACCCACCCACCCCCAATCCCCTAATTATGACAAGGGCGAAGACTTCGGATGATAATCGTGAAAGGAAAATAAACTTGCCTTTTATCGCTCGCAAAGATAGAATATCATTTTCTAAATAGAAGAAGTGATGCATTTGCTGAGGGCCAGAGCTGCAAAGGGCTGGTTTGGTGCATAACAGAGACTCATCTCTGCCATCAATATTCTTTTCCAGACCTGGGTGCTTTTAACAGACGAGGACTCTTAGAGCGACAGAAGACTTGCCCTGAATGGATTTCAGATTTTATGGAGAGGAGGGCCTTTCCTTTTATAGTGATGCATTTGCCCCAGGAATGCTTCCTGTGACATCTTTATCAATTAGACCCAAGCATTTCGAAAGGCATGGCGGTAGAGTGAACAGACACCATTTGTTCTTGAGTGCTAAAAAGCTTAGATTTTTTTAAAAAAAAATTAAAAAAAGAAGTTGTATGACATCTATGGCAAATTTGCTGTGGCAAATTATAGACAGCCTACTAAAAAGCAGAGACGTCACCCTGCCAACAAAAGTGCATATAGTCAAGGCTGTGGTTTTCCCAGTTGCAATGGATGGCTGTGAAGGTTGGACCATAAGGATGGCTGAGCGCCAAAGAATGGAGGCCTTTGAACTCTGGTGCTGGAGAAGACTCCTGCGAGTTCCTTGGACTGCAAGGCCATCCAACCGGTCACTCCTAGAGGAGATCCACCCTGACTGCTCTTCAGAAGGCCAGATCCTGAAGAGGAAACTCAAAGACTTTGGCCACCTAAGGAGAAGGAAGGGCTCCCTGGAGAAGAGCCTCATGCTGGGAACGATGGAGGGCAAGAGAAGAAGGAGACAACAGAGAAGGAGGTGGCTGGATGGAGTCATCGAAACAGTCAGTGTGAGATTAAATGGACTCCAGAGGATGGTAGAGGACAGGAAGGCCTGGAGGAATGTTGTTCATAGGGCCACGATCGGTCAGACCCAACATTGCAACAACAACAAATCACATCTATTTTTCTGAATTTGCCAGAAAGGAGATGTGTCAGTTTCCAGGACAGCCCAGAAGAGATCAATGCAGGTGCAGGTGTGTGGGTGAGGGTGTGCACTGCATCCCTCCATCCCTCCCTCCATCTGTGGTTTGGACAACACACGATCAATGAAATGATAAATGGAAATCTAAATGGGAACTCCCAGAGAAACTATAATTGGCTCATATTTTCCACCTGACGACTCCCACAGGGGAGTCATACCAAGCACCTGATGGTACCATGCTCATAAAGATTTCGGTGCAGGCTATTTTGGGGGACGGCTTCCAAAACCAAGTGGATGAAACACGCCCACGCAATGGAGACTCTGAAATGATCAACGATCCTTCTCCCTTTGAAGCCTTCAAAGCGGTGCCAAAATTCAGAGATTGGATGCAAAGGCGATTCTGCAAAATCACCATACCGAATGCCTCTATTCTGCACAGAATCAGTTCACAGAACATAAAATGTCAGAGTTGGAAGGGACCTTGGAGATCTTCTAGTCCTGCTTGAGCAGGAGACACCTATACCGTCTCAAACAAGTCTCTCTTCTTCAAAACCTCCAGGGATGAAGCACCCACAACCAAGCTATTCCATCGGTTAATTGTTTCCATCGTTAGGAAATTTCTCCTTGGTTCTAGGTTGGTTCCTTCCTTGTTTAGGTTCCATCGGTGGTTTCTTGTCTTGCCTTCTGGTGCTTTGGAAAATAGGCTGAGCCTCTGTTGTTTGTGGCAGCCCCTCATGTGTTGGGACACTGCTATCATGTCTCCCCTAGTCCTTTCCCCCCACTAGATTAGATATCCCCAATTCCATTTCAGGGGCCTCCATATTTATAGTTCAGTATTTCAATTCCCAGGGACATGGTGGTTCAGTGGCTAAGATGCTGAGCTTGTCGATCAGAAAGGTCGGCAGTTCGGCGGTTCGAATCCTTAGCGCCGCGTAACGGAGTGAGCTCCCGTGACTTGTCCCAGCTTCTGCCAACCTAGCAGTTTGAAAGCATGTAAAAAATACAAGTAGAAAAATAGGAACCACCTTTGGTGGGAAGGGAACAGCGTTCTGTGCGCCTTCGACGTTTAGTCATGCCGGCCACATGACCACGGAGACATCTTTGGACAGCGCTGGCTCTTCGGCTTTGAAACAGAGATGGGCACCACCCCCTAGAGTCAGGAACGACTAGCACATATGTGCGAGGGGAACCTTTACCTTTATCTATTTCGATTCCCAAATCTCTATTCTTGTCTTCTATTTCCCATCTCTCCTTAGGAAGTTCTATCGATAAACAATGCTTTTGGAAAGAAGCCGTTCTTTGATTTGATGGATGCCCTGGGCCAAGCCTCCCCTACGGGCACTGCCAGCTAGGGAGAGGGGGTTATGGGAGATGTAGTTCCAGAGGGCATCAGTTTGGAGAAAAGCTGGTTTCTATTAATTGCAGGTGACTAATCTTGTTAAATGCCAAATGAAACTTGGCCTCGGGGTGGCATGGGAAGAAGGCATGAATTATGGGCTGTAAGTCTGAAGCGTTTCTTATTAAGGAGGCTACACAACTGTGTTTGGGTTTGCACCCAAGACATTTAAGTGTGAAAAAAATAAAAACTATTTACTTTGGGTTTTTTTCCCTTCTGCCTCAGCCATGAAATCCAGTCTGACTTTGAGCCAATCACCAGGAGACAGTGAATTCTAGTTGCACCAAAACTGTGAAATCCAGTCTGGTGACTTTGGGCCAATCACTGGGAGAAAGTGAATTCTAGTTGCACCAAAGCTGTGAAATCCAGTCTGGTGACTTTGAGCCAATCACCGGGAGATAGTGAATTCTAGTTGCACCAAAACTGTGAAATCCAGTCTGGTGACTTCGAGCCAATCACCAGGAGACAGTGAATTCTAGTTGCACCAAAACTGTGAAATCCAGTCTGGTGACTTTGGGCCAATCACTGGGAGAAAGTGAATTCTAGTTGCACCAAAGCTGTGAAATCCAGTCTGGTGACTTTGAGCCAATCACCGGGAGATAGTGAATTCTAGTTGCACCAAAACTGTGAAATCCAGTCTGGTGACTTTGGGCCAATCACCGGGAGATAGTGAATTCTAGTTGCACCAAAGCTGTGAAATCCAGTCTGGTGACTTTGAGCCAATCACCGGGAGATAGTGAATTCTAGTTGCACCAAAGCTATGAAATCCAGTCTGGTGACTTTGAGCCAATCATCGGGAGACAGTGAATTCTAGTTGCACCAAAGCTATGAAATCCAGTCTGGTGACTTTGAGCCAATCACCGGGAGACAGTGAATTCTAGTTGCACCAAAGCTATGAAATCCAGTCTGGTGACTTTGAGCCAATCACCGGGAGACAGTGAATTCTAGTTGCACCAAAGCTATGAAATCCAGTCTGGTGACTTTGAGCCAATCACCGGGAGACAGTGAATTCTAGTTGCACCAAAGCTATGAAATCCAGTCTGGTGACTTTGAGCCAATCACCGGGAGATAGTGAATTCTAGTTGCACCAAAACTGTGAAATCCAGTCTGGTGACTTTGGGCCAATCACCGGGAGATAGTGAATTCTAGTTGCACCAAAGCTGTGAAATCCAGTCTGGTGACTTTGAGCCAATCACCGGGAGATAGTGAATTCTAGTTGCACCAAAGCTATGAAATCCAGTCTGGTGACTTTGAGCCAATCATCGGGAGACAGTGAATTCTAGTTGCACCAAAGCTATGAAATCCAGTCTGGTGACTTTGAGCCAATCACCGGGAGACAGTGAATTCTAGTTGCACCAAAGCTATGAAATCCAGTCTGGTGACTTTGAGCCAATCACCGGGAGACAGTGAATTCTAGTTGCACCAAAGCTATGAAATCCAGTCTGGTGACTTTGAGCCAATCACCGGGAGACAGTGAATTCTAGTTGCACCAAAGCTATGAAATCCAGTCTGGTGACTTTGGGCCAATCACCGGGAAACAGTGAATTCTAGTTGCACCAAAGCTATGAAATCCAGTCTGGTGACTTTGGGCCAATCACCGGGAGACAGTGAATTCTAGTTGCACCAAAGCTATGAAATCCAGTCTGGTGACTTTGGGCCAATCACCGGGAGACAGTGAATTCTAGTTGCACCAAAGCTATGAAATCCAGTCTGGTGACTTTGAGCCAATCACCGGGAGACAGTGAATTCTAGTTGCACCAAAGCTATGAAATCCAGTCTGGTGACTTTGAGCCAATCACCGGGAGACAGTGAATTCTAGTTGCACCAAAGCTATGAAATCCAGTCTGGTGACTTTGAGCCAATCACCGGGAGACAGTGAATTCTAGTTGCACCAAAGCTATGAAATCCAGTCTGGTGACTTTGAGCCAATTACCGGGAGACAGTGAATTCTAGTTGCACCAAAGCTATGAAATCCAGTCTGGTGACTTTGAGCCAATCACCGGGAGACAGTGAGTTCTAGTCCTGCCTTAGGCATGAAAGCCAGCTGGGGCGACCTGCAACCAGTCCCTCTCTCTCAGCCCAACTCACCTCACCTATTGTCCTGTTGCGGGGACAATCGGAGGAGGAAGGTGCTGGCCACCTTGACTTACCTTTAAAACTAATAAAGGCGGGATTACGAACAAACAAAACGCATTAAATATGTGATTGAAGACCTTTCCTTCTACCCCAATCAACCTCTCACAGCATTGCAACCGCACACCCCTCCCCCCCAAAAAAACGTCGTCCTTGTTCCGTTCTTGCCGTGTCTGACTTTAGGTCACTGGAGTTTTCTCCCTCCTTCCCTTTTAAATGATTTCCCAACCAGCCCCGACTTGTGTAGCAGTGACACACACACACACATCTGCTGACTGGATGGATCGGCGACGACACATTAAGCTCCGGGCAGACTGGGGGTCTATGGTGGAAAGCTTTCTGGCATCTGCCGGTGCCTGCATTTTTCACCCGTGACTGAAAGCAGATGCTGGAGGTACAATCGAGACTCTGTGAGCGGGTGTGGGTCCCAGGCACCTCGGTGGAACATCTGGCATGGGCTGGTTCCCCTCCTCCTCCTCCTCCCCTCCCCCTCCCAGGTGACTCATCCCTCCCCCTAGGAGGGTGGCGCGAGCCCTTTGGCATCTGCGAAGGGGCAGGAAGTGTCTGCCTTCATCGGGAGGCCGATCTTTATCTCTGCGTGCTTTCCCAATTTCATCACGGCCCTCCATGCAATGTTGTGCGCCTGGGTGACAGGATAAAACCTGTCAAAGGAGCAAAAGAGAGAGGGACTGGTATATCCGAGTCTCTCTCTCTCTCTCTCTCTCTCTCTCTCTCTCTCTCTCTCTCTCTCTCTCTCTCTCTCTCTCTCTCTCTCTCTCTCTCTCTCTCTCTCTCCTGTTCTTCTCTGATGATTTAGAACAGGGGTCTCCAACCTTTGCAACTTTAAGTCTGAAGGACTTCTGGGAGCCGATGCCCTTCAGACTTAAAGTTGCAAAGCTTGGAGACCCCTGATTTAGAAGAAGCAACGACTCAAGCATCTTCCTTAGGAGAGCAGAAGGCTTCGTTTGGGGTGAGGAGGGGCATGCCACCGATCAGACACAATCACGAGCTGCCACAAAGAAGAGTGGGGTCAATCTGTTGCCTAACCAACCTGTTGTTCACTAGATTAGCCAAGCCCAGTATTCATCCTATGTTTTAGCCTCCAGTCCCCTAATCATCCTTGTTGCTCTTCTCTGGACTCTTTCTAGAGTCTTTTTTTATAGTGTGGTGTCATGTCTTTATTTTCTGTGCTGAGAGATGTGGTTTCCAGGATTGACCGCCGATTTGTGATCAATAACCCAAGAATATTTATTGCCTACTTCACTGCACACCCACAGTTAGGATATGCTCCACGCATAGTAAAGGGTCAACTTACTTAATATTACACCTTGTAACACCTGAGGGCAGGACAAGGAACAACGGAGGGAAAACCAATGGAGGAGAGGAGCAACCTAGAAATAAGGAGAGATTTCCTGACGTGGAGAACAATTCACCGGTAGACCAGCTTCCCTTCAAACGTGGTGGGTGCTCCATCACTGGAGGGTTTTTGAAAGGAAAGGATTGGACAGCTGTTGGTCTGAAAGGCTTCAGGGCTTCCTGCTTGAGCAGGAGGTTGAGCTGGAAGGCCTCCAAGGCCTCTTCCAACTCTGTTTTTCTGTGAGGGTTGAAAACCATGCATGTGCATGGTGAAAGGGGATCAAAACCACAAGGGAAGTCTCCTGTGATCAAGTGGAAGGAGGTTTAGGGCAGATCAAAGAATATACCTGTTCACACAGCACTTAATTAACCCGTGGAATGTACTCTTGTACTCTTTTGCTGTGGTGCTAGCCACCAAATTGGGTGGCTTTTAAAAAGCATTGCGTACATTCATGATGGGAATGTGGTGGCTCAGTGGCTAAGACGCTAAGCTTGTCGATCAGAAAGGTCAGCAGTTCGGCGGTTCGAATCCATAGCACCGCATAACGGAGTGAGCTCCCGTGACTTGTCCCAGCTTCTGCCAACCTAAGCAGTTCGAAAGCACATAAAAAATGCAGGTAGAAAAATAGGAACCACCTTTGGTAGGAAGATAACAGCGTTCCATGCACCTTCGGCATTTAGTCATGCCAGCCACATGACCACGGAGACGTCTTCGGACAGCGCTGGCCCTTCGGCTTTGAAATGGAGATGAGCACCGCCCCCTAGAGACTGGAACGATTAGCACATATGTACGAGGGGATCCTTTACCTTTATCGAAATTCACAATTGGACAAAAGCTGCCCTATATCATTACACTGAATTGCCCATAGTATCTAATCAGAATGCATAAACAGAGGGATAGAATCTAGATCACGTGAAGTGTTAATGCCACTGTATAGTGCCTTGGTAAGGCCACACTTGGAATACTGCATACAGTTTTGGTCGCCACGATGTAGAAAAGACGTGGAGACTCTGGAAAGAGTGCAGAGAAGAGCAACCAAGATGATTAGGGGACTGGAGACTAAAACATATGAAGAACGGTTGCAGGAGCTGGGTATGTCTAGTTTGATGAAGAGAAGGACCATGGGAGACATGATAGCAGTGTTCCGATATCTCAGAGGTTGCCACAAAGAAGAGGGAGCCAAACTATTCTCCAAGGCACCTGGGGGCAGGACAAGAAGCAATGGGTGGAAACTAATCAAGGAGAGAAGCAACTTAGAACTAAGGAGAAATTTCCTGACAGTTAGAACAATTAACCTCTGGAACAGCTTGCCTCCAGAAGTTGTGAATGCCCCAACCCTGGAAGTCTTTAAGAAGATGTTAGATAGCCATTTGTCTGAAATGGTATGAGGTTCCTGCCCACGCAGGTTGTTGGACTAGAAGACCTCCAAGGTCCCTTCCAACTCTGCTATTGTATTGTATTGATTCCATATAGAAAGGTGACTTTTTGTTCTATAGAAATGTACATATGAAGTATAAGATGTCATCTTAGAGAAAGTTATGCACGACACATCCAGAGTCTATTGTGGGGGTTCCAAGTAATACACCCAAGGTGAACAAAAGTCCTAGGGGTTTTTATTGTCTGGGGTTTTCAATTTAACTAGTGGGGAAAAATAAAAAAGGAAACCGAGGGGACTACTGCAATATTTGAATGCACAGATGTCATTTTATATCGATCTGGGCATATCTTGTGAAGGGCTGTATAACATCTGGCTGGCCACTCGTGGAGGGCACAATCCTTGGTTAGATAAACCTCAGTGAGAGGGAATCCTGGTTTCTGGATCTGCTGACAACATGCAGAAAACCTTTGCCAGAGATTTTGAAATCGCAGCTACTGTGTGCTGGAGTGTGAGGAGGGAAAAACACGTTTCGTAGCCGTTTGTTTACGGTAACCCCCATTGTTCAGGAGTTGCTGATAGGAGTTGTCGTTTCAGCAGCTGTGAAGCCCCCAGCTTGGAGGCCCACCACCTGGGAAGACCTGGGTTCAAGGACTTCGAGAAAGAGTCGGGAGGGGTGGTGGAAATCAAGAGGAGACAAGAAGAGAAAGTTGTAGCAGCTGACCTGGTACAACTGTTTGCATTTTGTCGAGATGAAACAGCATGGCTGGGCAGGCTAATTATACAGTGTGATGAGCTGGAAGAGAAGATGGTGTGACATGTTCTCTTTGCCCAAACGTGCCCCATCCCCACCCAGATTAATACGTGTGTGTGTGTTTGTGTGTGTGTGTGTGTTTAAATAACTCTAAACTGCATTCCTGGGCAACATGTATAAGTGGCCTTAAGCACATGCAGTGATTGTCAACACTGGCTCTCTTTCGCTAGCCTGACTCACAAATCACTTGATTGCGCTTCCCCCAGATTTTATCATGTCACACTGCGGTGGAACAGTGGTGTTGGATTAGTCAGATTCCCCCAAACGCAGCGTTTGAGATCTTCCCAAGGACAGAAGAGCCCAATCTGAAGTCCCACAACTAACTGAAGCCCTTAGTAACCGGAGAATAGATGTAGGAGATGACCAGGCTGAGCCCTTACGGTGGGGTCAAACATGTCATCAGTTTGGAGTTGCTATGCTCCCATGAGAGTCTTCACTCCCATCTACCCTGTGAATTCCAGAGCTATGATTCCCAACGTTGGCATCTTTTATGGCGTATGGACTTCAACCCCCACATGGGGAAATATGAGGAGTCGAATTCCACATGTCTTAAAGTTGCTAAGATTGAGGAACTACTAGAGACAGGAGGGAATATCTTGTCCCTGACACTTGAGTAGGATCTCTATCTTGGATTGTGTCCACCTGATAGGATATATAGAGGTTGGGTTTTGTTTATCTACCAGCCTACCATATTCAATTGTTAAACCAGAGTAATCATTAAAAGGGCTCCACTGGGAGATGGAGCAAACCGGACTCTTGTCTGTATTCTTAGTTGGAGAAAAAGGATCAATGTTTCAAATGGTTTCAGATGTCCAGATGGGTTTTTGACACATCTTTTGAACTGGACCTGATTCAGTCAGGCACAGAAAATGTCCAGGTTGGCCTGCATCAGTTTGGAGGGTTGAACATTGGGAGTAAGACATCAGCGCCATTGTGAAAGTATGGTATACCCATGTAACACCGCTCTTGCGCGAGCTGCACTGGCTACCTGTCATCTTTCGGGTGCGCTTCAAGGTGTTAGTTCTCATCTTTAAAGCGCTCCATGGCTCGGGAGCTAGCTATCTGCGGGATCGGATTCTGCCCCATACATCCTCCCGGCCGATTCGCTCCCACAGAGAGGGACTGCTCCGGGTGCCGTCCACTAGACTTTGTCAGCGGGCGACGCCCAGGGGAAGGGCCTTCTCTGTGGCGGACCCAGCCCTCTGGAATGACCTTTCCCCCGACATTAGAACAACTATGGACCTCCGCTCCCTCCGTCAGAAATTAAAAACTCACTTTTTCTGCTTGGCCGGCCTAGGTTAGTCTCTACCCAGGGATTAGGGATTGTTAATTTTAAATGGGAATTTTAGTGCAGGGATAGTCAAATTTAATTTGTTTTTATTGTATTTATTGTATTCATGTATATATTTTATGCTGTTTTATTCCTCCCTGTACACCGCTCCGAGTCCCCTAGGGGAGAGGACGCGGTTATACAAATAAATATTCGGTATTCGATATTCGATGAGGTATCTATAAAGAATTAACGACATTCGATAAATTATTAGTGGGGACTGATGACAAATTGATACGGGTAATATATCAATATTTACCGGACTACAAAATGGAGGAAGAACAAGTTAAGGAAACAATGGTCGTATGGGCTTAAAACTTTGGATACAACATTGATTTGGACAATTGGCAAAAACGTTGGGAAAGAAATTGGAAATTGACATTAGCCACATCATATAAAGAGAATCTTTATAAAATGTTCTACAGATGGCATCTTCCCCCGGCAAGATTGGCTAAATTGTTTAGCAACACATACCCCAAATGTTGGAAATGTAAACAATCACCAGGCACATACGACCACATGTGGTGGACCCATAAAAAAGCAAGATTTTGTTTACAAATTCAGATGTGGCTGATAAAAATGGTTGGACAACATATAGAATTCAAGCCAGAATTAAGTATTATAACAGAAGGCTATAGCAAACGGTCAATATACCTAATGCTTCCCATCCTGACAGCAGCGAGAACGGTGTATGCCCAGCAATGGAAAAGTGAAAATACCCCTTCAGAAAAGGAGATAATAAGGAAGATATTAACTTGCGCAGAAATGGATAGACTAACGTTAGAATTAAAAAAACAAAGGAGAGGCAGAATATTATGACACATGGAACAGATTTGATCCATGGTTGGAAATACGAGGTGGGGGTTGGAACAGGAAAAGATTAGGCTAAGTAGACCTGGAATGAGATATTTTATATGTATTAGAATGAATACATTGGTCAAAAACAATTGTACAAGTCCAGCATGGTGTAAGAAGTATATATGTCATTTGTCTTTCACATTGGTTTGTATGGCGGATGAGATGCCAGGAGGGTCACACTGTGTTCGATATATTGATATGTAAATAATAAAAAGATATTTTATAAAAAGATATCACCACCATGGTGCCAAAGAGATGTTGGGGAAGAGCAATCCACCACCTATAAGCATGCAATTTTTTTATTTCCCGTTTGATGGCAAGGCTGGCTGGCTGGCTGACTGGCTGGTTGGCATGTCTCTGTGCTCCTGGCTTGCTCATCTGCCAAGGAAGAGGCTTCCTTGCAGCTGACATAATTGAGAGTGGAACAGTCTAAGTTGGGACATGTTAAAGACTGTAGTTGGCATTTTTCCCCCCTGCCCGGCTCTGAACAGCCATTGCTGTGAAATGGAGGAGGGGATGCAACCCAAGAGAGAGCAGAGCTCTGAGGTCAAGAGGGGCTAACAGACAGCCTGAGCAGCGAGGCAGGGATGGGCCTGCAAAGCTGCTTTTCTGAACAAAGTGAGGAGTATAACAAAGTTGGAAGGGACCTTGGAGGTCTTCTAGTCCAACCCCGTCACTCAGGCAGGAAACCCTATACCAGTGACGGCTAACCTTTTTTGGCTTGCGTGCCAAATTGGTAGGGAGCGCAGGGGGTCGTGCATGGGCGTGCCACACCCATAATGCTATGTGCACGACCCCTTGCTTTTGGCGCATTTTTTCGCTCTCCCCAGGCTTTCCAGAGGGCGAAAAATGGCCTCAAAAGAAGGCCTACATCAGCTGGCCAGCACACACAAGTGTGCTGGAGCTGACAGGGCAATGCCTCGGGTGCCCTAAGAAATGGCTCCGCGTGCCACCTGTGGCCCCCGTGCCATAGGTTCGCCATCATGGCCCTATACCATTTCAGACAGATGGTTATCCAATCTCTTCTTAAAAATTGCCAGTGTTGGATCATTCACAACTTCTGGAGGCAAGTCGTTCTACTGATGAATTGTTCTCACCATCAGGAAATTCCTCCTTAGAGAAATTTTCTAAGTTCCTTCTCTCCTTGATGAGTTTCCATCCCTTGCTTCTTGTCCTTTAAAATCTCTAGCAAAACAACAGTACAGATGACTGGTCACTTGCAACCTAGATGCTTGTATGGACGTGCCTTTTTTTTTTTTTTTGTCATGGCCAACAAATTAGCCTGGGATTATTGTAGTTACTGAAAGGAAGGCTAAAGGTTGTTTCCCCGACTTGCTTATTTTGAAAATGGGTGAATCATTGTAGATTAACCCAAAATATGGCAGCGGAGACTGCTGAGTTTTCTTTTTCTTTTTTTATAGAAAAGGTGTGGTGTGGAGAGAGTTGTCTTCAATTAAGAGTCATCTTCCTTTTGGGTAAATTGGTAGCCATCTAGCCATGATTTGATACTCGGAGTTGAGGTTAGAATGATGACTGGCTGCCTTGAACTGACTTTGACTAGAAAGGATAATTGTGCGTCTCTGTCTATGGGCCTGTGTAATTCAAGTCATGTTTGGAAACGACTTTAAGAGCAAAGAAAGGAGAGCACACTACTTGCTATAATTCACTTTTGGGTCAAGATGAAATTTGGTGGCAGGAACAAGGAATGGAGATGGGGAAGAATCCAAAATACCAAGATCGTTCACCCCAAGATTATTTGTATTTATTAGTTTGTCAAACATATACAAGATAGCAGGTATAAATATAAACTTGTTACATCTTGTTATATCTGCTGCTGTGGCCTAGAGGTGGAGCACTCTCCTCCCAATCAGGAGGTTGTGAGTTCAATCCTAGGGAGAGGCAGATGTAGGGTCTCCTGCTTGGGCAGGGGGTTGGGTTGGACTAGATGACCTGCAAGGTCCCTTCCAACTCTGTTAATCTGTTAAACATGGACATGAATGGGAAAAAAATGAATAGAAATAAATGGGGATAGTAGGACAGCGATGATAGGCATGCTGGGACGCTCCCTTTATGGAGCTCTTAGAAATGGGGTGAGGTCCGCAGTAGACAGTTTGAGGTTAAAGTTTTGGGGATTTGAAGATGTAACAACGGAGTCGGGTAGAACATTCCAGGCGCTGACCACTCTGTTGCTGAAGTCGTATTTTCTGCAATTGTGTTTGCAACGGTTTACTTTGAGGTTGTATCTATTGTTTGCCTGTGTATTATTGAGGTTGAAGCTGAAGAATTCATTGACAGGCAAGATGTTATAGAAGGCAATTTTGCATACTGTGCTTAGATTATACCACAGGTGGCGGAATTCCAGATTGTCCTTGTATACTTGTGAACTTCCAGATTCCCCCAGCTTCTTAAAACGCACCTTTTCCAACAAGCCGGCCTAGCATAACCTCCCGTTTTGACTGTTTTTAGATAGATTTTAATTCGGGGGATTTTATACTATTTTAGCACAGGGTATGGGTTTAATAGTTTTTTAAAATTTTGTATTTTGGTTATATTTGTATTGTTTTAAATTTCCTGTGCGCCGCCCTGGGTCCTTTTTGGAGAAGGTGCGGGGTATAAATTTGAATAAAATAAAAATAAATAAAAAATAAAATTCACTGCTCTTGCATGGGGGGGTGGGAGAGAAAGGCAATTAAATCAGCTCAGAGACCGCCTCATTCTCCCATGTGCCCATGTGCAATGTCTTAGGCATGCCTCCTCCAGCCTCATGCACGATTAAACCTGGGCACTTGAAAGGTGGAGAGTGTTTGAACAGTTGCTCTCAAGTTGAACGCTCGGAATCCGGATCAAGCCGATTGCCTGAAGTCCGCGGCATGATGGGCTTTATTGGTTTATGATTTCTTTTTGTATTTCTGAAAGCGATTCGGAGTTTGGGCGTCCAGCGGACAAATAGAAAGCACGCCCACCGGCGAACATCGGGAGAAATCGTCATTCAAAAGAAAATACGATTAGAAAATTATCACGACTTGGTTTGTTTCAAGGAGGTTTTCTTGGAAGGACCGAGTGTCCTTGGTATTTCCATCGCTTTGCATGCCAGGGTAATGAGGCACAAACCTACGCTTGTGTTCTCCAAGGCAGGCAGTTGCAACCCCTCCTAGAATCTCAGCCCCGAAAGGCATTCTTGCTTTCCAACCCAGGGCTTGTCTCTGCTCTGGTGTGACGCATTCCAGAACCCAAGTATTTCTAGAGGCAAACTGGGCCTTCGTTTTGGTTTGGGTGACCCTTCTTAACCTGCACCAGCCAGCAGGCTAGCACAAATGTCAGCCTTGTTTACTTGGACAAGACTGATAGCATCCAGGTGGAATTTCCAGACTCTTCTTGGACTCTTCTTTCTTTCTTTCTTTCTTTTTTTCCTCCCCCTTTCCTTTTTTTTTTCTATTAAGATGATGGGGTTTGCAAAGCCAGCGGAAAATCTTCGGCAGTAAAAAATAAAATAAAATAAAAAGTCTGTTGCTTTGAGCTTTGTCATCAGTCCAGTTTCTGAAGGTTAGTAAATGCCTCACTGGATCGGACCAGGGATGTGCACACTACTGCTGCCACTACTACTATTACTACTACTACCACCTTCCTCCTCTCCTCCTCCTTCTCTCCTCCTCCCCTTTTCCTTCTTCTCCTCTTCTGTCTTCTCCTTTTTCTTCTTTGTCCTTCCCCCTCCTTCTCTTCTCCTCTTTCTTCTCCTCCTCTCCCCCTTCTTCATCATCATGTCTTCTTCTTCCTCCTCCTCCCCCTCTCCTCCTCTTCTTCTTTCTTCTCCTCTCCTCTTCCTCTTCTTTTTCCTCCTCCCCTCCCCCTATTCTTATTCTCTTCCTCTTCTTCTTCCTCTTCTTCGCCCCACCTCCTCCTCCTCTTCCTCTTCCCCTTTTTCCTCTTCTTCTTCCTTCCCCTCCTCCTCCTCCCCCCTTCTTCCACAAAAGGCCACCATTTTGAAGGACTCCAAATCAAAATCAAACCCAAAAAAATATAAAAACTTCACACCCCTCTAAAATCAGCAGCCACGAAGGAATGTAAAAGGTGAAGGTGAAAACCTATGTCCATTTTTAATACCCAAAGAGGAGGAACCTTGAAAGTCTTCCTTACCATATCTAAAACCTTTTCCAAACGTTGCTACCCAGCTGTGACGTCTATTTTGGCCCAAAGGGAGAAACGATAAGATGCCTAAGGAATCATGCTGGTCATGTAAAAGTAAAGATTTATTGCTAATGGGAGTTCAAAGACAGATAGGAGAGGTCTAGATAGTCTTACAAGGCGCTCCATACATGCTGTTAGGGTGGGTTTATTTGAAAGTGGGGGGCTCTCATCTAAACTCCCTAATCTGTCCCCGGTTCACTATTTCTGGTCCACTGCTTCCAAAGACAATCAAAATAGAGAGATAACATTTATTTTTGAAGATGCAATCTGGCAGCTCTGGTCGAACTTCATTCCTGACATTCCTCAGCTTCAGCTTAAGAGGATAGTTCTTTCTTTTTTTTTAAAAAAAAAGAGTATCAATGCCAGAGGCTCTTGCTGGATCAGTTTTGAAGAAACAAAGAACACTGACGGGATGTCATGTATGATTTCTAGGCCTGCATCCTGATAATGGGACACCCTCCTGGCTCACCTCTTCCTCGGCCAGGCCTAGCCAGGCAGCTGAACCTCAGGTCTGCAGGGGGAGCGAAGGAGAAGGTTCGCTTCCATTGAAAACGTTAAGCCAGGTCTTCACTTCGATTGTTAGCAGAGTGACAGAATAGGAAGGGAGCTTGGAGGTCTTCTAGTCCAACCCCCTGCTGAAGCAGGAGAACCTATACTCGTGATGGCGAACCTATGGCACGCATGCCACCTGTGGCACGTGGAGCCATTTCTGAGGGCATGCGAGGCGTTGCCCTGCCAGCTCTTGATTTTTGGCCGTTTTTCACCCTCCGGAGGCTTCAGGAAGCTTCCCCGAATCCTGGATAGTGTGAAAAACGGCCCACCGGAAGTTACAATATACAATAGCAGAGTTGGAAGGGACCTTGGAGGTCTTCTTGTCCAACCCCTCCCCTCCTGCCTAGGCAGGAAACCCTATACCGTTTCAGACAAATGGCTATCCCAACATCTTCTTAAAGACTTGCAGTGTTGGAGCATTCACAACTTCTGGAGGCAACTTCTGTTCCACTGATTAATTGTTCTCACTGTCAGGAAATTCCTCCTTAGTTCTAAGTTGCTTCTCTCCTTGATTAGTTTCTACCCATTGCTTCTTGTCCTGCCCTCAGGTGCTTTGGAGCATAGCTTGACTCAACCCCTGAGATATTGGAAGACTGCTATCATGTCTCCCCTAGTCCTTTTTTTCACTGGACTAGACATACTGAATTCCTGAAACCATTCTTGGTTATGTTTTAGCCTCTGGTCCTCTAATCATCTTTACTGCTCTTCGCTGCATTCTTTCTAGAATCTCAACATAGATAGATAGATAGATAGATAGATAGATAGATAGATAGATAGATAGATAGATAGATAGATAGATAGATAGATAGATAGATAGATAGATAGGAAGGATGGGAGGGAGGGAGGGATGGATAGATGGATGAGATAGATAGATAGATAGATAGATAGATAGATAGATAGATAGATAGATAGATAGATAGATAAATAGATAGAAAAATAATTTAGTCTTCTAAATGTGGTCTTACCAAGACTTTAGAAAGTGGTACTAATATTTCAAATGATCTTGATTCTTTCCCTCTGTTAATACAAGCTTCTGTACAAATAAAAATAGAAATGGGAAAGATATACACCATTGGAGATCCAAACTTGGTCAAATATCCTTTTGCAAACAGATTCCTTTAAAGAAATTATGCAGAGCATCTGTTTTTAAAGCCAGAGAAAGGAGGTGACTTTTGCAAACTCTTCACCCGAACCTTACTACTGCTGAATGCTGCAGAGAAGGTGATGTTTGCACGCAGGTGTGTGTGTGTGTGTGTGTGAGAGAGAGAGAGAGAGAGAGAAACAGAGCTAAATAAGCAACTGCACAACCCCACTGGAGGAAAATGTTATTATTTAACACTGCTTTAATCTAATTAGCAAGTACCATACACGGAGGCTCTGTTTGCAGAGGAATAGGTAGGTAGTTTTTACGTAGCAATTAAGGACTTACATCACGACTAGCCAGTCACAATTAGGAAAACAGGCACAGCCGACAGCAATTGCTACATGACATCAGTAGCAAATCAGCAGAGTTAAAATTTGTGTTTATCATGGAATTCTGCACCTCCCAAGTTACTAATGACTGCACTGCAGGACTCTCAAATTACATGTAGCCTCTATGTTGTCTATTACAGGTTCAGAATGCTCTAAAATGTGATGAGACAATTTTTTTAAAAAAACAACCAGTTTTAGACCTAGGAGAATCGCAGTTTTCAAAAACAAGAAATAGCCCTTTCACACTAACCCAGGGGCGTCAAACTCGTTGCGTCACAGCGGTGTCACATGACGTAGCGGTGTCACATGACCCTTTGCTAAACAGGGCGTGGGCATGGCCAGCCTGTGACACATCCAGCCCGCGAGCTGAGAGTTTGACAGCCCTGCTCAAACTCCCCCAGTTCGCTCTCCCTAAGTAATCTAAAGTGACCATCTGTGGTGGCAGAAGGTTGAGCGTGTCCATCAAGGGGAATATTTGCAGCTCAGGGTTGAAATGAGAGGTCCATCTCTGAGCTGGGCTGTTGCCTTGCTGACATTTCATTACCCAACTAGAGAACATCGTCAGTGCTAGAAAGGAATGGGGTTTGTGGAGTGGAGAAGGGGGACTGCTGGGTGCTTTGGTGCTGCCTAAGATTACTCGTTTTCTTGCAGATCTTTCTTTACTCTATCTAAGTGACATCATCAGTGCTATAAAGAAGTGGGGTTTGTGGAAGGGAGAAGGAAGACTGGTGGGGGGGTGGGGTCTTGGTGTTCTCCAAGCTGGGTTGTTGTCTTGTTGACGTTTCATTACCCAACTAGAGAACATGTTCAGTGCTGAGCATGTCGGGGCCCTTTTGCTGATGGGTCCTCCTGTGACATCACAGAAGCTTAGCCAATCCCTGCCAGAACATGTATTCCCCTCGTTACTCCCTGGGATCTCTTGATGCCCTAAGAACAGGGATGAAATCCTTCCGGTTCGGCCCAGTTTTGCCGAACCGGTGGGGACGATTGTCTCTGGTTCTGCGAACCATTAGTAAAAAAAAAAAAAGCTTCCAAGGATTGCGCGACTCAGCTGTGACCCGCTTTCTAAAGCATTTTTTTCCTGTCGGTTTTGGCGAATCGGCAGGGGAAAAAAAATCTTTAAAAGGGTCCTTTGCGTCATTTGTGGAGAAGGGCGGGATATAAATGTAAATAAACTAAACTAAAAAGTGGGGAAAAAACCCCAACCTTCTGATGATCATCGCGTGGCTCACAGCTGATCTGCACAATTGTCGGAAGCTTTTTCTTCCACTTTGTAAAGCAATTTTTTTTCCCTGCTGGTTCAGGCAAACCAGCAGGAAAAAAATTGCTTTAAAACGTGGGGGAAAAGATGGTCACGCCCACCCAGTCACATGACCACCACCACCACCACCAAGCCACGCCCACAGAACCATTGGGCAAAAAAATTAGACTTCACCACTGCCTAAGAATTGACACAAAGTTCGTGGGGAGAACTTTGAGTCCCGGAAGGGAGAAGGGCGGTATATAAATTGAATAAATTGAATAAATTGAATAAATTGAGAAGGATTGGCAGCTGAGAGGATTTTGAGGTTACCCAGAGAGAGATAGCTTTTCAAAACAACTTAAAAAAAAAAAGTGGACATTTTAATAACACAAGAGATTGACTCGAAAAGTTGGCCGAGAGAGAGAGAGAGAGAGAGAGAGAGAGAGAGAAGGAGAGAGAGAGAGAGAAAGGCTGTTCCAGGCACGGAGAATGTCAATTTGGGGAGTACAAAGGCCAAGAATGGGAGTGAACATCAGGATAAAACTTAATCTTCAGGCAGCTTTCCAATCCAGTCCTTGAGAAAGACATTATTCTGAATGACATTCATCGGCAGGAAAAAAACACACGCTGGGCTGGTCAGCTTGTAGCAAAAGGCAGAAAAATGGGGGAAGGGATGGCCTGACCAGAGTAGAGGAGGATTAGCTGTGCTCATACCTGGCTGCCTCCATTTTAGTCCAAAGAAGACTTCAAGGTACAAGTAGCCCTTGACTTATGAAAACCAGAATTTCTAAGCCGTTGTTAAGAGAGTTGGGTTCAATTTTATTGTTGTCGTTAGTTGCAAAGTCGTGTCCGACCCATCGCGACCCCATGGACAACGTTCCTCCAGGCCTTCCTGTCCTCTACCATCCTCTGGAGTCCATTGAAGCTCCCGCCAACTGCTTTGGTGACTCCATCCAGCCACTTCATTCTCTGTCGTCCGCTTCTTCTTTTGCCCTCAATTGTTCCCAGCATGAGGCTCTTCTCATATGATTGTCTGTGATTTTCTGAGATGGCAAAGAGAGTATCTGCAAAATGTAGCTTTGAGGGTGTAAATGAGTGATACTACAGCCTCTGGCCTAGATCAGGGTCATGCTCATTAGTTCAGCAAAGCACCACAGTTGGCTTTTAATACATTAAAAAAAAACCACAAATTGAATAGCTGCAGTATAGTTACAGTCTCCATTATAAGAAGCATGGGTCAGAAACTACATTTGATCTATTTTTAATTTAAGTCTTAAAGGTAAAGGTTCCCCTCTCACATAGGTGCCAGTCGTTCCCGACACTAGGGGGCGGTGCGCATTCTCCGTTTCAAAGCCGAAGAGCCAGCCCTGTCCGAAGACGTCTCCGTGCTCATGTGGCCAGCATGACTAAATGGCAAAAGCGCACGGAACGCTGTTCCCTTCCCACCAAAGGTGGTTCCTATTTTTCTACTTGCATTTTGACGTGCTTTTGAACTGCTAGGTGGGCAGAAGCTGGGACAAGAACGGATTCAAACTGCCCAACTGCCAGTCGGCAAGCTCAGCATCTTATTTGTTCTTCATCCATCCCGAATTACTTTGAGCTGTGTTTACTTGTTCTTGACAAGTTAGGGAACAAATAACTCCCCTGCTCCCCCAGAATGCCTCTACGTATGACATTACATCAACATGTGCTAATGCTCCCCTGAGGCCTATGGAACAGATTTGCAGTATGCCACACACATAATAGGCCTCTCCCAGGAGAGTGAACTCCCCGTGCAAAATAGGAGTTCCAAGATGTTAATGCATAAATAGATAAAATCAATTAGGTTAGATTGAGCTACGACATAGCGCCAGTGGAAATTTCTGTGTACCGTTCAAGATGCCATATCTCAAAAGGAGGAAAAAAAAACCTGAAAATTCAAGAAGATCTCAGAAACCAACAGCAATCTAATTAAACAAGGGTGGCAAAATATTTTTGGGATAGCACTTTTCGGTCTCAAATTCCCACTCGCTTGTAACACTGATGGTGTTACCTAGTTGGGTAAGGAAACATCTGCAAGAAAGCCACCAAGCTAAAAGAGCACCAGGGACCCCACAGTTGAACCCCGAGCTACACATGTTCTCTTCTATCAGAGACGATAAAGCTGTTAAAATAGTATATAGAAAGCTCTTTTTTGGGTCAATTTCTCTTATTAAGCTCAAAGTAATTTGGGATTGATGAAGAACAAATAAGATGCTGAGCTTGCCGACTGACCGTCTCCTGCCCCATACATCCCTTAGACCGATCCGCTCCCACAGAGAGGGCCTCCTCAGGGTGCCGTCGGCCGGACAATGCCGACTGGCGACACCCAGGGGAAGAGCCTTCTCTGTGGCGGGCCCTGCCCTTTGGAACGACCTACCCCCTGAACTACGCACCATCACCGACCTCCGCCTCTTCCGCCAATGTCTAAAGACATATTTGTTCCAACAAGCCGGCCTAGCCTAACCTCCCATGGAGACTTTTAGGAAGTTTTTAAATTGGGTTTTAAATTTGGTTTTAGCATAGGGTAGGATTGTTTAATATTTATTTTAAATTATATATTTATCGTTTGTATTTTATATGTTTTTTTAAATTTCCTGTGCGCCGCCCTGGGTCCTTCATGGAGAAGGGTGGGATATAAATTCGAATAAAATAAATAAAATAAATAAAATAAATTATTAGCATTCTCATATTATTCCAGTCGGTTGAATTGAGCTGAAGCTAGGAATATTCAGAACAACTAAAAGTACTTTACAATGCGTGGTTAATAAAGAGAATTCATTCTCATTAGCTACGGTGATTAACATGAATTGTTTTCAGAATTTATTAGACAAATTCATGGAGGAAAAACAATGGCTCTGCTTGATAAGCTTCCTAGCATCATTATACTAAGGCACAATTTGGTTATTTTGACATGGGCTAAGGATGTGCTGTGAATTCAGTCCCTACAATATGGAGAGCAAATTCAGCTAACTGTGGTTTGTTGCTATAAGTTAGTTCTTACTAATTACTTACTTACGAATGAATACTGCATTTGCGTTCTACTCCTGAGCTTTCTATCGGTACTTAAGATAAGGGTTGACAGTACAAGAGAGTGGAATCTAGCTATTTAAGATAATGCCTATTACATTTATTTATTTATTTGTTTACCAGCTGATAACCCGACATTGCCCAGGTATTTATTTATAGGGGGGGAAATGTCCAGACCAAATGTAATTTCTAATGTTGGATTTTCTCCCTTACCAGAGGGAGCCCCCTTATGAAGTACCGTGAAGCCATTATAGAAACTCCACTGCACTGTACAATAGAAGCCATTTTATGACAGTACGGTAGATACCATTTGAAGGCACAACAGGCTGTATCTTAACAGAACACAGGAGTGTCTTACCCCCACAGTATTTGTTTCCAGAGAGTAAGTCATCTGTGTACCAAGTTTGGTTGAAATTGCTCAAGGCATTCCAGAGTTAGGCTGGAACACACACATGCACACATGTATGTATGTATGTATGTATGTATGTATGTATGTATGTATGTATGTGGATGGATGGATGGATGGATGGATGGATGGATGGATGGATAGATAGATAGATAGATAGATAGATAGATTGATTGATTGATTGATTGATTTAGTATACTGTCAATCTTACTCTGAAGTGACTCCTCTCAAGAAAGTGACTTGAGAACTGTCTGATCATTTTCCATTATGACCATCCAAGGAACTTGAAAATAACAAGCTGGACAGAAGTGTAGCTCAAGAGACATTTGTCTGTATCCAACTTAATATTTGCTCTTTACTGATGAGAAGGTATATATATTTAAACTATGCAAACTTTAAGAAGACATCAGATTCACAGACTTCAAAAAGAAAGAAAATGGGAAGGAGGGAATTGTAAAATGTATTGTTCTTTATAAATTGCACCTAGAAGATCGCACTTAGAAGAGAACAGATTGGAGAGGGTTTCAGCCAACAATATAAATAAAATAGAAAACACCAGGTCTAAGATGGGTAGGTGTGTCTACGAGGTGGTATCATTCTGGTCCAACCAGTTTAATGTACATTGCTTTGAAGGCTGATTGAGCCAGAGAATGTTGTTGAAATAATTAATCACACTTCTAAAGGAGAAGCACAAGGGGATAGCCCTCGGCTGGCTTTTAGCAGCTGTCCTGGTAAAGATGCATTCAGTCTCGTTTACTCAAACATCTTCAACATAGGTGCTATTTTATAGAGAAGCAAAGCAAAGCAGACAGAGCTTTACAGATCCCAAAATTAATCAGTGCGTATTTCCACTCTAAGGAAGATGGGGGGGGGGGGATGAAAGGCAGTCTCTTCTGACATCAGTTACTCTCATTCTTAGCAATCAAGGCAGAATTCTTTGCAAAATAATTTTTAAAAAGTACCATTTTAAATCCAGGCAGGCTCTCTCTGTTTTCTGTGACTCTTCTTCCATTTATTTGATTTTGAGGCTCTAGAAAGAGTGAAGAGAAGAGCAACAAAGAGGATTAGGGGACTGGAGACTAAAACATATGAAGAAGGAACTGGGTATGTCTAGTTTAATGAGAAGAAGGACTAGGGGAGACATGATAGCAGTCTTCCGATATCTCAGGGGTTGCCACAAAGAAGAGGGAGTCAAGCTATTCTCCAGGACACCTGAGGGTAGAATAAGAAGCAATGGGTGGAAACTAATCAAGGAGAGAAGCAACTTAGAACTAAGGAGGAATTTCCTGACAGTTAGGACAATGAATGAATGGAACAAGTATTCCTAATGGCAATGCCTATTTATCAGTAAATCCATAAAATCTTTCTTTATTATGTCACCTCTCTATAATCAGCCCAAGTAAAAAAAAAGACTTTCTACAAAGTTGCAAAACTGAATTTGGGCTTCTCCAAACTAAATAGCAATTAGAGACAAAAAATTTATAAAAACCTTTCCATAGTTAAGGCGAATTCCTCTTCCTTTACTAGCCTGAACTGAGTTACTTTGCGTCAAAGTGATTGAAGTATAAAATCATTTTAATGTATACATTCTGTACAGAGATAACATGCATTTAAAGTGAAAGGTTCCCCTCGCACAGATGTGCTAGTCATTCCTGACTCTAGGGGGCAGCACTCATCTCCATTTCAAAGCCAAAGAGCCAGCGCTGCCCGAAGACATCTCTGTGGTCATGTGGCCGGTATGACTAAATGCCAAAGGCACACAGAATGCTGTTACCTTCCCACCAAAGGCGGTCCCTATTTTTCTACTTGCATTTTTACCTGCTTTCGAATTGCTAGGTTGCCAGAAACTGGGACAAGTAACGGGAGCTCACTCCGTTACACAGGACTAGGGATTCGAACCGCCAAACGGCCAACCTTTCTGATCGACAAGCTCAGCGTCTTAGCCACTGAGCCACCGCATCCCTCTAACATACACAGGCAGCATAAATAACATTGTGGAATGAATTGAGATAAGTTTTGGAGAATATAATTTTAAATCCCTTCTTCGTGTTTCCGTATTTTCTCTCCTACATTTCGTGTGCAAGGAGGCACCAGGATTTTTTCCCTTTTTTTTAATAACCGTGTATAGTTTTAGGATGTGCCAAAGGATTCCACAAACACACCCTACTCTTTGTGTCAGCCTGCCAATGTCACTGATGCACCTTTAGTCACTGGGGCAACCGTCTTAAAGACAGAGCCGGAAAACAAAAGAGAAATTGTCACCTCACGCTGACAAATAATTACTCATTGAACTTGTCATGGCGCCAGGATGAATTAACTTCCGAACTGCAAACTTTGCGATAAAAAGCATGAAACCCCCAGGAAATGCCAAGGAAAGTGAACAACTGAAAACCCCCAAAACCAAGTGACTCCTGGTGATACATCTTGCTGTTCTAATATTGCAACTGGATCCATGCCACTTTCTTTGACTATTGCTAAATTTCTCGACATGTCTCATATCAGATTCATGCAGCTGGTCAATCCATAGTGGTTCTCCAAAGATGAGCAACAAAGATTATTAGGGGACCGGAGACTAAAACATATGAAGAACAGTTACAGGAACTGGGTATGTCTAATGAAAAGAAGGACTAGGGGAGACATGATAGCAGTCTTCCGATATCTCAGGGGCTGCCACAAAGAAGAGGGAGTCAAACAGTTCTCCAAGGCACCTGGGGGCAGGACAAGAAGCCATGGGTGGAAACTAATCAAGGAGAGAAGCAACCTAGAGCTGAGGAGAAATTTCCTGACAGTTAGAACAATTAATCAGTGGAACAACTTGCCTCCAGAAGTTGCGAATGCCCCAACACTGCAAGTCTTTAAAATGTGGATAGCCATTTGTCTGAAGTGGTATAGGGTTTTCTGCTTAAGCAGGGGGTTGGACTAGAAGACCTCCAAGGTCCCTTCCAACTCTGCTATTGTATTGTATTATAAGTATTAAGCATCAGGGGCTGAACTGTCACTGCCAATTTTGGGTAGATTTAGTTTCTTTCTATTTAAATAAGAAAAAAGTTAAGAACCCAAATAGATTGTAATTTCTACACATTACCTGTGTCCGGTGATCTCCTTTGGTTCACAGCGATAGGTAACGACAAAATGGATGAGCTGAAAAAAAGGCATTTCTTTAGGCCAGGTTTTTGTTTTGTTTTAAAATATTAACAACTTGAAGATGGGTGGACTTCAATGACCAGATTTCCCCAGCCAACCTTCTGTAAACTTTGTGGAATTCTGGGAGTTGAAGTCCACCCATCTTAGGGCAGAGGGGGGGGGGGGTACAATGGAAGCCTCCAGTCCCCAGAAGAGTGGTTGAGTCTCGTTTCAGCACTATCTATGGGACAGCACCTTTCTAAGGTCAGTAGGTTATCTTCTGCAATAAAGTCCATCCCTTGAGTTTGCAGACTAGACTCTTCATCCAACATTTTGCCACTGATCTCCATTGTCCATCGCCTTTGATCTCCGGAGGTGGCCGCATTCCAGTTACTTCTGGAGCACGGCCATCGTCTGCAGTAGAAGCTGTATGCGAAATCAGATTTTATTTTATAGGGTCATTCCATGTCAAGTGGTCTGGGACTCCCTGCTCGACCATCACAAATTTCGATGACATTTTGTGTGTACATGTACACACGTCCCCAATGAACATTGGTAAAGTGAGACAGTTGCCGATGCAATACTTGCGGAGATATACCGTATTTTTCGGAGTATAAGATGCACCTTTCCCCCCCTAATAGAGGGTGAAAATTTAGGGGCGTCTTTTACACTAAATGTAGTCCTGCCCACCCACTGGCTCCCAACCCTTGGTGTCTGCCACCCAACAATTTACCTCTTTGCAGCAAACGGGGGGGGGGGGGCTTGCGGAGGCTTCAATAAGCTATTTCCCTGCAGCCTGTAATCGGGAGAAAATGAAAGTGAAACTTGCTGTTTGCTCCACATGGCAAATTGCTGGGAGGCAGATTTTTTTTCTTGTGCTAATTAGGCTGTTTGTTGCAAGGAGGTAAGTCAACAACTATAATGCCTATAGGATGTTCAAAGCATTAGACTTATTTTTTAAAGACTGCTTTATTATTATTCTAGACAACTTCACAAAATGAAAGTGAGCTTTTTAAAATAAATGATTGATCTGAAGAGGCCCCGTGCTACTGTTTTAAAAAGTGCTATTCTTTTAAATAGCAGAGAATAACTATACTCCCAGAAAGCCACATCAATTTTAACAGCATCTGTACAAGTATAGTCTGAAATATAACACTACAAACAGTGTATATTGTCTGTACTGTTTGTTGCCACTAGGCCACAGGCTCTCATCCTGATCAACTGAGCCAGGGGAACAAGTATATGTACTGTGTCACAACACCCTGGCAAGCCCCAAATAAGGGAGGAAGCAAAGCTGCTTTCCTTTTCTGCCTTTCGGCTCATCACCAGAGACCATTGCAGAGAGAAAGTTATTTTTTTCGTTGCCTTTTGTTTACATTTGTGTTGCATTTGTGCTGATAAACAAATAAACAAGGGAGACTAGTATAGATCTATTTCAAGGTATTTAGCTCTCATCAGCTAGCCATACCCTGACTGGGATTTGAACCGGGGTCATTTTACATGTAAAGCAGTTGTAATTGCCACTAGGCCACAGGCTCTCATCCTGATCAGCTGAGCCAGGGGAACAGGTATATGTACTGTGTCACAACACCCTGGTAAGCCCCAAATATATACACATACATACATACATACATACATACATACATACATACATACACACACACACACACACACACACACACACACACATACATACATACATACATATATATCAGTGGTGGGTTTCAAATTTTTTTAGAACCTACTCTCTAGGTGTGGCCTATTTTGTGGGCGTGGCTTGGCAGTCGTGACAGGGTGGGAGTGGCCAACTTGTAAAATGTGGTGAAACTCATTTAACAACGCTCTTGCTTAGCAACCAAAATTTTGGGCGCAATTGTGATGATAAATTCTTTCTTTCCTTCCTTCCTTCCTTCCTTCCTTAGTTTCTGCCTTCCTTTCCTTCCCATTGGGTTACTGGCAGCGGCAGGTCAGACTTACTTCTGGCTCCACCAGTGGAACCCCCTCTCACCAGCTCTCTAAATTTCACCATCCGGCTCTTGCGAGTAGGTGCGAGCCTGCAGAAACCCACTCTGAGATATATATATATATATATATATATATTCAAGCTTATTAGCCTTCTTCAGCTGGCCATACTCCTTCTACTGGGATTTGAACCGGTGCTTTCCAGCATGTGAGGCAAGCCTTTCTATGCCTTGAGCTATCCGGTATCCCTGATACATCAGCCAATTTACAGGACTTATTAATGAGAGAATATTTTCACAGCTCCTGTTCAAGGGTCCCTTTACGGGGAGGAGACTTAACGTCATCCATCTCTGCCCTTCGACTCAACCTAGAGATCATCCAGACAGAGAACCAATTAGTTTGCTGCTGTGTGAAATTTTTTTAGATATGTGTTAGATTTTTAAGGGCTGAAAATATTCTCTCATTAATAAGTCCTGTAAATTGGCTGATGTATCAGGGATACCGGATAGCTCAAGGCATAGAAAGGCTTGCCTCATATGCTGGAAAGCACCGGTTCAAATCCCAGTAGAAGGAGTATGGCCAGCTGAAGAAGACTAATAAGCCTGAAATGGATCCATCCTGGTCTCTTTATTTTCAGCCCTTAAAAATCTAACACATATCTAAAAAAAATTCACACAGCAGCAAACTAATTGGTTCTCTGTTCTCTACTATATATATATATAGTAGGCATAAGATCACTGGCAGCCCCAGAGTGGGTCAATAAAGGCAAAATGGCCGCCTCATCAAAGCCCTGCCTCATTTGTACACACATCAAAGTTGCATCACACCCAAAGGGCAAGGCTTTGATCCTGCTGCCATAATCACTGTGTTGCCATTTACTCCTCCTCCAACAGACGCCAGTGGGTATGGTATAGATTTTTTGATATATATATATATATATATTTTTGCAAAGTGAATAGTCGGGACGGGCAAAGAGAGAAATACTCAGAAGCAACGATGACCTATCGAGAGATGATAAGCAGTCCCTGATATTTTCTGATGTGGTTCCTCCCTCCCCCCGCCCCCTTCTCCGTGAATCACTTAAAATTTTAATCCCGGGGTGAAAAGATGCTCTGAGACATACAGTGGAAGATTTTCTTGTACTCCGGTAGAATTTTAGATGAACACCTAAAGATATGGCTTGAAGCTGGATCACAGGGCTAAGTTCCACTCCCAAAGAGGAAAACGAAAGATCCTCTTGGGAGCACCAAGCACCCCATAACCTTAAAACAAACATAGAAACATCCCTATCTTGTTATCTCTATAATTATTCACCATTGTTAAAGGTGACTGTGCTATAGATACATTGAACATTATTTGTAGACTGATTTGGTGTTGATTTACATACTCTAAACCAGGGATGGCGAACCTTTTCGATGTTAGATTGGCAAAAATGTGAGCGTCCGTAAGGCACCCATAATCCAAAGCATGCCCCCACATGCGCATGCATCCGTGGTGGGATATGAGCGGTACCCCCAGGATGGGCGAACCCATGCCTGCTAGGAGCACCAGGTACCGTTCGGATACAGTGCTCTGGAGGGCCCGCCCCGCCCACCCTCACCTGTATTTGAGTCGACCGGGGCTTACACGCAGGTGCACGGCACCTGCACGACGCTCCACCAAGCAGCTGGAGCATTGCAGAGCTGTCGCGAAGCGTTGTGGGTGGTACGTATGCATGTGTGTGTGCATATGGTGGATGCCCAGCCCCGTTGCACCGTACTGGTGGCAACAGGATCTGGAACCCACCGCTGACATGCATGCATAAACCCACCCCTATGTGCGTGCCGCACTGCTGGTGCACTTCTCACTGCCAAGATGAGCTTGGTATTCACTTCCTTTCACTTCCTTTCAAACTAACAAGAGCATAGGGTTGTCGATGGTGGCCGAGCAGAATGAGAAGCTGGAGTGCTAAGTTCATTGCCTTGAAAACTTGCACGAAAATTGGGATGCACATCTAACAAAATAATGTAATTGTGTTAGGCAACCTTGGGAACATAGGAAACTGTAAATCTCTGTATTGGGCCAGTAGTGCATATATCTCTGCCTAGAGTAGACTCTTTTGGAAAGCCAGTATTTATTTTATTCATTTCATTTCATTTCATTTCATTTCATTTCTTTTACTTTACTTTATTTTTTATTCTATTCTATTCTATTCTATTCTTTATTTTATTTTATTATTTATTTTATTATTTTATTTTATTTTATTTTATTTTATTTTAACTTAACTTAACTTAACTTAACTATTTATTTTATTTATTTTATTTATTTTATTTATTTTATTTATTTTATTTATTTTATTTATTTTATTTATTTTATTTATTTTATTTATTTTATTTATTTTATTTTATTTTATTTATTTTATTTTATTTTATTTTATTTTATTTTAGCTGAGCTGAGCTGAGTTGAGCTGAGCTTATTTCTATAGTTGCCCATCTCAACAAGTGGCTCAGGAGGTGTACATCATTCAAGTGCTCTATAGTGTGGTCTAGTGGTTAAGGTCCTAGGCTAGAAGCTGGTGGACATTGTCGTGGTGGGCCCCAACAAATAGACCACAAAGCCTGGGATTTATCCCTGAGCGACATCCCTCTTTCTATCTCTAAAGCGTTTTGAGTCTCAAGGCAGGAAAACAGAATTGATGCTTTTAATGCAGAAACACCGTCACAGGTCATAGAGAAACGGCATCTCTCTTTCATTGGCAAATCATGTTTTAACCCTGTGTGTGGTAGAGATTTGTGTCTGGGGCACCAGAGTTGAGTTTACCGAATGGTATTTTTTTCCTCCCTTTTAACTGATACACACTTTAACATGCTTGCAGTACACCAGGGGTCTCAAACTCAATTTACCTGGGGGCCGCTGGAGGCAGAGGCTGGGTGAGGCTGGGCTGCATAAGGGATTCCTTATATTAATAGTAATAGTAATATTAATATCATACTTTCATATCACGGTGGGGGCCACAAGATACCGTCCTGCGGGCCGCAATTGGCCCGCGGGCCGCGAGAATGAGACCTCTGCAGTAGACCATCATCCCAAAATTGGGTCAGTTTCTGATGCCTCTCCTTTTGCTTTTAAATCGTCTTGCTGAACTTTGAAACAACAAATCAAAACAATAAAGCAGGAGGTGTGTGAGCTATTTGAGTGTTGATATTCTCCATTTGATTTGGCTTTTCCCTTTGGGGCTCTTTGGAAACGACTGAGCTGGATGTACTTCAACAAAAGCTCTCCTCCTTGCTCAGAAACAACCCCCCCCCCCGGAATGATCATCATTTTATCATCCTCTTCCTCCTCCTGCAGAACTTTGAAGAGAGAGCTATGGATTCTTGCAAAGCCCCCACCCCTTGCCCCAAAAGAGGGGGGCGGGGAAGGTAGCTTGGGCCTTAGGTTAGCTTCATTGACTGAATGGCTTCGTGGTCTGGAGGAGCAGTGGGGTTTCTCTCTCCACACGCAGCAGCATTCGGAGCTCGGGGGTGCTCAGGTCTCCTTTTGATCCAACCTGTGTGAAGGATGAGTGTCGTGCCCTTTTTCTAGCCAGCTGTGAGGGGGTCTGGCTTCTGGCTGCAGGGGCTGCAACTGAGGTGGGAGCATCCTGGAGAGCAAGAAAGAGAGAAGAGAAGAGAAAGAGACACAGAAAGAGAGAGAGAGAAGAGAGAAAGGGAAGGAGGGAGGGAGACCTAGAGGGAGGGAGAAAAAGAAAGAGAGAAGAGAAAGAGACACAGAAAGAGAGAGAGGAGAGAGAAAGGAAAGGAGGGAGGGACAGAAAGAGAGAAAAGAGAGATAGAGAAAGGGGAACAGAGAAAAGAGAGAGAGACAGAGAAACAGAGAGAAAGGGAGGGAGGGAAAGAGAGAAAAGAAAGCTAGAGGAAGGGAGAACGAGAAAGTGAAAGAGAGGTGAAGAGAGAATAGAGAGAGATAGAGAAACAGAGGAGAGAAAGGGAGAGAGAGCTAGAGGGAGGGAGAAAGAGAAAGAGGGGGAAAGAGAGAAGAGAAAGAGACACAGAAAGAGAGAAAGAAGACAGAGAGGGAGAGAGAACTGGAGGGAGAAAGAGAAAGGGAGAGAGGAGAGAAAGGAAGGGGGGAGAAAAAAGCTAGAGGAAGGGAGAAAGAGAAGAGAGAAAGGGGGAGAGGGAAGGAAGGAAGGAAGGAAGAGAGGGCAAGAGAGAGCAGTCCCAGGCTGTGGACTCCCTCGAAGCAGAGCCGGGGGGGGGGGGTGCGGAGGGGGGGGGGCAGAGGCGGAGTGGCGTTGGACGAGAGATCTGATTTCACTCCCCCGTGTTGGAGAGCCTACCCAGGCGTGGAGAGGTGCACCGCTTCAGACGAGGGCGAGAGACCAAAGGCTAAGGATGACTCTGCCTCTTTTGCTTGTACAGACAAGAATGTTTCCTGGTGGCTCTTTGTATAACTCCCAGCGGAGGGGATGGGAAATACTTGTATAGCTCTCCAAACACATGCCGCCTAAGAATGTCGGAGGTAAGGAAAGTTGCTGCTTCTCTTTTTTTTAAAACAACCGCCCGTGCATGGATTCGGAGGGAGGGGATGCTCTCCCCATACCTCCTCCAGATTCTCTCTCCCTCTCTCTCTCTCTCTTGCTCCCCTTCTTCACCTTCCTTGCAATCGCTCCAGCGTCCCGGACTAGCGAGCAAATAGATTTCCAGCAGAGTCCTGTCCTGCTTTGCAAGGTTCCGGCTGAACTGCGGGACCAGGTTTCGCAGCCTTCTCCTTCTTGCTGGTGTGTGTGTGTTTGTGTGTGTGTGTGTGTGTGTGTGTGAGAGAGAGAGAGAGAGAGAGAGAGAGAGAGAGAGAGAGAGAGAGAGAGAGAGAGAGAGAGAGAGAGATCCAATTTGTTTCAAGGGCACGGATGGCCAAGAAAATGGGATTGGATTTTTTTAATTCTTATTTTTGCAAACGCGGGTTCGAAAAAGAGGCGCGTCTTGGTTTTGATTTTTTTGCTTCCAGGTGCTTTGAAAACCCCTTTGCGCTCAAGCAAGTTTTTTTTTTCTCCTCGGTCCCTGTGGCCGGCGAAGCGGAGGCACCTGTAAATTGTGGCCAGCTGGCAGCGTTTGAAACCCCGGCCAACTTTTGCAACGAGCGGTTTAGTAGCTACGAAATGCACGGTTTGGGTCTCCCGAGTCGACTGCTCCAAGCGGATAAACCCGACGGTTGTGGGGATACAGTTCGCGTGATGTTGTGGGGATGCTGAGACCAGACGAAAGGGGATTTGGCGACGTGAATGTGAGGATGGGGATGGGGAATTCTGCCCTCTATCCTCCCACGCACAAAAAATACGATCCCGATGTTATTTTGTTGACCTAGTTTTGAAAAAAAAAAAAAAGTTAAGACATAGTTTGAAACAAAGTTTTATTTACCGTGCTTGCGATACCAGATCTAAGGATCCAAGCGTGTTCTCTGATATGGGGGCGCGTGTATAAGGTACATCTATGCATGGGCGCAGTGTGTCTCTGCATGTTTTTGTCTGCACTGTTTTGATAAGTGCTGAAGGTAGCACATTGGGGGGGGCGAGTTTTCTGAAGAAGTAAACCTAAAGAAGTAACTTCTTCCTTTTTGAGATATTAAAAATGCAGAGAGGGGAGGGAAAGCGAGGTTAGCCCATGTGGCATAAGAGGGGCTATAAAGCAGGGGTCTCCAACCTTTGCAACTTTAAGTCTGAAGGACTTCAGCTCCCAGACTTCTCCAGCCAGCAAAGCTCCCAGACTTCTCCAGCCAGGGAGCTGAAGTCCTTCAGACTTAGTTGCAAAGGTTGGAGACCCCTGGATTAGAGGACTGGAGGCTAAAACATATGAAGAACGGTTGCAGGAACTGGGGGTGTCTAGTTTAATGAGAAGAAGGACTAGGGGAGACATGATAGCAGTCTTCTTTAAGTCCTTCAGACTTAAAGTTGCAAAGGTTAGAGACCCCTGCTATAAAGGATATTTTAACAGTGGGGGAGAAAATGAAAACAAAATAGCTTTGAAAGCATCCAACATTATGCTCTAAAAACTTTTACAGAGAGAGAAAGAAAGAGAGAGAGAGAGAGAGAGAGAGAGAGGAGGAGAAGAAGAAGAAGAGGAGGAAGAAGAAGAAACCTTCTCTAAAGGGGGGATTCCCTATTCATTTTAATTGTGCATGCTGTTTTGGTTCAGGTTAACCCCAGTAAGCAGTTTGGAAAGCTCTTTTTTTTTTTTTTTAAAGATCATGCAATAGCTTGGCAGCGTGAATTTTGGGAGGTGGATCGTTTCTTCTCTTCTTGCGCTGTTGCCCTGTTGCAAAACCTTGAGGCTGTTGTGTTGCCTTTATTTATTTTATTTTATTTTATTTTATTTTATTTTATTTTATTTTATTTTATTTATTTTATTTTATTTTATTTTATTTTATTTTATTTTATTTTATTTATTTTATTTTATTTTATTTTATTTTATTTTATTTTATTTTATTTTATTTATTTTTAAAAACTTTCCGGGAGCCTGGAAGCAAAAGTCAACTTCATTAGTTTCAGCGGACGGCACAGCACCGCTCGGCTGGTCTTGTCACTTCCTTCCAGCAACTCCCCCCCCTCCCCTCCCCCGAGCATGACGGGGCTGCCCTGCTTTGGAAAAGCTTGTAAGGATTTGTCAGCCAGATGTGACAAGATCAAGGAGCCAGTCAAGGAAGAGATCTGATATTAATCAGTGCATAGCTCGGAGCCAAACTTTCTCAAATGCAGTGTAGAAACATGTTCTCCGCATTGAGCGCGCTCCTTTTGTGGCTACAGATATGCCACTGTGCACTTCCAACAGTTGCGGAGGGTGCCAGCGAATCGTCTTTCATTCTCAAAAGATGAACGTTTCAGGGGGAGGGGGGTGAGAAAAGAGTTGCCCTTGATCTCTGCCCCCCCCCAAAAAAAAATTACAGGTTGCTGCCGCTTTAAAGGTGGAATATATAGGTTTTTCTGAAAATGCTTGTGTCTTGGTTCCAGCTAGGAAAATCCCTCTGTTTTTATTCCACGGTTCGGATCGTGACCCAGGAGATCCAGGATCTTCCAGGAGATCCTTCTCTCCAGGAGGCTCCTTCCCTCCTGGTGATATCCATCTTCCCATCTTCTTCAGATGGATTTTCAGGATTGGGACAATCGTCTTTCGTTGGTTGTTGCAAAGCAATAGTCGCCTCCATTGACTGGACGATGTTTTAGAAAGCATCCCTTGCAAAGGGATGGGGGTCTGCAGTTCTGTTTGGTGCCATTGAGTCTTTACTCTGGAATCCAGCCGGCGGAGAGTCCAGTCCCCTTCCTTTGCTATGTTCAGTTAGGTGTCTTTCCTGATACAGAATCCAAGTTATCATTTGAGGATTAATTGAGCCTACGGCTAAAAGAGAAAAAAGATCTATCTTGTTTAGAACGCTTAAAATTACTATTTATTTTCACATCCTCCTCTCGGACTGACCTGTGTAATGTTGCAGCAGGAAGTCTAGGCTGCCAGAGACCAAAAAAGAAAAAGGTTCCTAGAGGAAAGACAGACTGAATAAAATTGTTAACAATGATGGTTGAGGAGCTCTTCAATACAATACAATAGCAGAGTTGGAAGGGACCTTGGAGGTCTTCTAGTCCAACCCCCTGCTTAGGCAGGAAACCCTACACCACTTCAGACAAATGGTTATCCAACACCTTTTTAAAAAACTTCCAGTGTTGGAGCATTCACAACTTCTGGAGGCAAGTTGTTCCACTGCTTAATTGTTCTAACTGTCAGGAAATTTCTCCTCAGTTCTAAGTTGCTTCTCTCCTTGATTAGTTTCCACCCATTGCTTCTTGTTCTGCCCTCAGGTGGCTTGGAGAATAGGTTGACTCCCTCTTCTTTGTGGTGACCTCTGAGATGTTGAAATACAGCTATCATGTCTCCCCTAGTCCTTCTTTTCCTTAAACTAGACATACTCAGTTCCTGCAACCGTTTTTCATAGGTTTTTGCCTCCAGTCCCCTCGTCCTCTTTCTTGCTCTTCTCTACACTCTTTCTAGAGTCTCCACATCTTTTCTACATCCTGGCAACCAAAACTGAATGCCGTATTCCAAGTGTTTCAGTATTCCAAGTATTTCAAGGGTTCAGGAGCACTCCAACCAAGGTTGCTAGATAAGGTAAAGGTTAGGGTTAGGGGGGGCAGTGCTAAATACCAAAGTTGCACAGAACGGTGTTCCTTTCCCACCAAATGTGGTTCCTATTTTTCTACTTGCATTTTTTACGTGCTTTCGAACTGCTAGGTTGGCAGAAGCTGGGACGAGAACGGATTCAAACTGCCGAATTGCCGATCGACAAGCTCAGTGTCTTAGCCACTGAGGCACCCCATCCCTCTAGAGATAAATAAGAGAAGATGACCAATTACTTCCCATCTACCTCCAGAGTCAATTCGTTCGGTCAATTAGTTTAGTCTGGCCCTTAGCGTTTACTCTTGTTGACAATTAGGATAAGGTTACAACAAACCTTATCCACAAACAACCCAAACCAGTCCTTATTTCAATTCCTCTTTATGAAGGATGTGAACCAGTTGTATCGTTTCCACACACACACCCCACATCTGTAATTTCCAGATGCTTTTTTTTCTAGCTAGCATGGAGGGCAAATCCCATTGACCCTGAATCAACAGAACCATTGACCAAAACTAGTTGCAGTTTGATGGGCTACGTAGCCTAACACACCTGGAAGTTGCCAGATAAAGGAAGCATCTGTAGATGGCATTTTATTGCAGTTATAGGCAATCTGCTTCGAAAAATGACCCCTAACGAAGCATTTTACCCCTTAGCATCCGATCCCTTGACAGATAGGATCCCTGATTTCTCAAATGATCCCTGAAATGCTTTTTCTTTCTTGTTAACATTGAACTGGACTATGGAGAAGTTTGTGCCTTCTCAGACGTCTCTAAATCAGAGCCCCTCTCCGAATGCTGTACATTTGAAGGTTGGGGAAATTGAAGTATTAAACGGAGGGCTCCTTGGTTGGAAACACTTTAGCATTAAAACATTTGCACCTTGTCATGTTAGAAATAGTGTGGGAATCTTCTTTTAGGGGTTTGTAGAGAGTTTTCAAAATCCCTAAAAGAAGATTCCCAAACTATTTCTAACATGACACGGTGCAAATGTTTTCAGGGACGTGGTAGCTCAGTAGCTAAGTCAGCAGTTCGAATCCCTAGCGCCACGTAATGGAGTGAGCTCCTGTTACTTGTTCCAGCTTCTACCAACCTAGAAGTTCAAAATCAGGTAAAAATGCAAGTAGAAAAATAGGCACGTCATGCCAGCCACATGACAATGGAGAAATCTTTGGACACTGCTGGTTGGACTAGAAGACCTCCAAGGTCCCTTCCAACTCTGCTATTCTATTCTATTCTATTCTATTCTATTCTATTCTATTCTATTCTATTCTAATCCTTACCCAAGATGCGAATATTTAATGAGCAAATTTTCCAGATTCCCAGCAGTTTCCCTTTCTTCTGACTTCTTATTTTTAACTCTGTCTATACAATAGAATAAAATAACAGAGTTGTAAGGGACCTTGGAGGTCTTCTAGTCCAACCCCCTGCTTAGGCAGGAAATCCTACACCCCTTCAGACAAATGGTTATCCAACATCTTCTTAAAAACCTCCAGTGTTGGAGCATTTACAACTTCTGGAGGCAAGTTGTTCCACTGATTAATTGTTCTAACTTTCAGGAAATTTCTCCTTAATTCTAAGTTGCTTCTTTCCTTGATTAGTTTCCACCCATTGCTTCTTGTCCTGCTCTCAGGTGCTTTGGAGAATAGTTTGACTCCCTCTTCTTTATGGCAACCTCTGAGATATGGAAGACTGCTACCGTGTCTCCCCTGGTCCTTCTTTTCATTAAACTAGGCATACCCAGTTCCCGCAACCGTTCTTCATATGTTTTAGCCTCCAGTCCATTATGATTAAGAATTGCCTTGTTTGATCTCAGGAATCTATGATCCAGCTAGAATTAGGCTTTCTTTCCATTTTCTACTTTTTTAATGTTTTATATTTTGAGAAAGTTTGTGGTTCAGCACTATTTGCATAGACATTATCAGAGGTTTAAACTACTGTATCCATAGGACAACTGTTTAGAATATGTGGAGTTTGACCAGGGATCAAAGATATTGGCCTAATAGAAAAAAATTAAAAATGTTCAAAAATTAAAATAGGGAGTATTGGCAATTGGTTGCAGGGAGAAACTGGAAAGGTTCGTATACATTTAAGAGAAAATACGAGGAAAACTTAGAGGAAGTACTTTTCTCCTTGAAAATTTATTCCATTTTCTCCAAACCTAAGCTTGGCTACAAAGCTATTCCTATTCCTGGAAATATGAACGTGTTAGTGGAAGAATGTCTTCATGTTTGATTCCTTAGTCTTTAGAAAAATGGTTAAACAAGCTGTGAGAGTTTGTTTTGATGTTCATAATAGCTTGAAATCTTAAAAGCAAGTCTGATATAAAGTTCATTTCTAATGAGAAACTGCTCCTGAACGTGATGGATTTGTTCTATATGAATTGAATACATGGATTTGTTCTATATTTCAAATTTGGATTTTTCTTTGTAAAGTCTATATTTCAACTTTTACTAGATTTTGAGTATTTTGTTTTAAAAAAATGATTGAAGTAGTTTTTCAACAGAATTAAAAACAGTATGAAGTTTGAATCAAAGAATAAGGAAAACTAAGAAGAAAGTAAAATATCGAAAAAGGAAAAGAGATGAAAAAAGGGAATGGGGGAAAAAGGAAAGGGGAAAGAAGGAAAGGAAAAGAAGAAAGAAACAAGGAAAGGAAAGAAGGAAGGAAAGGGAAGGAAAGTTCTAAAGAAGAGGTTTATAGTAATTTATATTCGTCCCTCCTTCCCTCCCTCCCTCTCTCTCTCCCTCCCTCCCTCTCTGAGGTTACTTAATAATTTCAGACAGAGAATGACACACACACAGAGAGAGAGAGAGAGAGAGAGAGAGAGAGAGAGAGAGAGAGAGAGAGAGAAAGAGAGAGAGAGAGAGAGAGAGATTCCACTGCCATTCCATTGCTTGCATACAGAAATAAATAATTTTCACATTTAGTTATTCTAATGCTCTAAATTGCACGTAGTGAAGAATTGAAGAAAATTTGCATCTTAATCCAGAACCTGGATGGATCTTTATATAAATCTGTTTCCCTGCATGTCCTCCTAATCAGCCAATTCTACGGTTGGAATATTTATCTCTTTTGGAATGTGGAACTGCAAAACTGCCTCCAGTCTGTATATTTAAATTTTTAATTGGGTTTTTAGGGGGGTTTAGTGTTTTAGGATTTTAGGTTTTAGCGCAGGGTTATAGTAGTTTAATCTGATTTTAGATATTTATATTGTTTTATGTTTGTATGTTTTATAATCCCCTGTGCACCGCCCCGTGTCCCTTCGGGGAGAGGGAGCGGTATACAAATAAAAATTTGATTGATTGATTGATTGAAAACATCCCCTCTTTTCAATTTCAATCAGGTGTGAAGCAAACCTGTCTTGAAGATTGTTTTCAGGAAAGCAGCATGGTTTCAAAGTTTACTGAGACCTAGACTGGCGTGCCTTCATGGGAAAAAGAATGGAAAAAAAATAGGAATTAGATAAGCTGCATGCAATGGTGATGTGGTTTTTTTTCTACTTCTCATCTCTGTCATTGGAAGAACATTGATCAAAAAAACAACCCTATAAGAAATAAAGAGCACTTAGAAAATGCATTATTAAAATAGGACTGACATGCCAGTAACAAACTGCTCATCAGCTTCTATTCATATTCTGAAAGGCTTGGAGGGCTGAATCTTCACTGAAGGGTTCCTTCCTTCCATTTCCCCCCACCCACTCCTCTAGAAAGCGAGCAGAGAAGACCAACCAAGATGATTAGGGGACTGAAGGTTAATACGATGAATGGTTGCAAGAACTGGGTATGTCTGGTTTAATGAAAAGAAGAACTAGGGGAGACATGATATCTCGGGGGTTGCCCCAAAGACAGGGAGTCAAGCTATTCTCCAAAGCACTTGAGGGCAGAACAAGAAGCAATGGGCGGAAACTAATCAAGGAGAGAAGCAACTTAGAACTAAGGAGAAATTTCCTGACAGTTGGACGGATAGTAACGGTGAATTGGAGAGGTCCTCCTAGATCAGTATTGACAATTTGATGCCATCCTTCCAGATTGCTGCTGGACTGTCACTTCCAGAATGTATTTGTATTGAGCTACCTTGATGAACTTTGCTTCCAAGGCCATAGGCTGCTTGTAGAGTGTCCAACAGCTGCCATTGACCTTGTATCTGGTTAATACTTGGGTAGAATACCTGGGGCTTCCAATGTGAGTCATGGCTGACTGAAGGCATCTCCATGAATAAGTGAGATAATGACCCACTGTGAAAAATGAAAGACTGGCTTTGGAGAGGAGGTCCTTCATATTTCTCCAAGAAGGAGAGATTGGGAGATCATCCATGACTGCTCCAAATCATAGAAGAGATGGTAAAACAGCACTAGAAGCTGGGGAAAATTTGTTCTCAGGAGCACTGGAGCCTTTCCTAAAGATACTAAGCCAACCAAACTAATCACATGCTCTATTTAATCACTTTATGGATATTAGAGACTTTCAAAACAGTGAGTTTAATTTGATACCTGGTAAGTTTTACCTTCTTTAGTGTTAATAAATTTTAAGCAGAGACTAAAGAATCTAAAATAATATACAGCTGATAAAAAACAATAACAAAATGATTTAAGAACATTTGAAATAGATTTGGAAAGCAAGAAGTTTGGGAATATTGATTATTTTTGCTCTACGACAAGTATATAATCTTGAGAAATTACTGAAATGGAACTAAACGCTATGAAGAACTGAGGTTTAATAAAGGTTGCAAATGGGCATTAGAGGAAACTAAAGGACCAGACAGAAGAGAATTACAATGGCTAAACCAGATATAATTTTTTTCTCGTGCTTAAGTATACTTTGAAAAATAGACTGAGCTATTGATAACTTAGATCTTATAGAAAGGATATCGATTTCAATGGATAAACTATTAAAAGCTGATGAGAATTTTTTAAAAAAAACTTTTACCTGATATGGACATTATAGAGTTTGATGGCATGAAAGACAACAGATTTGAGATTACCAAAATGGGAATACAAAAGATAAGAAAAAGATCTCATGGAATAACTGTGAGAAGAAATCCTTGACAATGCTTTTCTGTGGGTTTATAAAGTAGGCTGATGAACGCTTTGAAGACTCCTTTTAAATACCAAAGAGTGATGAAATATTAAACCCCGTGATTCTACAGGAATGATTTAAAAGTCAAGATGGTGCAGAGCAAAATGAAGGAATGTAAAGTTGGATGATTTGACCAAAGATAAAGTATTTGTTTTAAGATTTCTGGAAACACCTAATGGACTTTTTGCTGATCTAGTTTACATTAGTTTTTACTATACAAGTAGTCCTTACCTTACAACAGTTCATTTAGGGAATGTTCAAAGTTACAACCGTACTGGGAAAAAAGCGACATGACTGTTTTTCACACTTACGACCGTGGCTTAACAGTTGCGGTGTTTCACTTAACCACTGTGTCAGGAAAGGTTGTAAAATGAGGCAAAACTCTCTTAACATCTGTCTGGCTTAACAACATGAATTTTGGGGTCAGTTGTGATCATAAGTCACCAGCTTCTGGTATTTATTGAAAACTTAAAATTATTAACCCAAACAAAAATAATTGGATGGAGGTTGTCTAGACTCTAGGAAATTCTGGGATTGTAGAATGGGTTAGGAAGTAAATCCCTGAGGAAGGCATTTGCAAACCAGAATGTTGTGTCCATGCCCTTACTAGGGGTTGAACTCAAGTTGACAGAATCTTTCATTATGGTAGGGAGGAACTGCAGACTGGGTGGTAATGAGGCAAATATAATTGGGATGAAAAATCTGCAAATGTTGTGTGGTTCTTCACTTGATTATAACATTCTTTCTTGCTTTCTATTGTGACTCTCTGTTGTCAACCACAGATGCATTTCATGCTCTTTTTCAGCATGTGACATTAGCAAACTCTGTCTAGTTAAATAACCATATCAAAACAATTAAGATAAATATTATTTGTTGTTAGTCACGAAGTCATCCATCACGACCCCATGGACAACGTTCCTTCCTGTCCTCTACCATCCTCTGGAGTCCATTTAAGCTGGTGACTCCATCCAGCCACCTCGTTCTCTGTCGTCGCTTCTTCTTTTGCCCTCCATCGTTCCCAGCATGAGGCTCTTCTCCAGGGAATCCTTCCTTCTCATTAGGTGGCCAGAGTACTTGAGTTTCCTGTTCAGGATCTGGCCTTCTAAAGAGCAGTCAGGGTTGATCTCCTCCAGGACTGATCGGTCGGATCGCCTTGCAGTCCAAGGGACTCTCAGGAGTCTTCTCCAGCACCAGAGTTTAAAGGCCTCCATTCTTTGGCACTCAGCCTTTCTTATGGTTCAACCTTCACAGCCATCCATTGCAACTGGGAAAACCATAGCCTTGACTAGACGCACTTTTGTTGGCAGGGTGATGTCTCTGCTTTTTAGTAGGCTGTCTAGGTTTGCCATCGCTTTCCTCCCCAGGAGCAAGCCTCTTTTAATTTCTTGGCTGCAGTCCCCATCTGCGGTGGTCTTGGAGCCCAGGAAAATAAAATTTGTCACTACCTTTATTTCTTCCCCATCTGTTTGCCAAGAATTGAGATACTAAATCTCAGAATCAGCCAGCTGAAATTTTAAAAAGTAGCAAGAGTAACCCAAATAATTACTATATACTCTGCATTTGGAGTGCTGAGTGCTTCCTCCAACATATCATAAAGACGGGAGTTAATGAAATAAAACAAACATACCAATCAATACATTCAGTAGCAAAAGTACAAAATAATAAAGCAGCAGCCAGACGCTATAAAAATGAAAAGGAATAATTAAGCAAGAGCTTTCTGCACAGATAATAAAATCTCTAGGCACAATGTTTACAATATTGAAAAGGGCACCAGCTGAAGATCATATAAATCTGGCCCTAAACCAACCAAAGAAACTGCAACTAGTTTAGCCAGCTGAAGTGGTCTAGATTTATTATCACAAGAGGAAAAAATACAGTATAACCCAAATCCAAATCCATTTCTGAAAGTCAAAAGCTTAACTGACCTTCAGCTCTTAACGTTTTGCTTTAGATTATTCTTCCTTTGTTTATAGCAACATATTTAAAAAAGTGATGTAGGCCAATAAATCCTTACAATTGATATTGATATTGATTGTTTCCTGATTGCTTATTTATACCCTATGACTATCAATAAGGATTGTACCTTATAATTCTTGACAAATGTATCTTACCTTTTTATGTACACTGAGAGCTTATGCACCAAAGACAAATTCCTTGTGTGTCCAATCACACTTGGCCAATAAAGATTTCTATTCTCCTCTTGTTCTTGTTCCTGTTCCTATCCTATCGTATGAAAAAACAGTGTTTAAACCAGGAATACTCCTTATAGAGGCAGTCTAGCTTGCTCGAAATTTCTTGCTTTAACACTAAACTGAAGGAGCAAGGAAATATAATTTATTCAGATGCTTTGTGTTTGTTTATTTCTGCCATCTGGAAGAGTTGATGGATAAGTCAGAGACCAATAGCAACTACACTTACATTTACATACCACTTCACAGTCCTTTACAGTCCTCTTTAAGCGGTTTACAAAGTCAGCACATTGCCCCCAACAATTTGGGTCCTCATTTTACCCACCTCGGAAGGATGGAAGGCTGAGTCAACCTTGAGCCTGGTGCGATTTCAATTGCTAAATTGGAGGCAGGCGGCAGTCTGCAGAAGTAGCCTGCAATACTGCACTCTAACCACTGTGCCACCATGCCTCATGATCAATAAATAATCTTCACCAAACCAGTTTTCCTTTCTATAATTCATCTCTCTCCTCCACTTAATTTCTCTTCAAATCCTAGGTGTACGATCTTAGATGGGAATAGGTAGATTAGATTATTCCTCATTGCAATATTTAAGAAGAGAAATATTCTGAAATTCACAACTGAAGAAAAATAATGTGCCTTATAATTCTAATCTGATTACAATATAAAGGAAATCAGTCATGAATGAAATCCTATTTTTGCCCTGGCTGCATCCACCTACTATTTCATGGAAATATACCCTTAGAATACCACTTAGAGGCCTTTGAATCTCTTGGCTCGGGAACAAATGTGTAAGTTTCTGGCAAAGTAGGATACACCAAGCCCCTGTCTGGATTTAACATTCTGATGCAAACTAAGCCACTTAATGGCTTGTTCAATAAATCATAACTTAAAAAAAAAATTCCTGGCTTAGCATTCTGTGCAAATTCGCCCAATGAATAAACCAACCGTGCTAATCCTATCTTGCAACTTTTGATGTAATCTATCTTACAACATTTGTACCCGATTACTCTCCTGCTGAGATATTTCGTGTCTTAGGGCCCTCTGAAATGTGGTTGCAGATGGTGAAATTCGCTTGCCTTTTTCTAAGGGTGTCTTGTTCCTTGAAGGCAGGGTGGGCCAGCGTTACGCAAGAAGACATGCATTTTATCATCCCAAAAGAAGAAGAAGAAGAGAGCCACCTGTGCATAAAATCTCATGTTGTTACAAGCACATGTGGAGCTGAATTGTTCCTCGCCTATAGACCGAATCTTGCCAAATTAAAGCAAGCTAAAGTCCCCATAAAGCATATATTCTGGGAACTATTAGGGAGGAGCCATCTTCATCCTCTTTCTCTCACACAAACTAGTTGAACTGAGTGGTCTCTTGCTCCTCTGGAATGCATCCCCTCCCTCCTGGAAGTTGAGAGTATAGACGAAGGGAGGGAGGGAGGCTCCCAAAGGCAAGAAAGATACATTATGATTTTTCCTAGCATATTTCTTTATTGTTCCTTGCCCATAGACAGAATCTTACCAAACTACAGCATGCTAACATCGCCATAAACATATAAGAATAGCCTTGCTGGAACAGGCCACAGCCCATCTGGTCCAGCATTCTGTCTCACACAGTGGCTCCCCATTTGCTTCAGGGTCTTCCCAAGCAGATGTCTTCACCTGCTTATGATTCCCTGCAAATGGCATTGAGAGACATCCTGCCTATCTCTCCAACTCGGAGGGTGTCCTTAGGCATCCATCATGATAGCCATGGATACCCTTGTTCTCCATGAACTCGTCTAATCCTTTCTTAAAGGTGTCGAGGCTGACAGCTGTCACCACTTCTTCTGGCAGGGAGTTCCATAGACCAGGGATCCTCTGGGTGAAAAAGTACTTCCTCTTATTTGTTTGAGGTCTAGCTTCCAAAAGTTTCATGGAGGGCCCCCTAGTTCTAGTGTTGTGCGATAGGGAAAACAGTTTTTCCTTTTCTACTTTGTCCACACCGTGCATGATTTTATAGACTTCAATCAGGTCACCTCTCAGGCGCCGTCGTTCTAGAGTGAAGAGGCCCAGCCGTTGCAGCCTCAGATGGTAAGGAAGGTGTTCCAGGTATATTAAGGCAACTGCTAAGAAGAACCATCTTCACTCTCTTTCTCATACACAAACTATCAGAACTGAGTTGTCTCTTGCTTTTCTATAATGCGCATCCACCCTCTGGGGAAAACTGACAATAATCCATCACACAAAAGTGAGAATCTCATTTGGAAAGGTCAAAAGGGAGAAATCTATGACGTTAGATTCAGTGGTGGGATTCATTTTTTTTTACTACCAGTTCTGTGGGTGTGGCTTGGTGGGCATGGCAGGGGAAGGATACTGTAAAATCCCCATTCCCTCCCCACCCCACTAACCTGCTTTCCAGCTCTGTTCTCCTGTGCAAGGCAACAGAAGAAGACCCAGCCAATCAGCTGGGACTCAGGAGGCAGTGAATAGATAGGGGCGGGGCCAGCCAGAAGTAGTATTTGCCGGTTCTCCGAACTACTGAAAATTTCTGCTACCAAACTGGTCAGAACCGGCTGAATACCACCTCTGAGTTAGTGCTACTATGTAGTCAGTTGCTGACATGCTGCAGACCAGTGTCACCAAGGGTTGGGGATCTCTGCCTTAGAGACTAAGTTAACCCCCTCTTCTTTGTGATAGACCCTCAAGTAGTGAAAGACAGCTATCTGTAGCAACTCGGCAAATTTGTCGTGAGGATGAATATAGGATGCCCGAAGGCTTCATTGAATCTCTTGGAATTAAAATATACAATACAGCACGAAGAAGAAGAATTAGAATAATTGTTATGAGAAGAGGTGGGCCAACTTGAGAAATATTGCTGCCTCGAGCAAAGTTACAAAGGGTGATTCCTACTTCCTCCCCACGGTGATTCCTACTTCCTCCCCACGTCAAAGGTGGAGTTTTAAGGCTGGATTTTTTTGGGGGGGCACCTGAATGCAGAAAAGCACACCAGATCCCTCTGTGACAATTAAAAATATAATGATGATCAGTGGTGGGTTTCTGCAGGCTCGCACCTACTCGCAAGAGCCGGTTGGTGAAATTTAGAGAACCGGTGAGAGGGGGTTCCACCGGCGTACCTTGAAGTAAATCTGGCCCACCGCTGCCAGTGACCCAACGGGAAGGAAAGGAAAGGAAAGGAAAGGAAGGAAGGAAGGAAGGAAGGAAGGAAGGAAGAAAGAAAGAAAGAAAGAAAGAAAGAAAGAAAGAAAGAAAGAAAGAAAGAAAGAAAGAAAGAAAGAAAGAAAGAAAGAAAGAAAGAAAGAAAGAAAGAATTTATCATCACAATTGAGTCTAAAATTTTGGTTGCTAAGCAAGAGCGTTGTTAAATGAGTTTCACCACATTTTAAAAGGTGGCCACTCCCACCCTGTCACATGACTGCCAAGCCACACCCACAAAATAGGCCACACCTACAGAGTAGGTTCTAAAAAAATTTGAAACCCACCACTGATGATGATATATTAAGGTACTAATGATTTATTTTCAGTAAGTACAGTAGTGACTAACTATGCATCTTGTTTCATGACATAGAAAATCTGCTAAGCTAGATATCCAATTCATGCTATTTTACAAGATGGGATAGAAAGATAGGGGGGGGTATTTGGGCGAAAATCCAACACACCTGGGAGGGCTTCAGGTTGGGGACTGGATCTTCAACGACTGAAGCTTGCAAGGCAGGAATCATTATCAAAACGTATTGAGATGCCTTCTGCATTAAGAATAAGAAATGAGACATCCTAAATGTCGGATAAAATAGTGTATATCCTGGCATTGTTATATGCTAGATTCCTGAATTTTGAAGTAGCTTTGAAGGGACTTGTTTAAATAATCATAGGGCCAGAAGAGAACTTGGAGGTCTTCTAGTCCAACCTCATGCTCAAGGCAGAAAACCTTAGTGCATCCTGGTCAAATGCTTGTCGGATCTAGTTTTGAATACCTCTACTGATAGAGGTCTTTGTTTGCTTCTTGTATGGCTACATCTGAATCTTGTCTTCAACTCTTCTGTTGACCCTCAAGTATTGGTTGAGTTTGTCTTATTTCATATTCTTTTTAAATTTCCTCATTCATTCTATTAATCCTAAGATAAATCTATCTCAGCATCTACTTCTGTCCTATTATCGCAGCACTATTGAGAGCGTCCTGACATACGGCATTCTTGCATGGTATGGGAGCAGCTCTGCAGCCGACAAAAAAGCTCTACAGAGAATCATTAAAACTGCCCAGAATATCACCGGGCTCCAGCTGCCAGTCCTGGATGACATCTTCGCACCTCGCTGTTAGAGGAAGTTGCATAACGTTCTCAGAGACTCTTCCCATCCTGCTTACCATCTTTTTAGACTGTTGCCTTCTGGCAGAAGACACAGAACAATTAAAACGAGGACCACACGTCTTCTGAATAGCTTTTATCCCAGAGCTATAATTGCACTCAACAATGAACTAAAGGGCCACTATCAGTGAGCTATTGGACAGCACTACTTGGTCTGTTGTGTGGATGCTTGGATGGTTTAGAGGCGGGGGATTTTTGGGTGGGTGTGGGTGTGTATAGGGATTGTTATGTGTGTTGGGCCTGGTCTCTGGGTGTTAGGTGAATTTCGTTGTATGTGTATACTGTGTATATACGTACAATGACAGCAAAGTCATTTAATTCATTTAAGTATAAATAATATTTATTTGTGCCCTTTATTTGTTATCCCTTACTGGGTATTGTCCTTCAATATTGTGAACATCACTCATTATTCCACCATAGCTTCAATATTCCAAATGTGTAGGATTACTAATAGCACCAATATATTAACAATATTCAATCCATCACGGGCATACAATATATTTTAACACACTACTAATATTAATAATACAGTTGCATTACCTAATCTTAAATGAGACAAATATTGTTGAAGTTGGAAGATGAGAATTTCACATACAATTTGTATTATTATTGTTAATGTTGACTAAAAAAAGATTTGACCCAGTCAATGCAATGTCCACAAATTATGTATGTTTATTACTGGAAAATAAAAAAAAACTATTTGAAAAAAAAAGTATTGGTCGAGTTTCTAGAAGGAGATTTACTGCTATGCACTGGGTGAAGTTCTGATAAGATCTTTACTAAATTCTTGATTTTCCCATCTGTTTTCTTCATCTTGCAGGCCATCCGATGCACTCTGGTAAACTGTAGCTGCCAGTGTTTTAAGACTGGAAAAATAAGCCAACGGCAGTGTGACCAATGTCGGCATGGATGGGTAGCTCATGGTAGGTAGCATAGTATTTGATGTACTAAAATTACTGAGCAAACTAGACATACTGGGTATGTCTAGTTTGATGAAGAGAAGGACCAGGGGAGACATGATAGCAGTGTTCCGATATCTCAGAGGGTGCCACAAACTATTCTCCAAGGCACCTGGGGGCAGGACAAGAAGCAATGGGTGGAAACTAATCAAGGAGAGAAGCAACTTAGAACTAAGGAGAAATTTCCTGACAGTTAGAACAATTAACCTCTGGAACAGCTTGCCTCCAGAAGTTGTGAATGCCCCAACCCTGGAAGTCTTTAAGAAAATGTTAGATAGCCATTTGTCTGAAATGGTATAAAGTTCCTGCCCACGCAGGGGGTTGGACTAGAAGACCTACAAGGTCCCTTCCAACTCTGCTATTGTATTGTATTGTAAAATTCTTTGTAATGGGGCTGTTAATGTATCTGTGTGAGAAAGCTTCATTTGGCGTTTTAATTTAAAGTCAACTCAATTTAAATCTCAATTTAAATCTAAATTAAACTTCTTATTTTTATATTTTTTTAATAATAATTTTTTTTATTTTCAAACAAACACAAACATACAACATTAAAAACCTCTTCAATTAGATGGATGATAGTAACAATGGAATTGAAAATTATTAGAGAATGTTATCAATGTTAGAATAATAGAATGACTTAGAACAGGATAAAAAAATAATAACAATAATAATAACTTTTTATGAATGGATATATAGAAGATGATATAATGATATATTTTAATATTATGGTTATATACTTAGAATACCTTGTTTAAAATGGAGAAATACAGTGATAATCGAACAAAGGAAGCATAATAACAATGTATACAAAGATATTTGATTGACAACATACGAATTCTGATAAAGTTCAAGCGATGACTATGGAAAGGACACAGAAAGACTCTGTAACCAATTGACACACTGTATGTAATTGAAGAGGTTTTTATGTTATATGTGTTGTAATTAAATCTAGAAACATATTGTCTGAAGCAAATTGGCCAGCCCATTTGAATAATTGATCCTTCTGAATGAGTTTTGTCTCTAAGTATGTACAGAATTTCCCCCCTAAACTTATTTAAAAATCTGAATTGAATAAATTCAATTTGAAGACTAGATTAAGATGACTGAGTGAAATCCGATCTAGTTTCCAAATTAAATCAAATTTTGCTAATTTGCACACCTCTGTTGTCTAGCTGTTGGCTAGTCGTACAATTAGATAAATATATAAATCCAGTCCTCATTTTGGGTGACAAAGCCGATCATAAGAATAAGAAATAAAAAGCTAGAACATTTCTCATACGTCATTTGATTTGATGTTGTTTCCTTTTAGAGGGAAATGCTATACAGTATATTTTATCCTTACCGGCCAATTTGCTTTGTTATCTGCTTTGCAATTCAACATCTGCTGAATTAACTATTACAAGTGAAATGATGGTTTTAGAGTGGAAAAGAGAAAGACAGGTAAAGAAAACATTGGTCTAAGACTTCTGTCTCCCAAGCATTCCAAATTATCACTTCTGATTGATTAAACAACAACAAGCTATCATAATCTTCGTTACATGCAAACCTACCCGACTTAAATCATATAGGTTTTTACGTAATTCTTTGTATATTTCCATCCAGGTGCATCTAAGTAAGTAAAACGAGGATCCAGATTGATGGGGGCAATATTAAACCTCTTAGAGATGGCTGTAAAGCCCTATGGAGCGGTATATAAGTCCAAGTGCCATTGCTAAGTTCTATAGATTGTAGCGGTGGCTCTAAGGCAGGGGTCTCCAACCTTTGCAACTTTAAGTCTGAAGGATTTCAGCTCCCAGACTTCTCCAGCCAGCAAAGCTGGAGAAGTCTGGGAGCTGAAGTCCTTCAGACTTAAAGTTGCAAAGGTTGGAGACCCCTGCTCTAAGGGTTGTGGTGGCTCAGTGGCTAAGACGCTGAGCTTGTCGATCAGAAAGGTCGGCAGTTCGAAACCCTAGCACTGAGTAATGGAGTGAACTCCTGTTACTTGACCCAGCTTCTGCCAACCGAGCAGTTTGAAAGCACGTAAAAATGCAAGTAGAAAAATAAAAACCACCCTTGGTGGGAAAGTAACAGCGTTCTCTGCGCCTTCGGTATTTAGTCACGCTAGCCATATGACCCCGGAGACATCTTCGGACAGCGCTGGCTCTTCGGCTTGGAAACGGAGATGAGCACCGCCCCATTGAGTCAGGAACAGCTAGCACATATATGCGAGGGGAACCTTTATAGATTGTAGCGCCTGATTTATTGCAAGGGTGAGCAATCTACGGGCCCAGGTGTTACAGTACTACATCTCCCATTTCCCCTTGTCATTAGCCATTTCCTAGGGTTGCTGGGAGTTGGAGTTTAGCCATAGAAGGGAGACCAAATCTTGTGCCTATGGACCAGATGTTTCCAATTTGTCAGACCATAAAGAATGATGTTGGAATGGCTGTTAAAGCATTAGTTATGGAACGATCCAATGGATAACAATGTCTAGTTGCTGAGACGCTATTGCAAGTGTGGTTATTTTGTACCCAGTTATTCACAGGTGGCTGCATTTTCTTTTCATCGTTTCAGCTTTAAGTAAACTAAGGACTCCAAACTTATACCCAACCAGCCAAGTGGAAATAGTCCAGTCCAATGTGGTCTTTGATATAAGCAGCCTCATGCTGTATGGAACTCAGGCCGTTCCTGTCCGTCTCAAAATCCTCCTAGATCGTCTTTTCAGTGTCTTGAAGCAAGAAGAGGTCATACACATCCTCCATGCTCTGGACTGGACACTTCAGGACTACATACGGGGTTATGTTTTACAGGTAAGCGTCAGATTCATGGTTCTTCCTTACAGACAATGGTGGGATAGGAAGGGAGCCAGCATGGAGTTACTGGAATCCAAAATATCAGAACGTGTAGGAGACATATCAACCCAGAGTTCTTGAAGAACAGTGTTGTGGCCCGTCAGCGGCCAGCAGAGCTGGCAGCAGATTCGAACAGTGAGGAGGTTGGGGAGGAACATGGGCCAGTCCTGGAGTCTGGGAAAGGCTCTGACGAGGGCTCTGTGTCGGAGGCAGAGAGGGGGCCAGAGCTGTATGCCAGTTATCAGCTGCCTTCGGAGTCAGATATCAGTGAGGCAGACGAACAGCTGGAGCCTGTTCCCAGTGTGCGCGTGTGCAGAGTTGCCAGACGAAGGGAACAGCTAAACAACAGGGATCGACTTGGGAGTAAGGCCACAGGTGGACGATGAATGGCCCCTCCCAGAGGAAATAAAAGAGGAGCGAAAGGGGAGTGGAGTTTGCAGGAGACAATTAGTTTGCTTAATTGGTTCGTGACTGTCTGAGATTCCTTGGCAGGTTTTGCTGACCGCCTGGCAGCTCTCCAAGCCAGATGAGGTCTGTGGCTGTAAATCCTTCCTTGAAAGACTTTGCCCTATTCTGATTCATTGATTCATTGCATAATTATTGACCCAAGTGACATCCTTTTCGATTTGAACTGCCCTCAAGGATATCCATCCAGTCTACACAATACCCATGGCCCACCTCTCTGCTCGTTTTGCTTCCTTCCTGTAATGTAAAGCATGATTTACATTATGTCCCCTATAAATATTTAATGCCACTTCATAATATTGCTTTTTAGTGTTAGGAATGAAGAGGGGGGGGGGGGGAAACGGGCTCAATTACCTTGAACCTCTTTTGCATGAAAAATTGATGACGATACGTTCGTCTTAGAAAAACCTCTTGCACGCCCCGTGAAATTTCTCCATGGGCCATCAAATACATGTTCTGTAATAAAATATTTATTGTAGTTATTGGGAAAAGTTTGGGAGAGGTTGGAGTTTGAAAGAACTCCAACACTCTTGTATAATTACAGCTGTGCTCTGTGAACTGGAGAAGGATCGATTGGAGTTCGTTTGCTCTCTGATCTTAGCGCAGAATATGATTAAAGTTGCAGAGAAAGAATACTCAACTTAGAAGTGAGGCTAAACCTCCTTTTGATTGCTCCACTCTGTTGCCTTTTACTTGGGTTTTGTTCCATGGGCACATATCCTAACATTATTTGGGATTATCACAAAACACTTTCCACTCATCAGTTAAGATGACTGCAGAAAGAACTCGGGGGCAAGGTGATTGAAAATCAAGAATAACATATAAATAGGTATAAAGATAGAAATCAGAAATGGCAAAAAGATTATTTTTTTCAATCTGGGAACTATTCTATTAATGGGTATAAAACAACAGCAGAAGTTAGAAATCTAGATATGTAAACAAAGAAGAAGTAATTTGTGTAATTGAATAACGAACATTGAATAATTAAGTAAACCATGCAATTATTTGGAAATTAATGGTTATAAATGTGATGTTTACTTGATGTTTATAATGTTTGATATCATTACTAGATTTTAGATAAAATTGAACAGAGGGCTTAATCAAATAACGCAAAATTTTCAACAAGGATAAGTGAAGATGAAGAATAGCTATTGGGAATGATAGTTACAACTATTGTGTGTTTAAGATTTACTATCTGTATTCAATAGAGAGTGTAGAGATTGTACCCAGACGGTATACTGTTATTGTGAATATGGAAATTTTATACATAACCAAGAAAATTGTGCAATAATTGCAAAATTGAAATTGTGATATAGAATAAATGGAAAATGTACTATATACATACAGAGAGAGAGAGAGAGAGAGAGAGAGAGAGAGAGAGAGAGAGAGAGAGAGAGAGAGAGAGAGTACATTTTCTATTTATTCTATATCACAATTTCAATTTTGCAATTCTTGTACAATTTTCTTGGTTATGTATAAAATTTCGATACATACATACATACATACATACATACATACATACATACATACATACATACGGAAACCAAGAATGCTACAAAGGTGTGCTGGCAACCTGTCCACAGGTATAATAATTATGTGGATTTTGTTAGAAGAAGCCCTGATCTCCCAGAAAGCTGTCTGAGGTCAGCAACTAGCAGAGGCTAAATGTACATATGAAGGAAGGTTTCCAAAGCAGTTTGCAACTTGGACTCTTGATTTACTTTTGGATGCTATTTGGAACCCTGACATTCATCTTCTTTTGAGGCTAAGATGTTGTCCTTTCAAGTCTATTGTTACTGTTGTTATTTGTCTTTTTGAAGGATGCTTCAGGAAAGGTCCTGGATCACTGGAGTATCATGACGGGCGAAGAAGAGCTGGCTACTTTGCAGCAATTTCTGCGTTTTGGGGAAACCAAGTCCATTGTGGAGCTGATGGCCATCCAGGAGAAAGAAGGACAATCCATTCCTGTCCCCACGACCACAGCCAGTATGGATATTAGGGCCTTCATCGAAAGCTGCAATCAGAGAAACTCCAACCTTCCTGCTTCGTTGGACAAAATGCACCCCATCCACGTCCATCACTTTGAAAACGTGGTCAACAACATGGCGTTTATGCTGCCCTTTCAGTTTTACAGCCCTGTTCCGCCACCTCTGATCGGTTCGCTCCCGGAGAGGCTGTTGATGGAGTCCGCTCAAGATCACAGCCCCGACTTCAAACAAGACGACTACCTGCCGTTTGCCGAAAGCAGTTTCTTAACTCCCAATCCATCATTTCAACCAGAAAAGGAGAAGGGGACCATCAGCCCGGATCTCACTTTGAAACTGAAAGAGGACGGGTCACCGAGTGATTTGAAAACTCAGACCTCCAAGCTGGAAGCAAGCCAGGTGTCTCCAGAATCTAACATGAAGCCAGTTGACAAAAACGGCGCCGGAATAAGGAAAGGGCGCGTTTTCTGTACAGCTTGTGAGAAGACCTTCTATGATAAGGGCACTCTGAAGATCCACTACAACGCGGTCCATCTCAAAATCAAGCACAAGTGCACCATCGAAGGCTGCAATATGGTGTTCAGCTCGCTGAGGAGCAGAAACCGTCACAGTGCTAACCCCAACCCAAGACTTCACATGCCCATGAACCGAAACAACCGGGATAAAGATCTCCGCAACGGCTTGTCCCTCCGAGGTCTGGAGGAGAACAAAAGGACCGAGTTTACCCTTTTGCCTCCCGATCACCGGTCGGCTCCGATCTATGGGAGTTCTGGGACCGAGGCCAAAACCCAACCGGGTTTTCACCACAGCGGGCACAACGGTGTCCTCTTCCCCAACTTGAAGACGGTGCAACCCGTGCTCCCCTTCTACCGCAGCCCGGTCACCCCGGCCGAAATAGCAAACACCCCAGGTACGCTTCCTTCTCTACCTCTGGTTTCCTCATCCGTACCTGAACCGCAGGGCTCCGGCGAGTTGCCCTTCGACCCCTTGCCTAAGAAAAAATCCCGTAAGTCTAGTATGCCCATCAAGATAGAGGCCGAAGCTGTTGACGCCACGATTCCAGCTAATGAAGTGGCCAGTTCAGAAGACGATGGGACTCCCAAGGCGGTAAGTGAAGGGCTGGAGGAGATGGGGGTGTCTAGGATAGACAAAAATGCCAACAACCATCACATGGGAGAGCAATCTCACTCCGAGGCGTCCGTTTCCGAGGCTGGAGGGCTCAAAACATTGCAGGCTGAAATGGACAAACTGCAGACCAAGCCAGACCAAGTGAAATCGCAAAGGATAACCTCTTGCGAACGCCCAGGCAAAGCCCCCAATCAACACCACGACGTGACCAAAGCAGCATCTGAGCCCTACAGCTACCTTCGAGAGCCGCTGAATTACCGGATCCCCATCAACAGTTGGCCTGAACTGCATTACCACTTGTTGAGTGGAAGCAGTTTCAACACGCTCTCCACCCGGAGTGTGGCTGTCCCTGAGTTGGAAGGGTGTCAAGAGAGGGATCACGGCCACCCCCAGGCCCTAGGCCTCCCGCAGGAAGACGCCCGCTTTCGTTGCGACATCTGCTTGAAGACTTTTAAAAACCCTTACAGTGTCAAAATGCATTTTAAAAACGTGCATCTCAAAGAAATGCACCCTTGCGTCGTGGAGGGTTGCAATGCTGAGTTTCCCTCGCGTAGAAGCCGAGACAGGTAAGGATGGATGGGGCAAAATCATCGTGTGCCCCCTTGGGTTTAAAATAGAGGGCTTCTTTTATGTTTTTGGGGAGGGATACAACAATCTCTTCACGCCTGCTTTTCTTGGCCCGTTACACCCCTTTGTCAGAACAGTAGTAAAATGAAAATCCATTGTCAAAAGGTTCTCTTAAGACAGGGGTCTGCAAAGTTGGCTCTTTTAAGACTGGTGGACTTCAACTCCCATAGTCAGCTATGCTGGCTGGGGAACTCTGGGAGTTGAAGTCCACCAGTCTTAAAAGAGCCAACTTTGCAGACCCCTGTCTTAAGATAACAGAGTTGGAAAGGGTCCGTGGAGGTCTTCTAGGTCCCTGCTTAGGCAGGAAACCCTACACCACTTCAGACAAATGGTTATCCAGTCTCTTCTTAAAAACCTCCAGTCTTGGAGCACCCACGACTTCTGGGGGCAAGTTGTTCCACTGGTTAATTGTTCTCACTGTCAGGAAATTTCTCTTTAGTTCTTTTAAAAAAAAATTATTTACAAACATGTAAAATACACACCCACAAAACTTAGACGTGCACCACATTTACACAATACAATACAAACAGGAGCTTCCTGTTCTTGCTAATAGCAATTGCCAATCGATGCCGCTCACCTTATATTATTTCCTCTTCTATTATATTTCACCATTCTCCTTAGTTCTAAGTTGCTTCTCTCCTTGATTAGTTTCCACCCATTGCTTCTTGTCCTGCCCTCAGTTGCTTTGGAAAATAGCTTGACTCCCTCTTCTTTGTGGCAACCTCTGAGATATTGGAAGACTGCTATCATGTCCCCCCCCCCCTAGTCCTTCTTTTCATTAAACTAGACCTACTCAGTTCCTGCAACGGTTCTTTGTATGTTTTAGCCTCCAGTCCAGTGGTGGGATTCAGCCGGTTCGCACCTATTTGGGAGAACCGATTGTTAACTTTCTAAGCAGTTCGGAGAATCGGTTTTTGGAAGAAATCTCATTTTATTTTTTTCCACTTTCCAGGGCTAATCCTGTAAGGAAGTCAAGAAGGAAACATTCTGGTGTTGTTTCTAGCCTCATCTTGATTGCCCTGCTTACAGAAACTGCCTCTCTCTAGTTAACCCTTATTCTATTGTAACAAAGTGCCCATCAACATGAGTGACATTAAGTTGACTACACCTACCCAGTCACATGACCACTGAGCCACGCCTATTCAGGTGGTCATTAGGGCAGAGAACCGGTTGTTAAATCATTTGAATCCCACCACTGCTCCAGTCTCTTTTAACATTTAACAATTTTTAACTGTTATTTTTTCCCCCCTCTAAACAAGAAGCTTCCCGGCTCCTCTTTTTTGACTCTAGATACTTCTTTTTCCTTCCTCCAGGCACAGCTCCAATTTAAACCTTCACCATAAACTTTTAACGAAAGACCCTTTGGACCTCAACAAGAACCATTTCAACGCCGTCGATCTCCTGAAGGACATGGCCAAAGAGGTTTGCCCGGATGCCTGCTTGAAAGGGCACCTGGAGCAGCACACCTCGGTCATCTTCAAAAGCACAAACAGGACCGGCAGCTTGGTTTTCCCCATGAGCAAGATCGCACAAGCCTGTCCCGAGAGCTGCGGGCACGACCCCAACGAGGGAGCCATTCTGGACTTAAGCACCACGTCGAGCGTTAAATCGGAGAGCGGCACGCACTCCTCCTGGGATTCGGACGGTGGGAACGAAGAAAGCCCTTTGGAGGACAGCAACGAAAGCTGTGACAGTATCTGCTTGACGCCCAACGAAGAGCTTTACCAAGACTGCTGTCCGGGGGAGGCCCCTAACCCGAATTTCCCAACCGCACCTTCCTGCTTGCCCATCACCTGTCACCTCTGCCAAAAAAGCTACAGCAACAAAGGGACGTTCCGCGCCCATTACAAAACCGTGCACCTCCGCCAGCTGCACAAGTGCAAAATCCCAGGCTGCAGCGCCATGTTTTCTTCCGTTCGGAGCCGGAACCGGCACAGCCAAAATCCCAATTTACACAAGAGCTTGAGCCGGTCCTCCCACAGCCCCCTGCAGTAGCCCAGTATTTCCCAGAGTATTTCAGTCGAGGTGGTGTTCTATTTATCATTTCAGCTTCTCCTTTTATTTCCCCCGTTGGGGTTAAGCATTAAGGAAGAGGCACGGTTTTCACTGGCTTTTCCATAGGCCCTGTCCCAAAATATCCGAGGTGCAATCCCGTTCTCGTTTCCGATGCGCCCGCCCAATGGGTTAGCAGTTTTTTTTTCTAGACTGTAAACATGGACGCCCGTGTCATAACGAGATGCAAAGCTAGCCCACAATCGGTCCGATTTCCCCCCCCCTTCACTCTTTATCTTCTGTTATAAAACAAAAACGAGCTTGCAATGCCAACGTTTTGCATTTGACGTCCAGATGCTGTTTCCCGCACCAGTCCGGTCTTTGTTTTAACATGTAGCTCAGTGATGCGTTGGCAATTTTTTTTTTTTTACTACCGGTTCGGGCGTGATCCCGTGCGTGCTCGTGCTCCCACGCGACGCTTCTGCCCATGCGTAGAAACGTCCTGGCAGGTGGGTGCAGCCCCCCGCCGCCGCTACTATCGGTTCGGCCAATCTGGGTCGATCTGGCAGCAACTCACCTCTGGTGTAGCTCCTCCCGCCAGCTGACTTGACAGTATTAAATGAATGTGGTGATTTCCCCATAATTTATTATTGTGTGCCTGGGAACGGAAAGGTGGCAGATTTAAGAAAAACAGTAGCATTTGATTCTGGAGTTCTTGGTGGCAGTAGAAATTCTGTTTGAAGACCCGTTCTGTTCTGGCTCCGTGGCTGGTCCCACTGTTCTCACCACATTTGAAAACAGGATAATTCCACTGCTTTATTTTTTTTTTTGTCTCTCTGAAGAAGAGAGTTGGCTTCAAGATGGACCTATGAACTGCCAGATGCTAAAGACACTCAGCAGTTCTTGGGTGTCTCTTGAAACTGACTTCCAAGCAACCTCATATCTTTCTTTTTCTTTTATTTTTTTGCAAAGGAAACAAACTTTGGAAACAATGCAAGATCTGATTTTTTTTTTGTTACTTTTTGGAAAGATTCTCCATTGACTTTTGAGAGCATCGGCATGAATTCTATACAGGACCAGCGCAACCTGAGATGCATTCAAACACTTTGAACCACATGTCGGACATTTTGAAATGCAATGTATAGTTTTACTGCACTTTTTTTATTGCTACGTTGAGAAAAATTAAATCCTGGGGGGTGGGGGTGGGGTGAGCGAATTCGACATTTTCCACAATTTGGCAGGAAGCGACGCGACAGAGGGAAGATGTACGAATATGAATAGATATCTATCTATGGTGTTGATGTACAATGCCAGGCTGGGGCAGAAGACCGATATTTTATTACGACTTTAATGAGAATCGTCCACTGACTTCGATGATGCTCTGTTTTGTATTAGCACGTTATTTCAGAGACATGAATAATATCCCTCATCCTGGTCATTATGCATATCACTTGGGTGTTATGTCTTAGGCACTTAACGGCATTGGAATTTGTCTTACATTTTATTGAAAGAACACTTTTGGTTCTATTTCATTTTCAATCAGGCGATAGGTTTCCTGTGGTTGTATACAGCAGGGGTCCCCAACCTTTGCAACTTTAAGTCTGAAGGACTTCATCACCCAGACTTCTCCAGCCAGCTTTGCTTTGCTGGCTGGAGAATTCTGGGAGATGAAGTCCTTCAGACTTAAAGTTGCAAAGGTTGGGGACCCCTGGTATACAGCATGTGCAAATATGTTTGGTGAAATAACTGAGCAGTGAAAGCAATTAGAAGCTTTGCTGGCTGGAGAATTCTGGGAGATGAAGTCCTTCAGACTTAAAGTTGCAAAGGTTGGGGACCCCTGGTATACAGCACGTGCAAATATGTTTGGTGAAATAACTGAGCAGTGAAAGCAATTTGAAGCTTTGCTGGCTGGAGAATTCTGGGAGATGAAGTCCTTCAGACTTAAAGTTGCAAAGGTTGGGGACCCCTGGTATACAGCATGTGCAAATATGTTTGGTGAAATAACTGAGCAGTGAAAGCAATTTGAAGCTTTGCTGGCTGGAGAATTCTGGGAGATGAAGTCCTTCAGACTTAAAGTTGCAAAGGTTGGGGACCCCTGGTATACAGCACGTGCAAATATGTTTGGTGAAATAACTATGAGCATTGAAAGCTATTCAAAGATGTTTTTTTTCATCACGAAACCTTTGAATGATATACATCCTGCCCCCCCCAAAATAAGACCTAACTGGAAAATAAGTCCTAGCATGATTTTTATTATGCTTGCAATATAAGCCCTACCCCCAAAATAAGCCCCAGTTGAGATTGTCAGCCAAATGGATGCATTTAGTACCATATTTCCCCCAAAATAAGACCAAATCAGAAAATAAGCTCTAATGCATCTTTTGGCGCAAAACATAACATAAGACCCAGTCTTATTTTTTGAGAAACTTGGTATTTATATCATGGGTTGATCCACTATATTCAGCAAGTATAATGCCAAGGGCATATTAGGTACATATGATACCAAAATGTTTCAAATTCTTTGTTTCTTTGACGTGGGATCTCTCTCTCCACCCAAGATTTTTGCAGTTGGCTACATTTGAAAACCTGTTATTTGTTGTGGTTGCTGTTGTGTAATGTCTGAATAATATTAAGTTAAACAAAAATAGTTTTTTTTTTACATTGCAGTTAAGATAAAGAGGGCAAGGTATGTATCTTGGATTACTCAGTGATTAATTTATTCTAAGACAGTGTGCGTACTATCCCATAAAACCCAGTTGCACTCAGTTGCATGATTGTTGCTCTTGAGGTGTAAAGGTTGCAGACCCAGTTTATTCTTGCTAGAGTCTAAGCTTTTTTTTAAAAAAAAAAAGGTCTAATCAACAGTTAGGTTGGGTGGGGGCTCCAGATTCATAAGGGAGGGGACTGTCTATATCGGCAGCTGAGCAATTTCCAAAGAAATCGTCAGTTATAAACTGACTCCTTCAAACCAAACTGGATTTGTGTACTGATTCCAAAATGGTATTTTGAAGACTGGATAAGAGAGAATGATGACTTAGAGCAGGGATGTCCAACCTTAGCGACTTTAAAATCTCTTCCCTTCCCTTCTCTTCTCTTCCCTTCCCTTATTTTTTATTTTATTTATTTTATTAAATTTATACCCCGCCCTTCTCCAAAAGGACCCAGGGCGGTGCACAGGAAATTAAAAATACATAGAAAATCAAGTAAAAAATTTAAAAAACTTATTTAATAACCATCCTGCGCTAAAACCAAATTAAAATCCCCAAAATTTAAAACTGTCTAAAATAGTCATTGTGGAGGCTACGCTAGGCCGGCTAGATGAAACAGGTGTGTCTTTAGACACTTCCCTATTGTACCCTACCCTACCCTTCCCTTCCCTATTCTACCCTACCCTACCCTTCCCTATTCTACCCTACCCTTCCCTATTCTACCCTACCCTACCCTATTCTACCCTACCCTTCCCTACCCTACCCTACCCTTCCCTATTCTACCCTACCCTACCCTTCCCTATTCTACCCTTCCCTTCCCTATTCTACCCTTCCCTTCCCTACCCTATTCTACCCTACCCTACCCAAGACTTCTGGATTTCAACTCCCAGAATTCCTCAGGTGGCTGGGGAATTCTGGGAGTTGAAGTCCAGGAGTCTTAAAGTGGCCATGGTTGGACACCCGTACTTAATTGTGTGGAGCCAATAGGCTTAAATCCAAAGACTGTTTTGTGTGTTTTGGATGGAAATTCATCCAAGACGTGAAGCTCATAATGTTGCAGCAGCATTGATATTGATACGAAGGTTGAACTAAATGAGCGAGTAAGCCAAGTTAGCCAAAGACAAGAGGGGAAGTCTTGCAACTTGCAACAGGGTTAATAAAGTTGGCAAGTCTCTTCCCCATTCCTGAGGTTTTTGTTATAAATAAGAACATCTTCTAAAAAGGAGCAGAAGCTGTGGATTCTGCAGAATTTCAAACCTTCTCTCCTGCAAGAGAGCATAAGGAGATCTCAGAAATTACTCAGGAAAGCTCAAGTGATGAGAATCCTCTTCATAAACTTTGACAGCGCTACCAGAAAGTGGTGTGAAGGTGTAGTAAAACCAGTCTGAATAGAACGGGCAATGGCCAGGTGGATGCCATTCCTATGTTTAAATGTGCCAAGCTATGCACAGATGTTTCATCAGTGCTCACAGACTAAATAAAGCAAAACCAGTTAACACTTGTGCTCTAAACAGGGTGTAGCTGTGCCACAACTCAGGGAAACAAAGCTCATTGTCAAGAGGAAGATAAAACACACACACAAAGACACACACACACAATTTGGCAATTCTCAAAAAGAGGATTTGGGGTGACTCCTTGGTGGAGAACTGTTGCTTCAGCAGATACCCAACACAACAGCCCTAGTGAACAGATCTAAGGAAACTGTGTACGTTGAGTGTAACTACATACTCACACTACATACCGTTGCTTTAGCAGATACTCAACACAACAGCCGTACTGAACTGATCTAAGGAAACAGTATAGATTGAGTATAACTACATACTCAAAGCATAGTTTTGAGGTTGTCCATAGCACTGAAAAGAGGTTGGACAGGTTCAACCTGCATTGTTCTCCTGGGTGGATGGTTGGACAGATGGGATCACAAAGAAATCACCCAGAGAAAATGGTAGAAACAGGATAAATCTGAATAATTAAACATTTTGTTTTGTTGCATTCAAACATAATTATTCATTTCAAGGTTGGATTCCTTTTTCGGAGTATGACTTTCAGTTGAAAGACAGTTCCGATAATCTAACCTCGTGTTGTTTCGTGATTAAAAGTAAAACTTTTTCCTTTATTCCAGCCTTACTGAATCACGTACTCTAAAGACGATAGGGATCTCAATTCCCATGCTGCACCTTCTAATGGCCATACTGCACTGATGTGTGCAATATCATCCAACTGAGGTCAAGGTAGCTAGGCGTAGAATTCAAGCCCACTGTATCTTTTTCCATTGATTTCAACTCTCCTTTTTAATTCCCCTTGTTGTTGATGTTGTAAACGTGCTTACTTAAATTTTAAGATTTTTTTTTCAATGCAGTGAAAGAAATGGGTGTTGTAAGTGAAAGTTGTAGTGCTCCCGCCTGATGTTTTCTTACTATTCTGCCAAAGTAATGCTGTTTTGTATTTCTCCAGAATTTTTATGTGTTAATAAAAAAATGTATAACATGGTCTCTCAGTTGATCCTAGCCAGAGTCAAGCCACATTGCAAATGGAAGCGAGGGACGTGGCTGAATGCTGTTTGCAGAGTGGACAATGCTGCTTGTCAATGAGAAAGTCGCCAGTTCAACCGTTCGAATCCCTAGCGCTGTGTAATGGAGTGAGCTCCCGTGACTTGTCCCAGCTTCTGCCAACCTAGCAGTTCAAAAGCACATAAAAATGCAAGTAGAAAAATAGGGACCACCTTTGGTGGCAAGGCAACAGTGTTCTGTGCACCTTTGGCATTTAGTCATGTTGGCCTCATGACCACGGAGACGTCTTCGGACAGCGCTGGCTCTTTTGAAACAGAGATGAGCACTGATAATGCTGCTGAGGAATTCTGGGATTCGAAGTCCACAAATTCCCAAGATTGGAGATCTAATCTAGAGAGCCAAGTAAGAAGGAATAGAAAGAGGCGATCTTTGGGTTTAAAGCTAGTAAGATCTTTAGGTACTTAAGTAGCATTTAGACTGGCGTTTTTGGGTTCAATTCTATTTGACGCTTTTGGAACACACAAAACAAACTATCCAATCCCCGTTAACGAACAAGCAGGAACTATTAGAAAAGTCACAAAAGTTTTTTTAAAAAAGGACTGTTACAAAAGCATTAACACTCCTCATCTCGTGAAATGAAAAGGTCTGGATGGAGGGATGGCTACTTTCCTCCAAGTAGTGACTATTTCAACTTACTTATTTTAATACAACTCCCTAGTAATTTGAAAAGTCCGTCTAGGGTTGCTTCCCAAATTCAAGGGGAAAAGCGTAACTGATTCATAATGAGAACAGGTGCCCTGCTTTCTGCATTCAGATCAAAGAAAAATCCTAAGGCACAGAGATTTTTTAAAATGTTCTGTTGGAGAGATGAAAATTTTCTCCCAGTGAAGTCCTGCCAAAAAAGAGATAACTACCCTATAATTCAGGGGCCAGTAATATTTACTTTGGCAATGAAACAAGGGGACTAAGGAGTGATATAACATCACCTGTCCCGTGTCTTGCCTAACCTTGACATACCCCATTGAAAAGGAAGATTGGTTATCAAAGACAGAACATATTGGTTAATCTGTTTAAATCAGGGGTTCCCAAACTTGGCAACTTGAAGACTTGTGGACTTCAACTCCCAGAATTCTCCAGCCAGCTCTGCTTGAGGTTGAAGTCCACAAGTCTTCAAGTTGCCAAGTTTGGGAGCCCCTGGTTTAAATAATAGAAAAGATTTGTAGATTGGCTTTTATATTTTGGTTCACTCTTTATTATTATTTATTTATTCAATTTATATCCCACCCTTCTCCAAAAGGACCCAGGGCGGCGCACAGGAATTTAAAACATACAAAAATAATACAAAACATATAAATTTAAAAAACTATTAAATAGCAAAACCTGCGCTAAAACCAATTAAAATCCCCATTTAAAAACTATCTAAGATTAGTCACAGCGGAGGCTATGTTAGGCCAGCTTGATGAAATAAGTGTGTTTTTAAACACTGGCGGAAGAGGCGGAGGTCGGTGATGGTGCGGAGTTCAGGGGGTAGGTCGTTCCACAGGGTAGGGCCCGCCACAGAGAAGGCCCTTCCCCTGGGTGTCGCCAGCCGGCATTGTCCGGCCGATGGCACCCGGAGAAGGCCCTCTCTGTGGGAGCGTATCGGTCTAAGGGATGTATATAAGCTTGTTTCTATTTAGTTTGGGAACATTTCGTTACCAGACTAAGTAACATCATCAGCGGGGTTTTCCTGTCCTATTCCTCTTTTATACTCCTAATACTATGCTCTTTTAGCTATACTACAAGACACTCCTAATTCATTGCAACATGCGTTGGCTGCTTGGATTTACATGGGAATGTTTGCAATCCAGATTCACCCGGTGACTATTCGCTCAAGTAATGGCCTGTAAAACTATGCCTGCTATCATGTTCATCCTTTGAGGTTAGCTTGCGTGATTAAATAGGAACGCCATTTCTTCTCCAGCCTCCCAGCTCCACCTTATCCGGGTCATTTTCATTTCCTTGGGACAGTTGCTGGGCGAAAATTTAGGAGGAGGGTAGGAAAAATGGGAGGAGGTTTTTGTTGTTTTTTACCGTGCAGTAAAGAGAGAGTTGCTTAAATTCTTTAGATTCCAAAGCAGAGTTGGCACCGGATAGAAATTGTGTTTTATTTTCCTGCATACGAAGTTAGGATTGGACTGAATTAAATGTCACGCAGAAGAAAAGAATTTCTAGCTGAATTTAGCACGTCTGAGAAGAGCAATGCAAGGAGAATCTGGATTGAACACGGGCGCTTGGCTTATATGTCATCGCCCGTCTATGTGGGTGGAGGCAGACAGGCAGGCAAGATAACAGAATCAGGGGTGAAATGCTCCCCGTTCGGGATGGTTCGCCCGAATCGGTAATTTAAAAATGCTTTTAAAAAAGTAATACAAAAAGTTCCGGCAATCAGCGGTGCCGCACGATTTATATTCGCTAGAAAGCAGATCCTACTTCCTAGCAAATGTAAATAACGTGGCACAGCTGTTCCCCCTCCTCGCTGTTCTACTTACCGTATTTTCGGGGTATAAGACGCACCTTTTTCCCTTCAAAAAAAGGCGAAAATCTGAGTCTTATACACTGAATACAGCATTTTTGGCGTACCAAAACCCCGCTGCCTTCGCAAAAATGGCCGTGCAGAGCCTATAGGAGGCTTCCAGAGTGCTCCTGGGGGCTGGGGAGGAACAAAATGAGCAAAAATGGGTCATTTTTGCCGCCCTCCCCAGCCTCAAAGAGCACTCTACAAGCCTCCTAAAGGCTATTCGTGCCCTTTTTTTTGACCAACAAAAATTAGGCTCGTTTTCGTGAAAAATGGGCCATTTTGGGGAGGTCTGCAGAGTGCAAAACCTTTTTTTTTTTAATTGCCTCATCAAAATCTTGGTGCACCTTTTATTCCGGTGCATCTTATACTCCGAAAAATACTGTAGCTTTGCAGACTCAGAAAAGGCTTCTTAGCGAGACTTAGCAATACAGCACAAACTTCAGAGCATTTCACTCCCGACCAGAATATAAACTGACAGCAAACTGCACTCTTTAGTAAGCTAGCAGTGATGATGTTACCTTGTTTGGGTAATGAAAGTCTGCAAGACAAGAAGCAAGCTCAGAGAGAGCACCAAGGCTCTTCATTTCAACCCTGAGCTACAAATATCCTCCTTTATTAGTCACTAAACGAACTATTGTTAGTCAAGGACGACCTGCATTCTAATCTTCATCCTGTTTTGGATGGCAGTGCCCCAAAGGGATGCTCAAAGAAAATCTATTTGGTCAGCTCGGGTCTGAGCAGGGAAACCCCAAATATCCCTGAGCATTTCTTCCATGTTTCTGAAGCAGCCGTGGGATTCAGCCGGTTCGGATGAACCGGTAGTTCTGACGATCAGCTGGAGAGCGAACCAGTTCTCTGCGACGATCAGGTGGGCCCACTTGCCCGCCCCTGCGCTCTACTTACCTATATCCTCTCAGCTGATTCGCGTGGCAGAGCAGATGGCCACGCCTCATCTGTGTTACTCCCCGGAAGTAACGTGGAAGGTAAGTTTTGTTGAAACTGCACATGTGCGCACAGCGTGTGTGAAGCACACAATCACCAAACCGGTTGCTAAACTGGCAGGATCCCACCACTGTTCTGAAGCTCTTGTCTTACACGTGTTCAGCTATGTTCAAACTCCACGCCTCCTTGTTTTACAATTCCCTCCCGTGCGGCTGATGGCTCCTGAGCCTGGAAACCCTTTTTTTTCTTTCTCCTCCTGACAAAAGCAAACATTCTTTGTTTGGCATCCACAAGGAATTCACTTTCTAGCTTCTTCTTCTTCTTTTTTTAAACCCCCAGTAAATAAAAAAGAAAATTCACAGGAGTCATCAGATTTCTCAACCATTGTATACCAGGTAAATGCAACGGTTGGAGATAGATGTAACCCTTCCTTTTCCTACCCAGCTACAGTCTGAATGGTTGCAGGGACTGGGTATGGCCAGTCTAGAGAAAAGAAGGACGAGGGGTGACATGAGAGCAGTCCTCCACTATCTGAGCGGCTGCCAGCGAGAAGAGGGGGCCAACTTATTCTCCAAAGAAGGCAAGGCAATGGATGGAAACTAATCAAGGAGGGAAGCAACCTGGAATTAAGGAGAAACTTTTTAACAGTGAGGAGAGGAGGGGGGAGGGGGCTTGGTTGAGCCTTGTTGGCTGATGTAATCTTCCCAGGTGCCATGGGGTGAGATGGGTAGAGGGCTGATCCTATCATGTCCTGAGGGCCAGGAGCTTAATCCCATCACCCTGGAGCTGAAGGGAGGGTGGGGGCAGGGCGCTGCAGGGAGCTGCTTTGTCTTTAAAACATGTTTCTCCTTTTGTCATCCGAGGAAACATAATATTCTGCTTTTTTAATATTTCCTAAGTATTAGTGGATTGGACTAGAAGACCTCCAAGGTCCCTTCCAACTTGGTTATTCTAATCTATTCTATTCTATTCTATTCCTTCTCCTATTCTATTCATTCTATTATATTATATTCCTTCTCCTATTCTATTCTATTCTATTCCTTCTCCTATTCTATTCTAGTCCTTATTCTATTCTATTCTATGCTATGCTAATTTTATTCTATTCCCTATTCTATTCCTCCCCCTATCTATTCTATTCTATTCCTTATTCTAATTCTATTCTATTCTATTTCCTATTCTATTCCTTCTATTCTATTCATTCTATTATATTATATTCCTTCTCCTATTCTATTCTATTCCTTCTCCTATTCTATTCTATTCTATTCTATGCTAATTTTATTCTATTCCCTATTCTATTCCTCCCCCTATCTATTCTATTCTATTCCTTATTCTAATTCTATTCTATTTCCTATTCTATTCTAGTCTATTCTTCCATTCCATTCCATTCCATTCTTCTATTCTATTCTATTCTATTCTATTCTATTCTACACTACTCTAAAATTCCTCCTCTTCCTTCCTTGTTCCTATTCTAACGTTCTTCGCTCTCCTCCAAACCACCTGTAAACCACCCAAATAGTTCATCACCCAGATAGTTCATCCCTTCCTAACATCCCTTGCTGGGAAATTGCTTAAGCCAACTTCATGCCAGTAAAGAACTGGAGACAAGTTGCCCCTTTCCAGCTGCTCAACAGAAAATACTTGCTGCTGAAGAGCGACCTCTGCTGGAATCCATTCACCACTACGTGAAAACAAAATCTAACCCTAGGTTCCATTCATTCTTAAAGGGAATTAGGACGATGTTTCTAGATTCCAATAATGCTTAAAGGGAATGTTGAAAAATCTCCTTGAGCACTGCTTGAGAAGAGGAGGGTCGACCTATTTTCCAAAGCACCAGAAGGCAAGACAAGAAACAATGGATGGAAATGAATGAAGGAGTGAAAGTAACCTAGAATTAAGGAGGAATTTCCTGACCGTGAGAACAATTGACCAGTGGAAGGGCTTCCCTTCCGAAGTTGTGAGTGCCCCATCACTGGAGTCTTTTAAAGAAGAAGACTGGACCGTCACTTGTCTGGGATGGTATAGGGCCATGATGGCGAACCTATGGCAGGGGTAGTCAACCTTTTTATCCCTACCGCCCACTTTTGTATCTCTGCTAGTGGTAAAATTTTCTAACCGCCCACTGGTTCCACAGTAATGGTGATTTATAAAGTAGAGAAGTCAATTAAATTTAAAAAAAAGGAAAGTGCTTCAGTATCGCCGCCCTGGGTCCTTTTTTGGAGAAGGTGCGGGGTATAAATTTGAAAATAATAAAAATAATAATAAATTTGAAAATAATCGGACAAAACTCCTACTGCCCACCATGAAAGCTGGAACGTCCATTAGTGGGCGGTAGGGACCAGGTTGACTACCACTGACCTATGGCATGGATGCCAGAGGTGGCAGGCAGAGCCCTCTCTGTGGGCACATATGCAGTCGCCAGCGGCCCTTTTGGTTTTCTGGTGCCCACATGCATGTTGGCCAGCTGGTCTTTGCAGGCACCAGAGTTCTGGATAATGGCCTGAAAATCACCCCAAAAACAGACACGCATACACTGGGCAGCTGGTCTTTGGGTTTCTGGTGCTTCGGTGCACACATATATGCGCATTCACAGACATTCCAGTTTGGGCACTCGGTGCCAAAAAGGTTTGCCATCCCTGGTATAAGATCTCCTGCTCAGGCGGGAGGGGGGGGGGGTTGGACCAGTGGTGGGATTCTAATAATTTAACAACTGGTCCCCTGCCCTAATGATTTCTTCCAACAATCAGTTCACATAGAATAGAACAACAAGAGTTGGAAGAGACCTTGGAGGTCTTCTAGTCCAACCCCCTGCTTAGGCAGGAAGCCCATCACTTCCGACAAATGTTTATCCAACATCATCTTAAAAACTTCTGGAGGCAAGTTGTTTCACTGATTAATTGTTCTCACAATTTCCCTTAAGTGACGGGGATGACCAATATAGAAATAGAATAATAGAGTTGGAAGGGTCTTTGGATGTCATCGAGTCCAACCCCCTGCTCAGGCAGGAAACCCTACGCCACTTCAAACAAATGGCTATCCAACATCTTCTTAAAGACTTGTTGGAGCATTCACAACTTCTGGAGACAAGTTGTTCCGCTGATTAATTGTTCTGTCAGGAAATTTCTCCTGTTCTAAGTTGCTTCTCTCCTTGATTAGTTTCCACCCATTGCTTCTTATCCTGCCCTAGAGTGCTTTGGAGAATAGTTTGACTCCCTCTTCTTTGGGGCAATCCCTGAGATATTGGAAGACTGCTATCATGTCTCCCCTAGTCCTTCTTTTCATTAAACTAGACATATCCAATTCCTTCATCCTATGTTTCAGCCTCCAGTCCTCTGATCCTCTTTGTTGCTCTTCTCTGCACTCTTTCTAGAGTCCCCACATCTTTTTTTTATATGGTGATGACTCCAAAACTGGATACAGTATACCAAGTGTGGCCTTACCAAGGCCTTATAAAGTGCTATTAATTAACACTTCGCCTAATCTTGATTCTATCTCTCTCTTTAGGCAGCCTAGAACTATGATGGCAAATCTCACTTTTTTGTTGATACAACAGGGCTGCTAAAGACAGCTACATGGTTGCATTGAGGAAATACTGAAAAATACCCACATTATTATTGTTATTATTTTTGGGGGGGAAACCCGCGCAATTAACAAACACAGCTTTTGTGTTCTTTTTGTTCCTCTCCTTCAACCTACCCCTCCGGTGGAAAAACTCTACCCAAGAACTGTCCCCTTTCTTGACGAAAGCAATGAAAAATCTAGCTTTAAGCTTTGGGTCAATTCAGCTTCATCAACCCAACATTTAACCGGCTGGCCGGGTTTTTTTTCCCCCTGGATTTTTGCACACTCAGCTCACAAGCCTCTCCCACCCACCCCCACCCTCTCTAGCTCCTCGGAAGGGACACCCACCTGCCCCTTCCCCACCCCCGGCCGTCCAGCGCGCTCTTTCGGGCGCTTCTGCTTTGCGCAGCCAGGAATTCAGCGGCGTTTCGGCCCGCAGAGAAAAGGCACCGAATACGGATTCTTCCCCCCGCCCCCCCCCCTTTCTCTTCCCGCTCGGCCGGTCCTTCCACCCAGCCCCCCGGGCGAAGAAAGGGCCTTCCCTCCCGCCTTCCGCGCTCGGCGGGGGCGCGCCGGGGTGTCCGTCCCTTCGCGCCGCGCAGTGGAGAGGAGAAGGACGACCTTCTGGCCGGTGGGGGGGGGGGGGGCTGCGGGTGCGCCTTTCCGTGTGCGTGGAAACCCACCCACTCCCTCCCTCCCTCGGCCGCCCCCCCCCTCGCGTCCCCGGGAAAGAGCGGGAAGGGAAAGGAGCCCCCCCCCACTCCGATTTCTCCCCCTGTCCAAAAAGAAAAGAAGGAAGGAGGAAGAAAGGAAGGAGCGGGGGAAGGGGGCGCATCCCAGGTTCCCGTCGTGGCCGAGGAAAGCGCCGGGAAGAGAAGGGATTTCCCTCCCTTCTTTGCAGCGGCGGCGGCGGTGGTGGGATCCAGGATGGGAGAAGCCTCGTAGGCGGGCGGGCGAGCGAGCGCAGCGCAGGCGGAGGCAGGCTTCGGGCAGCCTTGTTCGCAAGAGCCAAGGGCTGGGGGAGGGGATCCCCGCCTGGAAACCCCCCCTCCCCCCCCCCGCTCCCTTTGCGTCCGCCCCTCCCCCCTTTGCCCGGGACCCCCCGTAAAGCGGCTTACTCGCTGGGGAGGGGGGGCAGACTGCTAGTGGCCAAGCCGGGGCCCTCGCTTTCCCTCCTTTTGCACGCGCGCACACAACACGTACACACAGACACACACACACACGCGCGCGCGCGGACGTAGGCACCCTCGCTCTCTCACACTCAGACACACAGACACACACATATACGGACGTAGGGACCATCGCTCTCTCACTCACACACACACAGGGACGTAGACTTTCTCCCTCTCTCTCTCTCTCTTTTGCATCTCTTCCTCTTTCTTTCCATCTCTCTCTCTCTCTCTCTCCTCTCCCCTTTCCATCTCTCGCTCCTTCTCTTTCTTTCTCAGCTCCCCTCTTCTTCCCCTGCTCCTCCTCCTCCTCGTCTTCTTCCATCACCACCGCCTCTTCCTCCTCCTCCTCCTGCCGCCGCCGCCGCTCCGCCCGAGGCCTTTCCTTCCCTCCGGAACCGATTCGCCTTCCTCCCCCGGTGGCGGGAGGGAGGGAGGGGCAGCGCTCGTTCGCATTTTCCACCCTCTTCTCCCCCTCTCCAACTCGGCCTCTATCTCTCTCTCTCTCTCTCTCTGTCTGTCTGTCTTCCACCCACCCCTCTCCACCCACCCCCCTAGCTCGGCGGATCGGAGGGGGGGGAAGAGAGCAAGGCCTGGGAGCGGTGCTGGGGGTGTCCTCGGACGCAGAGACGGGGCGGGCAAAGCTGGACTCGGACCCGATGGCTCGTCCCAGGCCCCGCGAATATAAAGCCGGGGATCTGGTGTTCGCCAAAATGAAAGGATACCCGCACTGGCCGGCTCGGGTGAGTAGGACGGAGCGGGAAATGTGGGGAGGGGGCGCCTTGCACGGGCGTGGGGGGGGGGGGGGCTAAGGGCCTGGGGAAGAACTGAACGCGGCCCCTTCCCTCCCTCCCTCCCTCCCCCCCCCTCCAAGCCAGGCCCATCCCTTCCCCCAACCCCCTCCCCGTTGCCGCAAAGCGTTGGCTGCCGCTTCGCCTCTGGGTGATGGAGCCTTTGTGTTGGCAACGCGAGGATGGAGGGCGAGAAAGAAAAGAGAGAGAGAGAGAGAGAGAAGCTCGCCTCCGTCCTTCCATTCTTCTCTCCGAATTTAATGCAACGCGCCGTTAAAATGGGATCCTTCGGCAACTGGGGGTGGGTGGGTGGGGGGTGGGTTTCCCCGGCTCTTTCTCCGATGGGATACCCCCCTCCCCCACGCACGCACGCACACACACCCCTTTCTTGCTCTGGATGGTTCCCAGGGCCTTTTCAAAGCCCCTGGGTCCTTGGAATTGGGGCTGGGGGGGAGGGTGGCATTGGGGAAGAAAGGGGCAGGAGAGAAGAAAAGATGGGTTGGTGGTGGGCTCGGAGTGGTTGTAGTTTAAAAAAAAAGGCTGCAGGAGAGAGAAAAGCCGGGCAGCTGCTGGTCAGCCTGATTGCAATGCCGGCTTTATTGTCCTTCCATCACCATCACCAAAGACACACACACACACACAATTCTCTGCCTCCTGGTTGCGAGAGAGCAGAAGAGATAGAGGAAGGGAAGAAAAAAAAAACCCTGTATTTCACCCCCTTCCCCAGGCCAGAATTTCTGAGCCTCTTCTGGAAGGCCTTGTCTGGCTGAAGAGAGGCTGCCCTTTAGATCCATCTCCTGAAGAAGAGAGAGAGCCAGAGAGATTTCTTGGAGTGGGGGGGAGGGGGAGAGAGAAGCCTTCCAGGCCTGTTCTTTAGCTCCAAGTGGCCTAAATCTTGGACGTTTGGGGTTGGAAATGGATGCCCTGCCTACAAAATGGGCAGAATCGAAGCGTTGTGGATGGGTTATATGGGGCTTGGCAAGGCTTTGAGGCCAAGAGGCCTAGTTGATGACTTAAGGTTTGGTGGTGGTTCCCTTCACACAGGTAGCCCTCGAGTTAGGACCGCAACAGAGGTTGTGATTTGCTTTGCTAAGTCAGATGTTGGTGAACTTCATTTTGTTAGATAGGGCCCAGGGTTCAAGTCTGGAATGGAATGGAAAGGAATGGAATGGAATGGAATTGAATTGAATTCTGTATTGGCCAAGGGTGGATGGACACACAAGGAATTTGTCTTTGGTGCATGTGCTCTCAGGGTACATAAAGAAAAATAAAATAGCATGCATTTGTCAAGAATCATAAGAGACAACGCTTAGTGATAGTCATAGGTTAGTAATAAGCAATCCAATTATACTAGGAAACAAATAAAACAATATAAAATGTAAAGATACAAGCAACATGGTTATAGTCATAAGTGGGGAGAGATAGGTACTAGGAAAGAGATGGGTATTAGGAAGGAAGAGAAGAAGAATAGTAATACAGTCTTAGTAGATAATTTGACAATGTTGTGGGGATTGTTTGTTTAGCAGAGTGATGGCATTCAGGGGGGAAAAACTGTCCTTGTGTCTAGTTGTCTTGGTGTGCAGTGCTCTTTAGTGTCGTTTTTTGAGGGTAGGAATTGAAACAGTTTATGTCCAGGATGCGAGGGGTCTGTAGATATTTTCACAGACCTCTTTTTGACTCGTGCAGCATCCAGGTCCTCAATGGAAAGCAGGTTGGTCGTAATTGTTTTTTCTGCAGTTCTAACTATCCGTTGAAGTCTCTTGTCTGTCTTGTTGGGTTGCAGAGCCAAACCAGGCAGTTGTGGAGGTGCAGATGAGAGACTCAATGGAAGAAAAGGATGTTGTGTGTATTTGTTTTGGAAAACTAAAACAAGCCGGAAGGCAAATGGAAGCATTACTGTTCTTCCGAAGTAGGGCTCACAAAGAGCAATACAGATAGTCCTCGATTTACGACTACAATGAATGTATGTTGCCAAGCGAGACATTTGTTAAGTGAGTTTTGTCCCGTTTTACTACCTGGTTTGCCACCGCTGTTAAGTGAATTGCTGCCATTGTTCAGTCAGTACCTTGGTTGTTAAGTGAATCCGGCTTCTCTGTGGGTTTTGTCAGTCAGAAGATCACAAATGGGGATCATAGGACCCCGGGACTCTCTGACCGTCATAAATAGGAGTCAGAATGTCTGAATGTTGTTCCTGTGGCCATAAAGCAGTGTTTCTCAACCTTGGCCGCTTGAAGATGTCTGGACTTCAACTCCCAGAATTCCCCAGCCAGCGAATGCTGGCTGGGGAATTCTGGGAGTTGAAGTCCAGACATCTTCAAGCAGCCAAGGTTGAGAAACACTGCCATAGAGGGTGCCACAATGGTCATAACTGTGAAAAACGGGCCAGGTTGCGCTTTTCCCCCCAGTGCTGTTGTAACTTCGGGTCGCTAAATGGACTGTTGTAAGTCGAGGACTCCCTTTACTGGGTGTAAAAAGTCTGAGAAGGTAGGGTAATAAGACGCATTTGATCGGAGCCAACCAGGGGTTGAGAGGGTTGCGTTAAATTCCCCTTCCTGGCTTCTGACGTGCAGGAATTCCTGAAGGTAATTTGAACCCCAGACCCTGAGCGCGTGGACTCTGTGCATCTGGGCTTCTGTACCTGCAGTGCCGTCGCCGGTAGTTCCTGACTTACAACCGTTCAGTTAGTGTCCGTTACAACAGTACCGAAAAAAGGGACCTACGACTTGTTCCTTCCACATGCAACCGTCACAGTCAAATGCTTAAAATGGGGATGTTTGGCAACCAGTATTCATTTGTTTTAACAGTTGCCACGTCTCTGGGTCACCTGATGACCATTTACAGTCTTCTGACAAGCCACGTCAATCAGGAGAGCCAGATGTACATGACTCACTAAACTGTGGTGATTCACTTAACAACCATGCCTTTAAAAAAAAGAAAAAGGTCATGGGATGGGCTATAACTCACCTATAACCTGTCAAGGAAGGACTACCTGTATTTTTTATTTGCTTGCCACTGAAACCAGGTGGAACTTATCAATCATCCTTCTGCTGCAGATGCCTCCTCGGCTGGTCATGTTTGGAAGGCTTTGTGGTAGAGCATCCTTGGTGGATGTAGGTACAAGAGAAGGTTTTTCTTCTCTAAGTGTGTGGCTTTGTGGTAGAGCATCCTTTGTGGTTGAAGGCAAAAGAGATGGTTCTTCTTCTCTAGGACTGTGGCTTTGTGGTAGAGCATCCTTGATTGATGCAGGTACAAGAGACGTTCCCTCTTCTCTAAGACTGTGGCTTTGTGGTAGAGCATCCTTGGTGATTGTAGGCACAAGAGAAGGTTCTTCTCCTTTAGGAGTGTGGCTTTGTGGTAGGGCATCCTTGGTGATTGTAGGCACAAGAGATGATCCCTCTTCTCTAGGAGTGTGGCTTTTTGGTAGAGCATCCTTGGTGGATGTAGGCACAAGAGAAGGTTCTTCTCTAAGCGTGTGGCTTTGTGGTTCTTCTCTAAGCGTGTGGTAGAGCGTCCTTGGTGGATGTAGGCACAAGAGAAGGTTCTTCTCTAAGTGTGTGGCTTTGTGCTAGAGCATCCTTGGTGGTTGTAGACACACGAGAACTAGACTAATCTCTGCCTATGTTGGAGACCAGTTTTGTTTTTCCCAAAGTTCTGCAACACCTAATAATTGCTGTTGTGGTGGATCCCATAATGTAAGAAATAAATAACAATAACACATCTTCCCCTCGCTTCCATCTCTTGGAGGGGAGGAGAAGATTCACATAGAGTATGCATCCACTTAACTTGACTTTATTGAAGTGGCAAGGTTTCTGTGATTGTGGAGGCAGGACAGTTTTTTTTGACTTTGGAGGAGACCATAGGGCACATCCAAAAGACGTCTAGATCCCTAGTGAAGGCCTTCAACTATTATGTTGAACAGTGAAAAACGTGAAGGTATAGCACAACAACAGAAGGTCACTAAGACACATGGTTGCTTTGAGGAAGGACCATAAACCTGTGGTAGAACATGCTCAAAGGGCCATCTTCAACTCCAAGCCTTCTTTGTTGAAAGGATCCAATTTGGACTAGATTCTGTAGGAGAGATCTCGCTCTACCTGGGGTATTGGAGTGATGTTGCTAGAGAGAGCAGTATAGTCCAAACATTTTGACATCATGCAAGACAGTGTCCTGTATTCTATCCGACCTCCTAGTTACTTTCAGCTGCATGCAGTTAGGGATGGATGGATACAAGTTGGGTTCAACACCAGCTCTTGTAACATCTTCATCTTAACAGAAGACACATAGCCTTTGATTCCCTTTAGGGTTGAACAGAATTCCAAATGCAATTATTTATAACTGCCTTCTCTAACCTGAAGCTCCCACGGATGTTTACATAGCAACTAAAATCCCCTCCAGAGTTGACTGTTGTATCTCCACACCTCTAAAAGAAAGAGGGAGGAAGGGGGAAGGTTGGAAAGTTGACTTCACAAGCCTGTACTTCATAGTTCTGGAAGACTTTTGAGATCCTAGTAAGGTGTGGCTTTGGAGTCAATTGGAGCTATCACAGGTTGGATTTTAAAAGATCCCCTCCTCCCAAAAATGACAGTCACTCAATTCCGGGACTGTCCTTAATATAAAAGGCACTGCCATCCATCAGACATCCTTGGAGAAGTATCTTGTCCAGTTATTCTCAACTTGGTCCCTTTCAGATGTTTGGTTTGCACTTCCAAAAACAGCAGACAGCTCCTATACATCTGGGGGGTTTTCCCCCTCTGTGTTACCCGATGACTATATCTGGTGTCAGCAAAAGTACTAGAACCTTGATACCATTCTCTTCCATAATAAAGAATACAATAGAGCAGTGATGGCTAACCTTTTTGTTGTGGGGTGCCAAAAATGCGAGGGTGCGCATACGATAGTGTGCGTGTGTGCCGGCACCCATAATGCAAAGCGCCCCCCCCACACACACACACATACATGCACAAGCTCCCCACGCTCTGCCCCAAACGCGTGGCACACTACTCATCTCCAAGTTGAGCTTGGTATTTCCTCCGAGGGCCCGGGGGGAGGCTGTTTTCGCCCTCCCCATGCTTTAGGAAATCCACTGGAACCTGAGGAGGGCGAAAAACAGGCGCAACAAGCCAACCGGAAGTCGATTTCCGGACTTCCGGTTGGCCCATTGGGCTCATTTTTCTGATCATTTCCAAACTTCCGGTAGGCCCATTGGGCCTGCTGCCCTCCCCACACTCCAGAGGCTCTCCTAAAGCCTAGGGGAGAGCAAGAATGGCCTTCTCCAGCCTTCCAGAAAGCCAAAAATTAGCTGACCGGTGTGCACATGCATGGTGGAGCTGACAGCTCGCGTGCCGGTAGATATGGCTATGCGTGCCGCCTGTGGCACCTGTGCCATAGGTTCGCCATCGTGGCAATAGAGCATGTGTTTTAAACCTTTCTGTTTGTATCCTATTCCTGGGTTGAATCGATCAAGGCATGGGGAGGGGATATCTGGATAGCATGCAGCCTATGTACCATGGGGGCATGGCTTCAATTTTGTGGGTGTAGCTATCATCTAAATACCTTTGTGGCATTGAGCAAGGCAACTTTTAAGACTTGTGGACGTCAACTCCCAGAATTGCCTCGCCAGCCATGCTCCCTAGGGAGTTTTGGGCGCTGAAGCCCACAAGTCTTAAAAGTTGTCCAGCTTGGAGACCCTTGTATGGAGTCTGGTTGAGGGACCACCTGTCTTCCATAGTTTCTGGTTTGGATTTGGTCCAGTGTGTTGAAAGAGGGACCATTACATTATGGTGGAAAAATATATATGTTTTCTACCAGAAGGCTCTTAAGTTCAGTCTCAGCTACTCCAGGTAATAGCAGGACAGTGAAACCCTGAAAATCAGCTTCCAGTGTCAACAGTCCATTGTTGATGGATCGAGAATAGAAAGTTCATTTTTGTCCCCTTAATGGCTGTTACATATAATTATATCCCTTTGAACTATGGACTACAATTCAGTCTAATTCTGCAGTTGAGTGGACTTTGATCTCTAAGTTTGATCATAATTTGGCTGGCAGTGATGGAACAAAACTAACGTGTCTTCACAGATGGAAAAGTTTTGATACTTTTTTTTTATTTTTAAATTGCAGCTGAATGGGCAAAGCTACTTGATATTCTGGACCAAGTTATCTGTCAAGCCAAATGATCGTCTGTAATAACAGCTTTTGTTTTGGGTTTTTGCCTGCGCCTTTCCTGTCCAAACCTTTTAAACAAACCTCCAGCAACTAAAATGTTCTCCCTTCACCGAGTTTCAAGTATGAAATTGGCTATTTTTTCCACGTCATTAATTGCTGTGTGGCAATCTGGGTGCCCTTGTCGTATGGGATAAGAGCTTCCACCAATCTTGGCCACAAACCGAGTTGGAGGAGATGGAAATTGAAGCCTCGAACATCTGGAACAATCATGAGCTTCGATTTCAGAACAATAAGATTCCACATCCTACCCAATACGTTGCCTCTTAAAAACACACGGAGATGTTTCCGTCTGTTTTTAAGAATCAGCGTATTGGATAGGATTGTGAACGCTGGTGTGAACTCACCATCTTTTGGAAAGGCTCTCTGGGAAGCAAATAAAAATCCATTCATCATATACAGCGCAGCCATCACCCAGCAGAAGAGAGTCTAGTGTTATCAGCTGTAACAAATTGTGATTTTATGCAAACATATTCCCCTTAATCTTTATGTATAGCAAATTGGAACATCAGTTCTTTGTTTATACAATGCCACCAGTAGAAGCAATATTAAAAACATGGTTGTAGAGATATTCGTGTTAGGCCCTTTTTCCTAAGATATTTATTGTCAAGGGTGAGACCAGGGAGATTTTAGATTGTCTTTCTGAAGCATAGGATCACAGCCTGGTGCCCTGCCATCAGGAGTGATGGAGTTGTATCTTCTTCCATGTCTTGTCTTTAGATATTTGAAGCCTACTTTCATAAGAGAGTTTCTCAAGGTTAAACATATTGATTTATTTTGATAATTCCTACTTAATGTTCAGTCCTGTGGTCCTTTCTGAACTTTAACTCAGTAGGATGATGTTGTGGCCCACCAATGGAGCTGGTGGCAGACTCAGACAGTGAGGAGGTTGGGGAGGGACATGGGCCAGTCCTGGAGTCTGGGGAAGGCTCTGATGAGGGCTCTGTGTGGGAGGCAGAGAGGGGTCCAGGGCCGTCTGACAGTTATCAGTTGCCTTCAGAATCAGACATCAGTGGGACAAAAGAACAGCTGGAGTCTGTTCTTGTTCTGCGTATGCGCAGAGCTGCCAGGAGAAGGGAACAAGGGTCCACTCAGGAGTAAAGGCACAGGTGGACAGTGAATGGCCTCTCCCATACGAAATGAAGAGGAGCAAAAGGGGAGTGGAGTTTGCAGGAGACAATTAGTTCCATTCATTCAGGTGAAGATCCATTCCTGACTTCTTGCCAAGTAATTGCTGCTACAGTGTGGCGTTTGGAAGATATCGGCCTGGCAGCTCTCCAAGCCTGATCAAGGTCTGTAGTTGTGAAATCTCATGAAAGACTGTTGGCCGGGACTTTGCTGGAGAGGAATTCCCTTTAACCTAAATAAAAGGGGTTTTATCAGGACGAGGAGTCGGCTTCATGCTCTCGGGAAGCCTAGGTCAGAACAGATGAGTAGGAAAGAAAAGGAGAATGTTACGTTTGATGTAACTTAGAAATCTTCAAGGTTAATTGTACTTTCCAAAAGAGGCCAGTTGTAAGGGGCACAACTGGGACATGGAGTTGTGACTCTTCCCTGGACTGTCTGAGTGACAGATTGGAGGATAGCCAGCGCAAGGTGTATGTTTCTGGTTATTTTTCCTATCCTCTCCCTCCAGAGTTTCAGACCTCAACTAGTGACTTTGACCTCATGGAAAAGGCACGCTTTTTTTTGCTATCATAATAATAATAATAATAATAATAATAATAATAATAATAATAATAATAATAATAATAATAATAATAATAATAATAATAATAATAATAATAATTTTTAATATTATATCCCGCTCTCTCTCCCCAAAGGGACTCGAGGCGGGGCACAGGCAATTAAAAATACAATTAAAACCACAGACAGAATACAAAATTAAAAATGAATTAAATTAATCCTGCGCTAAAAACCCATAATCTAAAACTACCACTAAAACCCCGAACCTTAAAAGAGACTACCCAAGGCCGGCCAGGCGAAAAAGATGTGTCTTTAATTTTAAACGGAAGGAGCGGAGGTCCGTAGTTGTCCTAATGGGATTATTGCAAAAAACAAGTTGTTAATTTCATCCTTCTTTGTCTTGGTATGTCATCATGAACCCACAGCACCCTCCCATGCATGCATGTAAGGGGCAGCAGGAGGGAGGTCATGCTTGCATGCATGGGGTCACGGCATGGGAGGTGGCATTAAATTATGGGGGTGGGCACGTGAGCGCGCTCGATTCTTTGGCACCCATCGCGAAAAAGGTTCACCATCCCAGCCCTAAGCCATAACTTGGTTTCTTTGCCATAGCAATATTGCAAGACGTCAGCCAGGATAGTCCATAAACTGCCGTTGGTTCAGGAAGCCGTGCTTTCACCAAAGGACAAACCAAAGATTTGAGTCCTTGATTCACAGCACAGCTGTAATAGCTTAGGTATGATTTCTGTCCCGTTTTGGTCTGTGCTGTTTAATGGGGTTTTTTTGGTATGTTAACGGTAGGAATATGCTGCCTTGTCTTTTCTAAAGTAAAGCGGTTACTTAATTTTGCTCCAATTTGTAGGGCAGAAGTTCAGAGCAACTGCTTAAGCACACAAATGGAAGAGCAGTCTTGAAAAGCCTTTTCTGGACCATAGCCCAGAAAACAACTGGTTAGAAATCTTGGAAATTGTTCTCTCCTGACCTTAGAGGTACTTCTAAAGGAGCCTGATGACTTCCACATTTTTTGGACATCGGTCTCTTGCTAAGGGCCAAGCCATTTTGGGAGCTGATGGGAAATTAAGCTCCAAACCATCAGATTGCCCAAAATGCATCCAGTTTCCCCCAAAGACAGAAGAACTAGTCTAGACTAATTGAGGAAAGAAGCACAGTAGAACTAAGGAGAAATTTCTGACAGTGAGAACAATTAACCAGTGGAACAACTTGCCTCCAGAAGTTTTGAATGCTCCAACACTGGAAGTCTTTAAGAAGAGATTGGACAACAATTTCTTGGCCCACAATGGCGAACCTATGGTACAAGTGCTAGAGGTGGCACACAAAGCTCTCTCTGTGGGCATGTGTGCCATCACCAGATGCTCTCCTGGTTTTCGGTGCGCACATGTGTGCATTGTCAGCTGGTCTTCACAGGCACCAGGGAGCTGGAAAATGCCCCCAAAACAGGCCATTTTTTTCAGTCCATTTTGAGGCCGGTTTTTGGATCAAAAGTGGCCTGAAAAATGGACTGAAACGACCTGAAAAACAGCCTAGAAACAGCCTGGAAAATGTCCAAAAATCCAGGTTATTTGTCAGATCATTTTCAGGCCATTTTTTATGCAAAAAAAGTTGTATTGGTTTTAACAATTTTTTTTACAGGGAAAAGGTATATAGGGTGTAAAAGACCAGTTTAGAGGCATCCATATCGGAGGTGCAAGCCACCTCCAAAGCTTCATACAAAGATTAATTATTTTTCCATTTAAGGTGGCAGGAGTTACATATGTATCATTTCATAAAAGTCATGCATTCAATACATTGTTTCTACAAAACATCCGAAAGAAGAAGTTACAGTATATTAAAGGAAATCATTTTTGTAATCTTGAGTCTTGTAAATATTGTATCCTCATCCTCCCTCCCACCGGTGGGTGGTGCCATGGCCCCTCCCGTTCCCCCATTTTCTTCCTCCAGGATGGAGGCATATTTTTTTGAAACAGAAAAAGGCTTGCGCCTCTTCAATTGTTTTAATTTTTACTTTCCCCCCCTCCCAGAGCACCAACATTCCCTCAGACATCAACCATCCAAAGCAGGTCCCATTCTTATATAATAATTTTTTTTCAAATAAGAAGGAATAATTCCTTCTTATGTCTGGTATATTTTCCGAGACCTGTTGCCATTTTTTGACAACTGATTTCAGGCTGTTTTGGGGGCATTTTCAGGCCAAAAACGGTCTGAAAACAGCCCCCCCCCAATGGCTAAAAACGGCAAAAAAACCCTCAGGCATTGGCCAGCTGATCTTTGGGTTTCTGGTGGACCAGCATGCATGCACTGGCATTCTGGTTTGGGCACTTGTTGCTGAAAAGGTTCGCCATCGTTGGCATAGGTTTTCCTGCTTAAACAGGGTCGAACTAGAACATCGTCCCCCCAACCAGGGACTGGTTCCATGGCGAAAGGTTTTTCTCCAGACTGGAGAGGGTTATGGTTTTGTGTGCCGCCTGCAACCCTGTGAATGGAACTTCACTTGTTTGTCACCCATTCTTGTGAATTCGGCTCCTGATACAACCTTTCTTGATCTAATGGCCTTTTCTCTTGGTCTCGTGAAAGCCAAGAGCAACACAGCTTGGGTTCTACGCATGCCTTGAAATAAAAAAAATATTGGCAAGGCATCTAATAGTTAGCCACTTAGCAGTGCAGATTGAGGTACACGTAAAAGTCTCCAGAAATTAGCGCAGCTGAGGAGTTTCAAGGATAAACATTAGACTGTAAAGCATTCGGAGTCAACTCAACAAAGAGAGACTTTTGTAAAACGTAGAAGGGAAGTGAGATAGAATTTTATTTGGTGTTTTTTTTGTTTAAAGCCGCCTGTGCCTATATTGCTCGGTTGTGTAAAGTTTTGAATGAGTCAGATTTAAGGCAAATTAAAAAACAACAACCTTGAGATGCTGAAAAGGCCAACTTCAAAGTTCACTTTCATTCTTGTAAATTGTCAAGGACAACCTAGCAAATCTGTGCCAAAGCTCCCTCAATGTGGTAGCTCTACATTTGCAGGGAATAAAATTTTGAATATTCGTATATAGGTAGCTATGGGATGTGTTGGCTCAGTGGCTTGCCAATCAGAAAGGTCAACAGTTCGAATCCCTAGCGCTGCGTAACGGAGTGAGCTCCCGTTCCTTGTCCCAGCTTCTGCCAACCTAGCAGTTCGAAAGCCCGTAAAAATGCAAGTAGAAAAATAGGGACCCCTTTGGTGGGAAGGGAACAGCATTCCGTGCCCCTTCAATGTTTAGTCATGCTGGCCACATGACCACAGAGACGTCTTCCGACAGCTCTTTGGCTTAGAAACGGAGATGAGCACCGCCCCCTAGGGTCGGGAACAACTAGCACTTATGTATGAGGGGAATCTTTACCTTTATATAGATAGCATGGTCATTGCTGGCTTGACAAGGAAGAATCTAACAGATTGGGGAGAAGGCTATGGTAGGTTTCCAGAAATTAGAATTCCAGTGCTGTAAACTCTGGTTTTGTATTTGTTCTTTTTAAAGGTCTTTTTAAGCTTTTTAAAAACTTGTTCAGAGAACAAGTGTCCAGTGTTGCTGTCAGAATAAATAAAGTCCCATCTGAAGTGGCAAAGTTAAGTAGAGGCAAAGGTAGCCAGTTCTAATAAAGTAGATTATTTGATGCTTCTGTGTCTGGTGCAAAGAATCAGGACCACACAACACATTCTAGTTAAACTGATTTATTGTTCATGCCTAGATGCAAGAATCTAATCAACTAATGTTCAGTCCTAAATGGACTCTAGAGACAGAATTCAAGAGAGGTTGGATTTTGTGGGAACATAACCACTCCAGGCTAATGTCTCTCTTGACTCCTCCTCCCCACCTCGGCTTTGCCTGTCCTTCTACTACATTCTGTGTATATTTTTGTCCGTGTTGACTGAACATTCACAGAAGTTATTTTTCAAAGTGGATCTTTGCTAGACTACAGAGGAAATAGCAATAGCACTTAGACTTATATACTGCTCCCCAGTGCTTTATTTACATCACTCTCTGAGTGGTTTACAATGTCAGCGTATTGCCCCCAACAATCTGGGTCCTCATTTTACTGACCTTGGAAGGATGGAAGCCTGAATCAACCTTGAGCCCCATTAGGATCGAACTCCAAACTGCGGACAGAGTCAGCCTGCAATACCGCATTCTAACCACTGTGCCACCACAGCTCCTTCCATAGCGTTAAGTGGACCTCTTCATTAAGGAAGGGGTCAGAATATAAGTTGACTTGAGTCAACCCCAATATCCCAGTGGTTGATTAGGGGACTGGAGGCTAAAACATATGAAGAATAGTTGCAGGAACCGTGTACGTCTAGTTCAATGAAAAGAAGGACTAGGGGAGACATGATAGCAGTCTTCCAATATCTCAGGGGCTGCTACAAAGAAGAGGGAGTCATGCTATTCTCCAAAGCACCTGAGGGCAGAACAATGGGTGGAAACTCATCAAGGAGAGAAGCAACCTAGAATTAAGGAGAAATTTCCTGACAGAACAATTAATCAATGGGACAACTTGCCTCCAGAAGTTGTGAATGCTCCAACACTGGACGTTTTTAAGATGTTGGATAACCATTTGTCTGAAGTGGTGTAGGGTTTCCTGCCTAAGCAGGGGGTTGGACTAGAAGACCTTCAAGGTCCCTTTCAGCTCTGTTATTCTACCATCAGCCTTTATTGCTGTTCTCTCAGGATTAATCTGAGGCTTTCAGACTCACACTTGAAGGAGAATATATACTGTGACTAGCTACTCATCGCTCTTTTAAATCAGCTAATTAATTGTTCTATTAGATCCGTGTAAAAAGCCGTATTGCTCCCCAGCTACACTGAGGAAATACAACTGGTGCTGTAGTTGTCGACCAAAGAGGCTGTTTGTTGTTAGAAGAAAATGTTGTGTTGGTTAACTCTGAAGTTGCAGTAACACAACAGAATGCGTATTCTCTACCTTGTGTTGAATGATTCAGCCTCACTGATTAATTGGTTCTAACTAATCACTGTACTTTAGCTGATTAATCTAGCGGACCTAATGTTTCCTTTCATAGAGAAATATAACAGGAAATTGTGTAAGTAAATGATAAAGTTACATCAATAAATCTGAGGCCATTTAAGAAATAAGTAATATTAAGGCATTGCTGGGAATTAGCAATCTTATATATTTAGTGATTCATTGTTTTTTTTAAAAAGTACATTTTTTTCTGTTTCAAAATTAAGGACAATGAATCAAAAGCAAGAAACACCTAAATATTTCTGTAGAATTTTAGAAGAAAAGCATCTGCTACACATAAACTATTACTACTAGTGATCATTAGTTAAATTTATTGGCCACCCAAGTCCGGCAATATTAATAACTATCGCTAAATTCCCACTATGAATTATTGCAGCAGTAATAAACAGTAAGTTGCCAAGCCAGTAGAATTGGAAATCCCAAAACTTATACCCTAAGGGCAACCGCCACTATAATTCCATTTTTGTCCTTTTTGCTATAAACTGGAATCTTTTATGCCTTGGCAAACAACATCACATTAAAAGAGATCATCTGTATGAAATATTCAGAAAAGGAGAAAAGCCAACCAGGATATAATTGTGCCAAAGAGCTGAAAGTTATGTTTTTGCCCCAAAGCAAAGATTTTTTGCTGCAATGTTTACCAACTGCTCACCCTCAAATGTTGAACTGTTAACAGTCAGTCCAGCCTTTAATGATTTTTTTTGGGAAAAGACACTGAACAATTGACTTCTCTTTTGGAGGAATGGATGTCACTGGCAGATCTCTGGCCCATGGGTTCTTAAATTGTAGACTATGTATTTATTTATTTTTTAGAAGATTTGGACATTTTCAAAGTTGGGCTCAGAATAATACTTTGGTGGTTGGAAAGAGAACTCCAGTGTGAAGCACCCTCAAGAGACCAAGATTCATGCAGGCTTGGATGAGTTTTGAAGCTGAGAGTTGAAGCTTAGAGCACAAAATGTAACCGTACAGCCAGTGGTGGGATTGAAATTTTTTTACTACCAGTTCTGTGGGCGTGGCTTTGTGAACATAGCAAGAGAAGGATGCTCACCCCCCCCCCAAATGCAATTGACCAACCGATGGCAGCAAAGAGTTGGAGGCACCTTACCTCTCTGCTGCCATCTGGTGGTGATCTGGAAAGTTTTCAGCCAGGTAGGGCAGAGGTGTCTCTTGCATATTGCTCCCCACACTGTCTTTTACTGGCAGGGGTCCCCAGCTCCCGGTCCATAGGCAAGCACCGGTCAACGGCATGCCAGCAACTGGGCCACGCAAGCAAACGAAGCCCCATCTGCAAGATGCAGGCCCCATGCAAAACCGCACCCCCTCTGGTCCACTCTCCGTGGAGCTGGTCCCTAGTACCCAAATATTTGGGGGCCACTAGAACGACGCAGGCTAGAGCTAAGTCCTGATCATGCTAAGGGTTTCATGAACTGCCCTCGCTTCTCAATCTTCCTAATTCTATCTCCATTTAAGGACCTGTACACTGCACGAGTCAAAAAGAGGGCCCTGAAAATATTTACAGACCCTTCGCATCCTGGACATAAATTGTTTCAACTCCTACCCTCAAAACGACGCTATAGAGCACTGCACACCAAGGCAACTAGGCGCAAGGACAGTTTTTCCCCGAACGCCATCACTCTGCTAAACAAATAATTCCCTCCACACTGTCAAACTATTCACTAAGGCTGCACTACTATTGCTATTCGTCTTCCCATCATTCCTATCCCCCATCTCCTCCCGCTTATGACTGCAGGACTGTCACTTGGTTGCTCGCATCCTTACGATTTATATTGATATTGATTGTTTCCTGATTGCTTATTTGTACCCTAGGACAGGGGTCTGCAAAGTCGGCTCTTTTAAGACTGGTGGACTTCAACTCCCAGAACTCTGAGAGTTGAAGTCCACCAGTCTTAAAAGAGCCGACTTTGCAGACCCCTGCCCTAGGACTATGATTAAGTGTTGCACCTTATGATTCATGACGAATGTATCTTGTCTTTTTGTGTACACTGAGAGCAACGGCACTAAGGACAAATTCCTTGTGTGTCCAATCACGCTTGGCCAATAAAGACTTCTATTCAATTCAATCTTACGCAGCGTCGTAAGATCTATGTCTCCAATAGTCTTCAGCGTTCTGGTTAGTTAAATAAAGGCTATTCTCTTCCTCAACCGTGGGAGGGTTGATGTAGAAGGGGAGGAGAACCAACAAAGAGAATTTGGCTGCTCGGCCCCAATTCTAGCCTGCTGGTGGGGTTGTGTTACCGCCGGCACTTTGGCAGGAGTTTGTTTTCCTTCCCAAAGCAGCCAGCAGCATGGAGGGTTGTCGTGCGGCAGGGGTGAACACAGATGCTCTCCTGTCCCTCCTTTGTTCCCCGCATCTCAGTGCCTGGAAGGGGCTGAATGGGCAACTTCCCCCCTCCCTCTTCCCCCCCCTCCCCCCCCTCCCCCGTGGGTCCTGCAGCCAGTGAGAAGGTTTGCCAGGAAAACAACGGGCCACGGGGAGCATAACTTGTAGAGGGGGATGCTGGCCGAGGCTGCGTGCATCCTCATTATTCTTTTTCCTCCCTCTAGCTGGTTCCAAGTGGAATTCATAACCAGAGTGGGATTCCTCTTTGTGTTGAAAGGAGGGAGGGCGCAGAGCGAGAGGCGCCCCTGCTTTGAATAAAAGAGCCCCAATTCCATTTTGCAAAGGGGATCGATGCTTGTGTCGGCCAGGTTGCTTTTCTGCCATGATTGGGCGGGGGAAATGCCCATCCCATGGTGACAATGCAGAGGTCCCTCCTCCAGGTTTGATATTCCCCAAAGAGGAGGAGTCTGGCCTGGCCCTGCGTTGATTGGCAGTTCCACCGCCCTCCGTCATGCGCTCCCCTCCCCTCCTCCAGTTTCCAGTGTCGCTGATACAAAGGGACATCAGCTGCCTTTGCCTTTTTCCTCCACGCACCATCTAACCACCACGGGAAGGGTGGAGAGAAACGCAATTCTCCAGCCTGGCCCCAGAAGGGGTGAGACTGGAAAGAAGATTGAACCTGGAATCCTGAACCTGGAAATTCTAGATCTCCACAAAGAGGGTGGTGAAGACGCGAATCGTGTGACGCTGATGCAGACATGATACCGTCTTGTCTTCTATTGCACAATATGGCGAGGCCGGGGATCCTTTCTAATATCAGGGACAACGTAATTTAAAAGAAGCAGATGCTTCCTCCTTCCGGGTTGTTAAAATTGGTACAGCCTCACACATACACACCCCAAATGAACCAGAGCAAACCTGATGGAGGATTTCCTTAAATGTTAATCCCAATGAGAATGGTGTAGTTCCCCCACCCCCAAAAACTCTGCCCTTTGCAACACTCTGGCAGAAAAAACCAATCACTACCTACCTGCCTTCCATTGAGGACCTGCACACTGCACAAGTCAAAAAGAGGGCTGTGAAAATATTTACACAACCCTCACATCCTGGACATAAATTGTTTCAACTCCTGCCCTCAAAAGGATGCTGTAGAGCACTGCACACCAGAACAACAAGACACAAGGACAGTTTTTTCCCGAATGCCATCACTCTGCTAAACAAATAATCCCCTCAACACCGTCAAACTATTTACTAAGCCTGCCTTACTATTAATTAATCTTCCCATCATTCCTATCACCCATCTCCTCCCATTTATGACTGCAGGACTGTGTTGCTTGTATCCTTACGATTTATATTGATTGTTTCCTAAGGATGATTTGATTGCTTATTTGTACCCTATGACTATCATTAAGTGTTGCACCTTATGATTCATGACGAATATATCTTTTATTTTTATATACACTGAGAGGATTTGCACCAAAGACAAATTCCTTGTGTGTCCAATCTCACAGCCAATAAAGAATTGAATTCTATTCTATTCTATTCTATTCTATTCTTTCTCTTCTATAGTCTATTCTATTCGCTTCTATTTTCTACTCTACTCTACTCTACTCTACTCTACTCCATTCCATCCTATCCTATCCTATTCTTATGATTCTTGATGAATGCATTCTATTTTATTTTTCTTTATGTAAACAGAGAGCACATCCACCAAAGACAAAATCCTTGTGTGTCCAATCACACTTGGCCAATAAAGAATTCTACTCTACTCTAATTCTATTTGATTCTGTCCTATCCTATCCTGTCCTGTCCTATCCTATTATTATGATTCTTGATGAATGCATCCTATTTTATTTTTCTTTATGTACATTGAGAATTTATGCACCAAAGAGAAATTCCTTGTATATCTAATCATATTTGGCCACTAAAGAATTCTATTCTATTCTATTCTATTCTATTCTTTCCCTGAGATTGTGCAGGCCCTTGTTCTCCTGCTTCCAAAAAGCTTTAAACGCCTAGTTTTTCCTTCAAACCATGCATAAGGCTGGATGCTCTGCCGTTTGCAGAGTTCTCGATGCTCTCTAAACCTGGCTATTTTCTTGCAAACGCTTCATTATCCAACTAGGTAGCATCTTCATCTTTATAAACAGAGAGCAAAACCTACCGGCTTCTAACACGGATGTCGTTACCTAGTTGGATAGTGAAACGTTTGCAAGAAAGCAGGAAAGCAGCAAGGACCTCACAGTTCAAGCCTGAGCTACAAATATTCATTTCTGTTGATGCTGCACAATTTGTTGGGTATGTGGAGATGTGTTGTGTTTGGGAACCAGAAAGGGTTTATTAGCTTGTTTGATTTTAGTTCATTTTGGGGGGGGGGGCGGATTTTGAGGTGGCTTTTATGCTTTTTGCAGTCTTTATTCTTCTGTGCTTAGGAGCCACTCTGGCCTACACAAATCTTTGAAATAAATAAACAAGGAGCCAATTTCGTAAGCGTGGACCTCCTTATTAAAAACGTTCTTTTTGAAGGGAAACGTCTTCAGTGGATCTGCCAAGTGGAAAACACAAAAAAGAGAAGCTTGCCACTGTAAAAATGGAATGAAAATTCCAATTTTGCAAAAGGCATTTTAGTTGCATCTTTGGGTTCTGGGGCTGAGTTTTCTGGTTGTTGGTTTGTTTGTTTTTCAGAGTGAAATTCTAGCCTTCGCTTGAGAAGCTTCCCACTTACTTTTTGAGTGTAGTGGTGGGTGCAGTAACTGCAGTTGTGTGGTTAAGCAATCATATCATATTATTGCTGTGCCATACTAAGTGAGCAAATGGCTGCTTGCTGTTTGTAAGGAAACACCTTTTTAAAACACACACACACACACACACACACACACACGGAGAGAGCATTGGAAAATTCCCTCTCCTTTTTAAAACCCTTTGATGCTTAAGCAATTCTTTTCATCTTTGCAGAGTCAACAACATGCCACAAACGTGTTGCTAGTCCTTAATTTCCTAGCAATTATATATTTCTTCATTAAGCTTTTTCCACAAGAGTTTAGAAAGGTCTGCCCATCTCTGCCTCCCCCCCCCCCCCCGAGCTTCAACCTAACGGTTGCACGAACTGGGTAGGTCTAGTTTGATGAAAAGAAGGACCAGGGGAGACATGATAGCAGTGTTCCAATATCTCAGAGGGTGCCACAAAGAAGAGGGAGTCAAACTATTCTCCAAGGCACCTGAGGGCAGGACAAGAAGCAATGGGTGGAAACTAATCAAGGAGAGAAGCAACTTAGAACTAAGGAGAAATTTCCTGACAGTTAAAACAATTCACCTCTGGAACAGCTTGCCTCCAGAAGTTGTGAATGCCCCAACCCTGGAAGTCTTTAAGAAGATGTTGGCTAGCCATTTGTCTGAAATGGTATAAGGTTCCTGCCCACGCAGGGGGTTGGACTAGAAGACCTACAAGGTCCCTTCCAACTCTGCTATTGTATTGTATTGTATTGTATTGGTGTATGAGTTCAAAAGGTAGTAGGTTTGTTCAAAGTTTCATGTTTAAAGGGATGTGTGAAGCAAGTCTTCCTAGTCTCACCTGAAACTTTAGCTCTTGAGGGTGGAGTTTGTTCTCCAAGCTTGTGGGTTGTTTTCAGAAGGTTTTGCTACCAGGCTAGTGAACATCTTCAGCAGAATTTAGGGCTGTGATGGAAAACCTATGGCTGCCATCTCTCTGGGCATCACAAGCCATCGCCCATCGCTCTTCCAGGTTTCGGTGCACCGGCCAGCTGGTCTTCACGCATGCAGGAGCACAGGAAACCAGAATGCTGACTCTGTAAACTGCTTAGAGAGGGCTGTACATCACTACGAAGCAGCATATAAGTCTGAGTCCTATTGCTCTTGCTATTCATAACCTGATGTGCCACAGTTCCTGTTTTCTCACAACAGCAATGTAGGTTGGGCTGAGAGAGAGGGACAGATCATCCCACAGGCTTTTGTCTCTCAGCACAGGCTAGAAACATGATGGCGGACCTATGGCACATATGCCAGAGGTGGCACGCAGAGCCCTCTCTGTGGGAATGTGCGCCATCGCCAGCTGCTCTTCTGGTTTCCGATGCACGCATGCATGCCGGGCAGCTGGTCTTTGGGGGCACCAGAGCACTGTAAAATGGGCTGAAAAACAGCCAAAAAACAGGCATGCATGAGCAGGCCAGCTGGTCTTTGGGTTTTTGGTGCTCTGGTGCGCACTCTTGCACGCACATGCATGCATGTTCCAGTTTGAGCAGTGCTGAAAAGATTCGCCATCCCTGGGCTAGAACTTACAGTCTCCCAGTTTTAGCCAAGCGCCTTTGCTGCTACACACAACCGGCTCTCAGTCTTAGGGTCTACTACTCCACTGAACCTGCATTTGAATATCTCTTCCCATTGTCCATTGCTCGGTGCCCTTTGAGTCGTGCGATCCCTTTGATTGGACATTTATTGATGGCTCGTTCTTTCTCTTTGACTGACAGATTGATGAACTCCCCGAGGGAGCTGTGAAGCCTCCAGCAAATAAATATCCCATCTTCTTTTTTGGGACTCATGAAACGTAAGTGAGAACGTTCTCTAGTAGAGCTTTTAAGAGGCTCTGGTGTGTAAGCATCTTCTTATTTATTTATTAGATGCATTTGCCGCCTATCTAGGATGTGCGAAACGTTTTGAATATAAAGTAGTCCTCAGTTTATAACTTGTTGCTTCCAGACCGAACCACCAGTGATATTTACCACCAAGTTCCAAAGTTCCGACACCACTGACTTGTAATTATGACCGTTTGCTGCATCCTACAATTACATGACTGCTTAATTGATGTTTTGCTGAAAGCCGGCATTTAGAAGCCACGGTGGCGCAGTAGTTAGAATGCAGTACTGCAGGCTACTTCTGCCGGCTGTCGGCTGCCTGCAATTTGGCAGTTCGAATCTCACCAGGCTCAAGGTTGACTCAGCCTTCCATCCTTCCAAGGTGGGTAAAATGAGGACCCAGATTGTTGGGGGCAAGAGACTGGCTCTGTAAACTACTAAGAGAGGACTGTAAAGCACTGAGAAGCGGTATGTAAGTCTAATTGCTAATCCTACTCCTTCCTTCCTTTCCTCCCTCCCTCCCTCCTTCCTTCCTTTGATTCCTTTTCTCATTCTCTTTTCTCATGGTGCAGTGGTGAGAATGCAGTATTGCAGGCTAACTCTGCCCACAGTCAGGAGTTCGATCCTGACTGGCTCAAGGTTGACTCAGCCTTCCATCCTTCCGAGGTGGGTAAAATGAGGACCCAGATTGTTGGGGGCAATAGACTGTGTCTATCAACCACTTAGAGAGGGCTGCAAAAGTACTGTAAAGCAGTATATAAGTCAAAGTATATAAGTCTAAGGACGATTGCTATTGCTATTTATTTCTGGTTTTCAGCAAATTCCCAGTCCATGGCAAACAATTGGATAATCGGTTTTGCTTAACTATCATGACATTTGCTTAACAACCACTGCAGAAGTGGTAATAAAACCGGGTCACATGGGTAACCCGCTTTACAACTGTCATGATTTATGACCGTAATGGATGGGCTCCTTTACAGTCATAAGCCAAGAAGCACTTGTACCTTTTCCACATCCTGAAAGGGAATTTTCTGGTATTATTGGAAATGTTCCCTGGACGCCAAAGATCCAGCAGAGCTCAGAATTCTTCCAGTCCCATTGGAAAACCATCAGAGTTGCTTTGAACACACATCAGCTGGAAAGATTTCGCGTTCAAAAATAATTTGCAAATCTGCTGCATGCTTCCAAAAGTTCCTTTTCTTTTCTTTTTTCTTTTTGCTGTCATCTCAGACTGGATCGCAGCTGCATCAAGAGTTCCATGCTTTTGGGGGGGGGGGGTGTCATTTTCTAAGTCAGGGGTCTCCAACTTTTGCAACTTTAAGTCTGAAGGACTTCAGCTCCCAGACTTCTCCAGCCAGCTTTGCTGGCTGGAGAATTCTGGGAGCTGCAGTCCTTCAGACTTAAAGTTGCAAAGGTTGGAGACCCCTGTTCTAAGTATTGGGAGGAAGGGTTAGGATTATTAGCCGCCTAATTGCCCCTTGGAATAATCTTTCCTTAATTGTGATCGGGGCACTTCCTTTCCCCAAAAGAGAGGGGAGAGGGGAGGTTTTAATGACCTGTTTCCTGCAACTGCAGTATTTTCCAGTTTGCCATTTTTTATGCCCACATATGAAAAGCAAATAAAAATAAAAATAATGCAAGGAAACTCGTAATGACAGCCCTTTGGTTCCCTCTTCCCCATCTGAAAAGACAGAGAGCAAATTAAGAGGCTATGCATTCTTTCAGCGGGTCAGACCTTCAGATCCAAGAAATGTAATTCATTGGGGGCTGGCGGGGTGGGGTGGAGAATCGAACAAGACTTTAAAAAAAAGGTGTATAAAAATAAAGCAACAAAGAGGATTAGGGGACTGGAGACTAAAACATATGAAGAACAGTTGCAGGAACTGGGTATGTTTAGTTTAATGAAAATAAGAACTAGGGGAGACACGATAGCAGTGCTCCAATATCTCAAGGGTTGCCACACAGAAGAGGGAGTCAAGCTATTCTCCAAAGCATCCAAGGGCAGAACAAGAAGCAATCGGTGGACACTCATCCAGGAGAGTGAACTAAGAATTAAGGAGAAATACTCCTGACAGTTAGGACAATCAATCAGTGGAACAGCTTATATCCAGAAGTTGTGAATGCCCCAACCCTGGAAGTCTTTAAGAAGATGTTGGATAGCCATTTGTCTGAAGTGGTGTAGGGTTTCCTGCCTAGGCAGGGGGTTGGACTAGAAGACCTCCAAGGTCCCTTCCTACTCTGTTATTTCTATTCTAAAGAGTGCAGAGAAGAGCAACAAAGAGGATTAGGGGACTGGAGGCTAAGACATAGGAAGAACGGTTGCAGGAACTGGGTATGTCTAGTTTAATGAAAAGAAGGACCAGGAGAGACACGATAGCAGCCTTCCAATATCTCAGGGGCTGCCCCAAAGAAGAGGGAGTCAAGCTATTCTCCAAAGCACCTGAGGGCAGGACAAGAAGCAATGGGTGGACACTCATCCAGGAGAGAAGCAACCTAGAACTAAGGAGAAATTTCCTGACAGTTAGAACAATCAATCAGTGGAACAGCTTCTCTCCAGCATTCAAGTTGTGAATGCTCCAACACTAGAAGACTTTAAGAAGATGTTGGATAGTCATTTGTTTGAAGTGGTGTAGGGTTTCCTGCCTGAGCAGGGGGTTGGACTAGAAGACCTCCAAAGACCCTTCCAACTCTATTGTTCTATTTCTATTTCTATATTGGTCATCCCCGTCACTTAGGGGAAAAACATGCCTTTGTAAACCCTTTGATCGCATCTGATGAAGTGAGTTGACCGTCATGAAAGCTTTCACCTTTCCATTAGAGGGGTTAGTCAGAAAAGATGGTATCAGGCTCTTGATTTTCGCCACCGCATAAGACTCTCTCTCTCTTCCTCCTAAAAGTACAGCCGTTCAGAAGTTTAAAAACAAAACCTGTGAAAGCAGCCCTTTCGCTGCAGCCTGTCATAAAAATATCTCGCCGCTAAAGGAAAAGGTCAGAGACGGGACAGTCCCTGAGCAAAGCATCAGCCCCAGTTCTGCTTTCCGCAGCATCGATGGCTTCGCTGCGGCTCGCTGCCTGCGGAGTCACGGCGGTTTCCTTGGCAGTGGTTTAGGAGACACGGTCGTGGAGGACTTGATTGGCAAGAGTGGACTGTGTCTGATGAGTCACCGGATAAACGCGGCTCACAAATCACGAGGCCATCCAGATTAAACATTGTAAATTTGATTGAGCCGCCGTCGGTTTCCTTAATGTCAGCGGATTTCAGAGCCCTGCCAAAATGCTCAGCGATGGTCGCAAAAGCTGGAGGACTCTGACTGTTGAAGTCCTCACAACCGGACGTTGCCTAGCTCAGTGATGGCGACCCTATGGCACGGGTGCCACAGGTGGCACGTGGAGCCATTTCTTAGGGCACGCGAGGCATTGCCCTGTCAGCTCCAGCGTGCATGTGTGCGCTGGCCAGCTGATTCAGGCCTTCTTTTGAGGCCGTTTTTCGCCCTCTGGAGGCTCCAGGGAAGCTCCTGAAGCATCTGGAGGTGGGGGGGAGGCTGTTTTCACCCTCTCCAGGCTCCTAGGAAGCCTCTGGAGCCTGGGGAGGGTGGAAAAAGCGTGCCAAAAGCAGGGGGTCGGCACATAGCATTATGGGTGTGGCACGCCCATGTATGACCCCCCTGCGCTCACCCCGCTTTTGGCACATGAGCCAAAAAAGGTTAGCCATCACTGGCCTGGCTTGATCTCAATAGTCAGATCTTTCTCAAGGCAGAGTCCAAGGTCCAAGCCCAAGGCAGAGTCCAGGTCCTGACAAAACCCCTTTTATGAAACGAATGTGAATTCCTCCCCTTCGCAATCAGCAAAGGCCCGGCAAACAGTCTTTCAAAGGAGTAATTATGACCACAGACCTTATCTAGCTTGGAAAGCTGTCGTGTAAATGTTTTCCAAAATGAGGTGCTGTGCAAAGAAAGGCTGGGCACAGAGTCACTGAGATTCACAGACAGATCGTCACACTCCTGAAACTAATCTAACGACCGAATGATTTGTTTCCTGCAAAATCCCACTCCCCTTTTGCTCTTCTTTTATGGCCTGTGGGAGGGGCCAATCACCATCCACCTGTGACTTTGCTCCCAAGTCTACCCTGACTTCTGAGCTGTTCTTTTCTTCTGGCAGCTCTGCGCATGCGCACACTGAGAACAGGCTCCAGCTGTCCCTCTGCCTCACTGCTGTCTAGCTCCATAGGGACATGATCACTGCCAGACGGCCTCAGCCCCATCTCTGCCTCAACACAGAGCCCTCATCCAAGCCTTCCCCAGACTCCAGGACTGGCCCATGCTCCTCTCCAACTTCCTCACTGTCTGACTCTGCTTCCAGCTCCACGGGCCACTGGCAGGCCACAACATTGGCTGTGAAGAAGCATCATTTTAATTTCTCACAGAACCACAAAGAAATGTTCACAGCTGAGTAAAACAAGGATCCCATAGAATTCTATCATTGCGTTCTGCTTTTGTGTCCCATGCTTGAAGTGCAGCCGAACACAGGTAGCAGAAGGTATGATAGTAAGCAAGAGTGCAGAAGCCAGAGCTCTCCAGATGTTGCTTCTCTGCAGCTCCCGCTCGCCTTCACTTCGTGTGAAACTAAGCAGCCATCGTAAAGCTATATGTCAAATCATGGTTTCCTTTGGATGACAAGAAACCAGCTGGATCGCATGCCAGAAGCTGGAATAAACCCAGAATTGGAGAAAAATCTATATACCGTATTTTTCAGAGTATAAGACACTCTTTTTTTCCCCACTTGACAGAGACTGAAAATTTGGGTGCGTCTTATACTCTGAATGTAGCCCTGCCAGCCGGCCCCGACCCTTCGGCTTCCGCGCATCCTCTTCCTGGCTGCAGAAATTGCCACCGGCAATGGCTTGTCTTTATTGGGCTCCGCGTTGCGTTTTCAGCCTCCAAATGCTCGACACTCGGTGCCCAAAATGGCTGCCCGGAACAGCCGCTGCCTTCTCTTACCCCTTCCCTGCTTTGCCTGCTTTAGTCACCGGAGCTCCCTCCAAGGATCAGCTGTGCTTTTGAAGCTGTGTTTTCAGCCCAAACACGAGCTAAGCGATCTTCCCTGCTTTGCCTGCTTGTCTAATTGCTGCTTCCTCCGAGGATCAGCTGTGCTTTTGAAGCACAGCTCCCATCACCCCCAACCTCAAAACCAGCGAGCGAACTAATGGGCTGAAGCTGACCAAGCTAAGGACTAGCCAGATGGAATACCTGATAGGCAGAATTTCCCTCCCCCTTATTTTCCTCCTGAAAAACTAAAGTGCGTCTTATACTCTAGTGTGTCTTATATGCCGAAAAATACGGCACCCTTTTTCTGTCTTCTAAAAATGTATGAAGAAGAGAAGTGTCTGAATACATACAGATGGTGTTCTCTTCACTGGTGAATAACCGCAAAAGAAGGGCAGGGGAGATCAAGGCAATCGTCAGTGTCTTCCTTAGCCAAAGTGGTGGTATGAATGCAATGCTATGTGATGGACGAGTGTGTTGCAATGAGTTGGCAAGTGCTTTTTATGACTCTTCGCCACAGGAGGGCAGATCTTCCTCAACTTTTTAACGGTAAGAGGACTGCAGTTGTTTACAGGAAAAGAAACCCCATCATTCCTTTCTATTTAGGAAGCGCATTTCTCTCCGTTCAGTTGATGAGAGCACAATTGGACAATTAGAGCATTTCTTCTGCCTTTGGAGCACTCCTGACTCATAGCTAAGATGTCAGCCGTTCGGTAACATTGTCCGGTGGTGCTAGCAGGAAAATGAACTAACCACAGAGAAGAGTGCGGCTGAATGACGCCGTGGGAGCTAATGTACCAAATGGCGCAGTAAGCCAAGTTGTAGGATCAATTCGTGTTCCCCCCCAAGACACGATGTGCGAAATTCGGGGATAAATGAATGTCCTACCGAAAAGGTCTTTGCAACTCAACTCTCAGCTTCAATAAATCAGGAATGAAGGCTGTTCAAATGACAAGTTTAGTTCATGCTAGCTCTCTACAAGAATCTGAACTGCCCAAGTAAATTGACAGTAGTTAAAGGTTAAGGTAAAGGTTCCCCTCGCACATATGTGCTAGTCGTTCCTGACTGGTTGGTGCCTGAATCTCAAATCTGCAATTGTGGAAGAAAACAGTGGCAAATCATTTTAATGTCATTTCCCCGAAATCTACAAGATTGTGTTTCTGTAACCGTCAAGAATCAAACTCAGGTTTGTCTTTTCCATCCCACTGATGTTCTAAATATGGACAGGTATCCTTTGGTGTTCTCCACTGGAGTATCCTGCTACATGCTAATATTATAAACTCTCCCAGAATTCCCCAGTCAACATGGCCATGTTAGATGAGAGTGTGTGTCAAGGAATAGAGCCGTATTGCCAAAAGTCTTCGCTCACCTGCCTTTACTCACATATGAACGTACAGTAAGTGACATCCCATTCCTAATCCATAGGGTTCCATAGGACGTCGGTCCATTGCGCCCTGTTCTTGAGCTAATCTGAAGGCCACATGGAGTTTGGAGGTCTGTAGCGATTTGACTCTGCAGGACGTTGGTGACCTCTTCGCACTAGGCGCCTCAGCATCCGCTGACCCTTCTCCGTCAGTTGACGTGGCCTCCCACTTCGTGGCTGAGTTGCTGTCGTTCCCAAACACTTCCACGTTCTTATAATACAGCTGAGAGTTGACTGTGGAATATTTAGGAGCGAGGAAATTTCACGATTGGATTTGTTGCACGGGTGGCACCCTATCCCAGTTCCACGCTCAGCTCCTGAGAGCGACCCATTCTTTCACCAATGTTTGTAACAACAGTCTGCATGCCCAGGTCCTTGATTTTATACACCTGTGGCCAGGGAAGTGATTGGAACGCCTGATTGATTCTTTGGATGGGTGAGCAAACACTTTTGACAATATAATGTGTGTCCGGAGTGTGCAAAATGGGGAAAAGCTGGTTAACTCTGCTTTCTGAATGGAAAAAATAAAATCAGTGGCAGATGTTATATTTTCCTCCAAAGGCTGCCAAGTGTCTCCTCTTTCAAAGGTCTAACCATGGATTAAGTGATGAGGTGGTGTTCACACACCATGGGTTTGATGTGGTATCTGAACTGAGCCATCGTTGGCCTATCCGGGGAAAGCGGATTGGCATGCTATTGTCTCCCAGTTAATGAATAACACATGTCTGTAAAGAGTGCAGGTTATAATTTGAGCTATCCTTCAATCCTTTCTCCAACCGCAGGGCATTTCTGGGGCCGAAAGACCTCTTCCCTTACAAAGAATACAAAGACAAGTTTGGAAAATCAAACAAACGAAAAGGGTTTAACGAAGGCCTGTGGGAAATCGAGAACAACCCGGGCGTCAAGTTTAGTGGATACCAGGTAAAAAAAAAAAAAGGGATTTCCTTTTCTAACTTTTACCACCCAATTCCCCCACCCCTTTCTTTTACTAATATGTGAGCATGACGACTGAAGGCAAAAGTTGGGTAGTCAGAATGTTTAGTTTTTGAGCCCTCCTCTTGTGAGGCAAAGTCACAAAGATGATTACCGTATTTTTCGGAGTATAAGACACACTCCCCCCATAAAAGAGGGTGAAAATTTGGGGGCGTCTTATACACCGAATGTAGACCTGCCCATCCACCAGCCCCTATCCTTTGGCCTCTGCCTCCCAGCAGCTTGCCTCCTTGCAGCAAACAGCCTGTTTCAGCTTCAGCACAGCCTGATTAGCACAAGCAGCTGATTGTCTTCCTGACTATCAGCTGTTTCTGGCTGCAGGGATTGCCATTGCCTATTGCTGCCTCCGTGCACCCCATTTTCAGCCTGTGCACACCCCATTTTCTGCCAATTCCGATCCCTGCCACCCGAAATGGGCAGAAAATAGGGCACGCAGAAGCCAAAAACAGGGTGTGCGGAGGCCAAAATGGGGTGCGCAGAGGGGGCAACAGGCTATGGCAATCCCTGCAGCCTGAAACAGCTGATCGTCAGGAGGCCGATCCAACTGACAATCAGCTGCTTGTGCTAACCAGGCTGTGCTGTAACTGAAACTGGCTGTTTGCTGCAAGGAGGCAGATTACTGGGAGGCAGAGGCAGATTTTTTTTTCTTGTTTTCCTCCCCAAAAGCTAGGTGTGTCTTATACTTCAGAGCGTCTTATACTCCGAAAAATACAGTAGGTAGGATTTTATACAACTGGAGAAAGGATCTTAAGAATGATGCTGTCTACTACCCAGTGTGTAAGCAGTCTTACTGAGTTGTGATGAAAGGGAAATTCACCTTGTTCAGGTTGCATCATTGGTATACAAGTAATCCTCAACTTACAACCATTTACTTAATGACTTTGAAATTTCTACGATGGTGAAAAAAAGCGATTTATGACCATTTTTTCACATTTAAAACTATTGCAACTTTCCCGTGGTCATGCGATCAAAATTCAGATGCTTGGCAACTGGCATGACTTTGGGATGGTTGCACTGTCCCAGGGTCATGTGATCCAAGTAACATACCTGTAGCAAACAAAACTCCAAGGCAGGTAAATTCCTCAAAGAATACATTTATTGGATATGTCATATCGGCAGGGGGGAACCATCTCTGAGTATTCCCACGGTTTTCACCTAATTAAAAGTAAAAGTTTTTCACAAAACAATCATTCACGTGGTCCAATCAGGGTACTGTCCAGTTGCTTGGTGACTCCAGTCCTCTCCTTCCGGGCACCTGAAGGAATGTCCTTGGTTCCCAAGAGAAAGTATTTTGTTTCGACTACAAACTCCAACTATCTTTATTCCCTCCTCCCTATCTCTCTGTTTCAGTGTATCAGCGCTAAAGTCTCAAAATGGCCTCAGTCAGGCCAGCTTCAAGGCTGACGTCTACTTTTGCCCTGGACTGTTACCAAACAAACCTAGTTGAGCTCTAATTATTGGCTTTATTCCCAAGGCTATTCAGCAACAGAGCTCTTCAGAAACCGAAGGCGAAGGAGGAAACACGGCAGATGCCAGCAGCGAGGAAGAAGGGGATCGGGTAGAAGAAGATGGAAAAGGCAAAAGGAAGAACGAAAAAGCGGGCTCAAAACGGAAAAAATCGTACACTTCAAAGGTAATTGTTTTGATTTACAGCAGGAGTCTCCGACCCTGGTAACTTTACGACTTAACAGACTTCACCCTTAACCAGGACGTAACAATTTATTAATACTAAGCTGTTGTGGCCCAGCCGGCTCCGGATGAGCTGTTGATGGACTCCTCTAGTGAGGAGTCCTATGAGTCTGCTTTGGAGGAGGAGGAGGGCGACCTTGAGGGAGCAGAGAGCCTGGCTGGTCATCAGGAGGCACCTGGGTCTTGGAGTAGTGGGGAGGATCAAGGCCAGTTTGTCCCTGATGCTAGAGTGAGAAGGGCTGAAAAAAGGAGGCTTCAATTGCATCAGAAGTGAACTCGAAGGAGTTGAATTAGTCCCAGCTGCCTAATGACTGGCCCCTCCCAAGAGGGTTTAAAAGGAAGTCTTTGCCAAGAAAGTCCTTGCAGAGAACAACGTTTGATTTCTAGGTTCGTGTTTATTCGTGTTGATTTTGAGGTTCGTGTTTAGTCGAGTTAGGAAGCTTTGTATCTGTTCAGAGTCATTCAGGCAAGCAGCCAAGAGAGTTAGTGGCAGGCAGCCAGTCTTGTGTTAGTCGGAGAAAGGGGGGGTCAGAACACTAAGCTATATAGCTTGGGAAAATAGCTTTGGTTTCACTTTGTGTTGTTGTGTTTTTTTCCTTGATGGACGCCCTCTAGAAATCTTCCAAGCAATCAAGGAAATCTCCCGAAGACGAAGATGATAAGGATTGCAAAGAGGAAGAAAATAAGAGTAGCTCTGATGCCGGTGAAGCAGGCAACGACACACGAAACACTTCTTCAGACTTGCAGAAAACTAGTGAAGGGGTAAGGCCTTAGGATTCTTCAAAAGCTGTGTGGTTTTACCATATTTTTTAGAGTATAAGACGCACCGGAGTATAATACGCACCAAGATTTTGAAGAGGCAATTTTTTTTTTAAAAAAATTGCACTCTGCAGACCTCCCAAAAACAGCCTGTTGTTTGCAAAAATGGGCCTGTTTTCTGGCTGTATAAAGGGGTGGCATGGGGGGCAAAAACAAGCAAAAACGGTCTGTTTTTTTGCTCATTTCTGCCCTCCCCAGCCCCCATGGCTATGCATGGCCATGTTGGTGAAGAGAGCAGGGTTTCAGGAGGCAAAGAATGCGGTATTCAGTGTATAAGACACACCCAGATTTTCACCCTCTCTTCTGAGGGAAAAAGATGCGTCTTATACTCAGAAAAATAAGGTAAATAGAGACATAGAGGGTAGGGGGCATCTTTTTCAGTCCAGTACAATTGACAACAGGCTGTAATTCCCAAACTTCACAGCTAGCCTGACTGTGCAAGTTTACTTTATTGTCATTGCACCTCGTACAACGAAATTAGATGCCATTTTCAGTGTACATTATAACTATTAAAAAAAACACAAAATAACACATCCTTCACATTCTATATATGATTGAATTGTAAGCCCCAGATATTGCATTAATATTGCACCATACAGTTGAATTCAATCTTGGTTACTGCTCTAGGATAGAAGCTGTTTTTCAACCTATTTGTCCTGTTGGACATATCACTTGGGCCATCTAAAAGGCCAATGGTAGTGTGGGTGGGAGAGGCTCCTCCTACCCACCCACACACACGCACAGAAGCATTGCGAGCACAAGTCAACCAGCAGCGTCGGGATTTGCAACCCACCTCTGGTCCAAAAGCAAGATTTTCCCCATGTTTTTCTTTAACAAGATTTATTAAAATCAGGGATGGGATTCAGCCAGTTTGGGTGAACTTGTCACTCTGACAATCAGCTCAGGAGAGAACTGGTTTGCTCCGATAGATCAGGTTGTCCCGCCCATCTGCCCCTGCACTTTACTTACCTATATCCTCTCAGTTGATTTGCGCGGCAGAGCGGATTGATGCACCTCAGCTGTGTTACTTCCCAGAAGTAACATGGAAGGTACGTTTTGTTAAAACTGCTGACGCGCACAGAGCGTGCAAAGCATGCAATCACCGAACTGGTTGTTGAACTGGTTCGGTGTTTTTTTTAATCTTCGAGAAGCCGTCCCCTGGGCTGAAGAACGTTTTCAGCCTCTTAACCATGATTTCTGGGTGAATTGGTCAGGAGGTCCTTTGTTTTAACCCATTAAAGAGGGTCCACCTAGGGGTCCAGAGTGGTTTCTGAACGTGCCAGTTGCATTGGCTGTTCATGAAACTCTCTTTATGGACAGTTGAGTGTCCTCTCTCAGTAGCTTCTCCCTGCTTCTTAAAAATTGAATTCTAGATATTTCCCTGGTATGCTTGGTGTTTTTCTTAATTGTTCATTTTAATTAATTTACTTAAACCTGGTTAGCTGTTGTTGTTGGTTGTTGTTGTTTTTTACAAATCATGGCTTGTATTAACCATGGCTTTTTATATTTGAACGGGCTAAGACTGGATTGTTTTATATTCTCCCCATCTCTAATAGGTGCCGTCGGAAGGAAAGGGGAAAAACAAGCCTGGATTTTGAGCCATAGTTAGTTCGCTGCCCACAGTATGTGTTCTGGCTTGTTCCTAAATGTCTATAGAGATTCTCAAGTTATTCAGATCATGGTTCTCCCAAAGGGGCTTTTTCAAGAGGCAACTGGACTGTCCTTTGTTTTTTCCTTGAAGACCTTTTGTTTCTCCTCCAAGAAGCCTCTTCGGTTCTAATGTTAATATTGAACGGCCCCGTCTCAACAGAGGGGGAGGGATACGACACCACCTGTCTCCTGTTTACAACACAATCCTTCCAAGGAGCTTCCATGCCCTATCTGCACAGTTGAGAAGACCCCGAGGGCACAAGATAAACCTCAAGGATTCTCAGAGAGAATACTAACGACCCGATGACTGCAAGGAATACAAATCTTTCCATTTCCCCCCGTCATTCAGTCAGAACTGAAGAAAGCTTCTTGGACGAGTAGTGAAACGTCTTCAAGGAAGAACGAAGAAGAGTTCAGTTACCTCTTGAGGGGAAAAAAAAACCCCACCTTTGGGCTGCTTGTTCCTAACTCATTCAACAAGTTCGGTTTTTGTTTTTTGTCTGAATGCCTTCCAGTGTTTGACGGAATCATTTCAATCTGAAAAGGTGATTTCCCTCTTTGTCTTCTTATCTCTCCCTAGACTTAACCAACATATTGACTGCTGCATATTAAGGGAAGACACAAGGAAGTGACATATTTGGTTGTTTAATATTCTTGGATTTGATTGAAGTCAGCACATCTCTCCATCAGCAGCATATATGTTTGTATGCACATTTAGCCACATTCCTACCCATTATGTTCTCAGCAGCAACTTTCAACATCATTCCCCCACCCCCATCGACACCCCACCAAGTCCTTTTCTAAATGTCCTTTGATTTAACTGCACACAAAAAAAGGCTCTTTTTCAAGCAAGACCCATAACCGACAACGGCCATGTTTAGATAACTTCTTCTCTCTCTTTCTTTTTTTTTAACAGAAAAAGAAGGGCGACATCTCTATAAACAATTTTAAAACCGAACCTTTAAAAAACTGCCTTTTAGAGAGTACAAATTAAACGCTTAGAAATAAACGCCCGGTCCTAGCAGGTCGCAAGGATCTCTTATTCTGCTTAACCAATCACGAAGTTTTAAATTAACCCCGGATCCCATTTGTTTTTCTGCATTTTATTTTTATTTTTAAAGGGTTTTTTTTTTAAAAAAAACAAACGTGGCCAACTAGCAACTTAGGAACGCTTGGTTGTCTTGAGTCGTTTTCTCCTCGCTGACATCCGGCTGTGTTTTTTAGCAGATTTGCTCGCGTTTTTCTTTTCTTTTCTTTTTTTTTTAGGGAAAAGGGGAGGAGGAGAGAAAAAAACAAACCATGTATTTTCAGCTTGTAAGAAAAAGATCCGGCATTTCTCCTTGGATTTTGTATGCGTTATGTAAATGTACATATTTTGTATGTAAAGCAATGTGAAACTCCAAATTTTGCACCCCGGAATCAAGGATTCCATCACATTTATAGATCATTGAATTCACCATGGCAAAAATATTCCCACGATCTACTTTTTAACCTTCTGTCTGGAAATTCCATGGTTTCCCCACCTACCGGGAGTACATAAGTTGGCCATCTTTGTTTTTAAAACCTCAAAAAATGTACTTTGTGTTTTTATCATTATAAAAAAAAGAAAAAAGTCAATAATTGTAAGAAAGTACCTTTCCTTATTAGAACGCTCTAGCTTAGCTATACTCTTAATCCTTTTCAAGATCATGACGTAACGTAAATTTCTCTAACTTAGTTCCTATATGTGGAGTTAGTAAAAAAAAAAAAAGTCTTTTGTGTTTCTCTAGACGAATAACAAGGAACTGTTTTTTCGGGCCCCAATACAAATCGGAGTTTACTGTGTTTTGGGGACGCCTTCCATTTTTAAGCTTAATTGGGATGCTGAAAGGCCAATGGGAAACAAAGGCAAAACATCCAATTAAAATATAAGAATAACAGTTATAACCGAGAAGCTTAAAAACAAAAACAAAAAAAGGGGGGGAAAATAAACCCTTGTCATTTTTCTGTTTGTTTTTTATTTTGTTTCGTTTTGTTTTCTACTCTCAAAACTAGATCTAGACTCGTAGGTAAGCATTCCAGAATCCATTATTCTGTGTACATGATTGTTGCTATTGTGAGAATAGAGAATTTTATTTATTTTTTAAGGCCAGCTTTTATTGTGAAGACATATGGGTTTAGTCCGGTTTTTATCAACCCTTGTTATGCTCGTCCTTTGAACCATCTTTCTGCGTACTCGAGGTTTGTAGTTGAAAAGTTTACTGTACAAAAAAAAAAAAAAAGGAAAAAAAACAAAAAAAAACCCCAAAAAACTATTGTTTTTACAGAATAAATTTATTGGAATGTGTATCGGGGAGTAAGGTTTGAGGTTGTAAGCAGCTGAGTTAGCGTCATATTTGGCTTCATAACGTGTAATGTGAGGTATTCATGTAACTCGAGTATTAAAGCAACGCATTCTGTTAACGCTTGAGTTGGTTATAATAGAACACCCATGCAGGAGGAAGCTCTCTTGTGTCTCTCCCACGGCTTTGATTTGGGACGGTTGTGCTGAATCTGAAATTTCAAGGACCAGACCAATCCACGGCTGCCTGCCAATGGCCCACAAACTGTGGTGGCGCAGTGGTTAGAATGCGGTACTGCAGGCTCACGTTGCCAGGAGTTCAATTCCCTCAATCCTGGCTGGGCTGAAGGTTGACTCAGCCTTCCATCCTTCCGAGATTGGTAAAATGAGGGCCCAGATTGTTGCGGGACAATACGCCGATGTTGTAAACCGCTTAGAGAGGATTGTAAAGCACCATGAAGCGGTATATAAGTGCCCATTGCTATGCTAAACCTTCACATCATATGAGCACCTATAGGGATCCTTGACCACTGCCCACTAGGGGACACCTAGCCAACTTTGGCTAAGCAGGGTCAGGCATGGTTAATATTTGGGTGAGAGACTTCTGGGAAATAACAAGAGTGGAAAGTTAAAAAACAAAATCATGCAAAAAAAAAAAAAAGCAATAGCAAATCACGATTTATTTAAACTAAATAGTCTTTACTGCTACCATGCTTCCCTGACCTTATTTTCGGGGAGGTCTTATTATTTTTGAGGTGCAGGAGACCCCTTAACCTTGGTCCACAGATCAGCTGATCCAGAGAGGGTCAGAAGTTCTATCTGTTTCTGGCACTTTCTCGCCAGCCCTAACGTCGTAGGACTGCTGCTCTTTTTATGGCCGCCACTAAGAGAAGGGGCACTATAGCGAGGATTTGTGGGAGCGGTGTCTGCGAGACCTTTTCGCGTGGATGACAGGTGCATGGGGGTCTGTTCTCCCCTTTCCCTCCCCCTCAGGAAATGGCGGGGACTGACTGCGCATGCGTTTAATTATGTAAGGGAAGGCTTATTTTAGCACATGCGCTCAAAAGCCCGATTGGGCTTATTATCCAGGGAGGTCTTATTTTGGGGAAAACAGGCAGTAGTTGTTAAATAAGCCGTGCCCGATTTTATGACTTGTGACTCAGTATTGTGCAAGCCAAGATGATCAGATTCAGTCAATAAACATAGGCTAAGAAACCACAGTTAGCATTCGGTGCAGACGTAGCTTCCTGGGAGCCGTCAATAAGAACATAACAGCATATTCACTTGTCAGAAAGATGTAGCAAAATTTCTAGGATGATTGTGTTGGTCTTTGATCATCCTTTTCCAGCCAAGATTGAAAGCTCCCAATTTTCTCATGTTCTGTCTTTAATTCATCCCCTCAGAAGTTTTAAAAAGAAAAATCCAGTGGTCAAGACTGACCCCTATCTGAGGGGAAAAAAATACCCAGTCCACCCCTTATTCCTGAAACCATTTAATTCACCTGCGTGGTTGAAAATGAAATTGGTATGGAGGGAGATTAATTAGAGAGACCATGGATGAGGGAGTTTATTAACAAGAGTTTGGACAACACGAGAAGCGTTAGTTGCCTGGGGGAGTGAAGGAGCTGCCTTCTTGAATGGTTTAAACCTCACCCCCATCACTACTGCACGAACACTCCTGGGGGTGAATCCCCCACAAAACCGATTCTATTTGGAGAAAGAAACTTCCCAAAGAATCTGAAAGCAAGCTCTTGAGAAATATTCAAAGACAGAAGTCTTTTATTTTCAGTAATTTTGTCCCAACTGGGGACCCCCCCTTCTTTGCAACACCCCACAGTTTTGAAGCCATCTTCTTTAGTCCACCTTCTCTTCCAGCTGGGCTTTCATGAAAAATTCAGGGTTGCGGAGACAGCGAAACACAAAGAGCTGAGGGAGGACTCCATGGATCACGTTGAGAACCAGAAACCACATCTTCCCTTCATCGGGGACTCTGTAGATGTAGGGCGTTCTGGCGTGTATGGAAGCACCAATATGTGAGAACTGAGCCTGGAAAGCAGAAGGAATGGATTTCGAGTTGTCATTTGTGTAGGAATTGGTATTACCGGTCCCCATAATCACTGGATGCATTGAGATGTTTCCTTCAATCAGCCATGACCCATCGCTCTTGAAGGTTCCAGAGCCCCTGTGCTATGGGTTTTAAATGAGATTCCACCACCCACTTCTTTCTCCTGGACCAGCAGGTTCTGACAGGTTCCGGAGAACCAGTAGTGGAAATTTTGAGTAGTTCAGAGAACCGGCAAATGCCACCTCTGGCTGGCCCTGCCCCCATCTATTCACTGCCTCCCGAGTCCCGGCTGAGCAGGAGGAAATGGGGATTGTGCAGTATCCTTCCCCTGGAGTGGGGAGGGAATGGAAATTTTGCAGTATCCTTCCCCTGCCACACCCACCAAGCCACACCACACCCACAGAACCGGTAGTAAAAAAAAACACCTTGAATTTCACCCCTGTCCTGGACCTATGCATTTGGGGGGAACTGGGGTGTATGCCAACCCTCCAACAACCACCCCCCAAATTCAAGCACATCCCCTTATCTCAAAATCATCATGAGTGCCATCTCCAAGATACAATTCCCTTCGGTGATATATATATATATATTGCTTTTATTTGGCACCACCGGGAAGTCAGCAACATCCCCATTCAAAAAACAACGATTGGATTTAGTGGAAAGACTGAAGCTAACCAGCAATGGCTTCTTCTAGGGTAGAGGTGGGATTCAGCAGGTTCTGACCAGTTCTGGAGAACCGGTAGTGGAAATTTTGAGTAATTCAGAGAACCAGTAAATACCACCTGTGGCTGGCCCCGCCCCATCTATTCTCTGCCTCCTGAATCCCAGCTGATCGGGAGGAAATGGGGATTTTATAGTATCCTTCCCCTGCCATGCCCACCAAGCCATGCCCACAGAACCAATAATAAAACATTTTGAATCCCACCACTGGTCCAAGATTCTGCAACCTTGGCAACTTTAAGACTGGTGGACTTCAACTCCCAGAATCATCTCAGCCAGCGAAGCTTCTGGGAGTTGACGTCCACAAGTCTTAAAAGTTGGAGATCGGGTTAGCTGGCTTAGTCAACCAGCTAACCCGATTAAGCAAACCATTTACGTTTGAACCAATGCGGATTGGGCTTCGCCACCAGACCTAAACCAGAGGGAAGTCACCCATTGTTATGGCTAATTCAATAGGCATCCCCTTTCCATTAACTTGCTTGTTATTTTAAGCACGGCATCAATCAAAGTTGGCACGTAATCGAGTATCCTGTTATTCTGCTTTGAGAAACCAGAATGTTCTGGAGAGGATCCATATCTCCTTGTCGGCTCTTGGCATAGAATCGGGACAGCCCCTCGACTTTTCCTGCTTTGAACTTTGACACAATGGCATGTAGCCTTTCCCAAGCATTTGGGGACCTGATGTGCTACTGCTGGATAAAAAGTTAAGGTGAAAAAAATAGAGCAATTGGCTGTTTCCTTTGTCAAGAGCATGGCTTTTCGTGCAGTTTCAATTTGTTTCGCCTTTAGAACAGGGGTCTCCAACCTTTGCAACTTTAAGTCTGAAGGACTTCAGCTCCCAGACTTCTCCAGCCAGGAAAGCAAAGCTGGCTGGAGAAGTCTGGGAGCTGAAGTCCTTCAGACTTAAAGTTGCAAAGGTTGGAGACCCCTGCTTTAGAAGAAGGTGTTGCTGATTGGGGTTTTCTGGAACATGCCGTCAACTTACATCTGAGGTTATGGGCAAGAGCAGAAGTCAGGGCAAGCCAAAGAATATTTTTAGCATAAACAAACACGTAAAGATAGAAGCAGCTAGGGCAGCTCAGGATTGTGTTTTGTCCTTTGTCTTTCATCCGTTCTCCTCTGTTACAATCAGTGTTTCATTTGTGTATTAGCAATGTTGATGATGGACCTGAATTTGCGGTCCCTGACGCGGGTCTGCAGAGGAAGGGCTGATCAGGTCATGCTCTAGACCTGTGGTGGCAAACCCATGGCACGGGTGCCAGAGGGGGCACGCAGAGCCCTCTCTGTGGGCATGCACACCATTGTCAGCTGCTCTTCTGGTTTCTGGTCGCTGGAATCCACCTCTGCTGAATTCAGAACCTTGATCTCAATGGTGCAAAAAAAAAAAAAGTGCCAGCTACCGTGTTTCCCCGAAAATAAAACAGAGTCCCCCTGAAATAAGCACTCAGGTGGGCCTTAACCTCAGCCCATGCCCCAAGGATCAGCTGATCCAGAGAGAGCCGGAAGTTCTGTCTCTGTTTCTGGTACACTCTTGCCAGCCCTAGCGTCACTGGGCCTGACGCTCTTTTTGCGGCCGTCACTAAGAGAAGGGGTGCGGTAGCTAGGGTTTGTGGTAGCGCCCTCTCTCTGCAAGGCCATTCTGCATGGATGGCAGGTGCATACAGGCGGATGGGGCATGCTCCCCTCTCCTTCCTCCAGGAAATGGTGGGGAACGGCTGCGCATGCGGTTAAATATTTTCAGGGAGGGCTTATTTTGTGGGGAGGGCTTATTTTAGCGCATGCGCTCAAAAGCCCAATTGGGCTTATTATCCGAGGAGGTCTTATTTTCGGGGAAAGCAGGGTAGTTTCCATGACTGATCCATCTATCTGCTTTCTTTCATCTGGCTGTCTTTTAGCCTCTTTGCAAGCTCTTCATCCGCACTGAATACACACTGGGTGGGGCTCCAAGCAGGATAATATCTCCAGTGGCAACAGCACTTCTGCCTGGCTAGTAGCAACATTCAGATTTCCCCGTGCACAAACAAACAGCAAAAGAAATTGAAGGGGTAGCTTTTATCCCTTCCGAGCAGCGATTGAACCGTTGAGTTTATTACGCTAAGCTTTGAGGCCTGTGTTCGTACACCACGCTAACTAAACCATCTTTATTTGATTAACACCGTCGTCTGAGTTTATCCAACACATTTAACCAGAAATGAAGAACATTGGATTGAGTCTGAACATGTCTGTCAGCCACAAATTAGCTAACCACTCGTTTTAGGTTAGTAGGCTGATCAAATCCAGCCTGTGTGGTTGACTTAGTTTTGGCTTAAGCCCGTGAAGCTAGCTGTTGGAGTTGGCAAACCATTTTTAATGGCTTGAGTGGTATGCGAACTCCAATGACGTTGATGATTTTATTCCATATAAAAAACTTGGCAGCCGACATGCCAAACGCTCCTTTCTCTTCCTCCTCTTTTCTCCACAAAACGTTTGAGGTGGGTTGGCCGAAAGAGAAGAAGTCCAAAGTCATCCAAGTTGGCTTTTATGGCTAAGGGGACCTAAGAACTCATCATTTCCAGTTTCTAACCCAGCAACCTTCTCCAGGACACCAAACTCTGCTTTATTCAGTAAATTATAGCTTAGGATGAACAGTTGTGTAGAACGGTTGCAGGAATTGGGTATGCCTAGCCTAGTGAAAAGAAGGACTGGGGGAAATATGGTAGCACTGTTCCAATATTTGAGGGGCTGCCATGAAGAAGAGGGGGGTTAACCTTGTTGCCAAATCACCTGAAGGCAGGACAAGAAGCAACGGATGGAAACTAATCAAGGAGAGAAGCAACCTAGAACTAAGGAGAAATGTCCTCACAGTGAGAACCAGTTCACCTCCAACCAACTCCAGAAGTAGTGGATGCACCATCACTAGATGTTTTTAAGAAAAAGACTGGAAAGCCACTTGTCTGAATTGGCTTAAGGTCACCTGCTTGAGCAGGGGGTTGGGCTAGAAGTCCTCCAAGGTCCCTTCCAACTATTATTTAATTGAATTTTATAAAACCGCTCCCTCTCCCCACAGGGACTCGGGGCGGTGCACAGGGAAAATAAAACATATAAATATACAGCAATACATAAAAACGAATTAAATCAATTCCTGTGCTAAAATCCCAATTATAACTAAAACACCCAATAATAAATAAAACCCTATAGCAGAGAGACTATCCAAGGCCGGCCAGGCAGAAAAGATGTGTCTTTAGTTTCAGGCGGAAGGAGCGGAGGTCCGTAGTTGTTCTAATGTCAGGGGGAAGGTCGTTCCAGAGGGCTGGGCCCGCCACAGAGAGCGCCCTTCCCCTGGGCGTCGCCCGCTGACAGAGTCTAGTGGACGGCACCCGGAGAAGCCCCTCTCTGTGGCTTCTCCGGGTGCCCTAGTCTGTAGACCATCTTACCTTCTGGTTCAGAACTGCTTGTCCTCTTTTGAATGTGGAAATGGTACAGAGGAAGACTATGCCTTCCGTATGAGATCATTAAAAATCTTCTGGTCTTACCTGAGCTAGTCCTCCAGCATGAATAAGAGTCAAATCAAGCATCCAGGTACACCCAGGTACCAGCAGACCATAGACTGAAATCATGTAGTATGGCACCGAATAGAACATGTAGACCAACATCTGCAATGTTAGAAGAGAAGGGAATTGGTCTTTGCAGTTTCAAAACAGGAGCCATTCGTTTATGTGCGAAGCCCTCCTGTATGATTTTGTAAATCAGGGGTCCCCAACCCCCGGGCTGTGGACCGGTGCCGGTCCGTGGCTTGATAGGAACCGGGCCGGAGAGGAGGAGGAGGGAGCAGCCCCCTGGACAGAGCACGCGCCGGATGCAGGAGAACGCAGGTGTGGCTGTCCGCACCGTTGGAGGCCCTAGAGGGCCGAGAGAGCCGACTTCCCCCCGCGTGCGCATGCGCCTCCTGTTCCCCCCTCCCCCCCTGCTCCTCCTCTACGCCAGCCGGGCCGCAGAATTTTCTTTAAAATGAAACCGGTCCCTGATGCAAAAAAGGTTGGGGACCCCTGTTGTAAATGACATAGGGGGATAGACTACTGTAATATAAGCCATAAATCGTGGTTTATGAACCATAATAGGTTGGTACGCATCTCGTCAAGCCATAGTTGATTATTTTAAAAAATTCATGCAAAATATGAACCCTTGCTACTCTATTAAAGTTTGAAAATTGTGACCTGGTTGTTATACAAAGCCAACCAATAAGGTCTTAGTCTAAAAATGTCATGCAACCAGTGGTGAAATTCAATTTTTTTTATTACTGGTTCTGTGGGCTTGGTGGGCGTGGCAGGCGAAGGATACTGCAAAATCTTCATTCCCTCCCCACTCCAAGGAAAGGATACTACAAAATCTTCATTCCCTCCCCACTCCAGGGAAAGGATACTACAAAATATTCATTCCCTCCCCACTCCAGGGAAAGGATACTACAAAATCTCCATTCCCTCCCAATCAGCTGGGACTCGAGAGGCAGAGAATAGATGGGGGTGGGGCCAGCCAGAGGTGATATTTACCAGTTCTCCGAACTACTCAAAATTTCTGCTACCGGTTCTCCAAAACGTGTGAGAACCTGCTGGATTTCACCCCTGCACATATTACACCTCGGGCTAAACTATAATTGCTGAAGAAACTCTTTGCTGGATTCATATGCCAGTAATTGCCAGTTTCCAATCCCAGTATTTAGATTCACACAGAACTCTAAACAAGGAGTTCCAACCTGTGGGCCATGGGAGGTTTGCAACTGGGCCAAGGAAATGGCTGGGAAGCGCATGCGCTCCATTTAAGTGAATGGCGGGAGGGCATGCACGGCACTCACGCAAACGGAGCCGCGTGTGCGTGCACTTGAACATTTGTGCAGACCCATTTCCCTCACCCCACCCTGCTGGTCTACAAAGCTGGAGACACTGGGGAACTAAACCATAAGCCTATCCGTTCCATTCTGGCTTAGCCTCGTGAATTAAAGTAATCATTCTGGCTTCTTGAAATATGTAAGCATAGCTACCAAATGTTATGTGTGAATCACAATGCAAATGTTGTGCAAAACCCAGCTGGGGCACCTGAAGCTTTGGATAGGCCGCAGGATCCTTGAGGTATGGCTCATGTAGTTGGCTGTAAAGTCGACACAGTTCGCCTGGACAGTCCATAACAATCTGAAGAAAAAAAACGGATCATAATATTTCAGTGCAATAAAGCACAGGTTAGGAAATCCCTAGTGCAAATCTGGTTCCAACTACCGTGCCATCTCCCTAGGTATGTAAGGGAGGAAGAGAAAAACAATTTGTAAGTGTCTATTCTTAACCACAATGATGCGATGACAAAGCATGTGTCAAGCACCGAGGACATTGGGGGATTCAGGCAGTTCAAATGAGTATAAGGATTTATTGCAAGCTTACGTGCTCTACAAGAATCTGGCCAACTAATGGTCAAGGGAAATGAGCGGGAGATAAGAGAGGCATTCAAGGTAGGCTGGACTTAGATCTCTTGTGGGCGCTCAAGGATTCATGACTTATGGTGTGCTTGACCCCTCTTCCTTTGGGTCATCTCCTACAGTGGATGGATGGGTAGGATGTTAGAAGATAGATAGATAGATAGATAGATAGATAGATAGATAGATAGGTAGGTAGGTAGGTAGGTAGGTAGGTAGGTAGGTAGGTAGGTAGGTAGGTAGGTAGGTAGATAGATAGATAGATAGATAGATAGATAGATAGATAGATAGATAGATAGATAGATAGATAGATAGATAGATAGATAGATAGATAGATAGATAGATAGATAGACAGACGATAGAGATGAATGGATGAATATCAAATGCCAGTGAAACAGCAGATTCAGGCAGTTCAAATGTGTATAAAGATTTATTGCAAGCTTAAGCTCTCTACAAAAATCTGAGCTACTAATGGTCAAGGGAAATGAGAGGGAATGAGACAGCATTCACGGAGGGCTGGACTTAGATCTCTTGCGGGTTCGCAGGGATTCATGACTTACGATGCATTTGACCCCTCCCCCAGGTTTAGCCTGGCCATCTACAGCATACAAAGTCACAAACCATGCATTGTGACATTACGTGATACACCCCACCCTTCCGGTTTTGCAAAGCTGCATTGCACACCAATTCATAAATCTTATCACACCTGACTTCCACCCCACCCATGGATGTCTATGCCTGGACCTTCACCTTTCCTGCCCCATGTTAAAGTATAAACAGAGCCGCAAACCTGAATGGATTAACATCCAAATGTAACGCTTTCCACAAAGTGTGGATGGCAGACCCCTCGTGTTGTAAGATTCCTGTCCCTGTTCTTCCAAAAGGCCACCTACCATGCCCCTGAAGAGACAAAATCCTGTTGCAAAAATGAAGTACGAAGCCAAGAGAAAATCAGTCGGTCTTCTCAGGAGATTCTGCTTCTGGATTTCTTTGATGACCTGCAACATGGGATGGAAGCCCTGTTAGAGGTTTGTGCCAAAAGCAGCAAAGGACTTTGCAGCATCTCTGCAAAACAATAGACTTTGTACCGTGTGCCAGATGTTTTTTAGGAGGGGGCCTGGCCTCTGCAATTTAGCAGGAACTTTTCGGGCACTCCCAAAGTGTCAAAGCAGTTTGGGAAACAATGCACAGACTTCATTTATGCCGCCTGCCAAAATCATGGGGTCGGTTGAGTTTGGGCTGAGTGTCCTAGGAGGCCTCAGCCCTTTGCTTTCCAATCCACGATTTACGGCTTATCAACTCAGCCAAAGTTATAATTTAGCCATTGTGCGAACGTATCCAATTATGCTTCATTCCATTATTCAAAGTGAAAGAAACCGTAGCTTAGTATGTTACAGAGTAAAAGACACCCAAAAGTTTTTTTCTCCTCCTTCCACCAAAACAAGAGAAAATAAACACTGCTCCAACACTAAAAGTTTAAAAGAAGAGAGTGGACAACCATTTGTCTGAAGGGGTACAGGGTTTCCTGCCTAAGCAGGGGGTTAGACTAGAAGACCTCCAAGGTCCCTTCCAACTCTGTTATTCTATTCTATTCTATTCCTTCTCCTATTCTATTGTCTTTTCTATTCTATTCCTTATTCTGTTCTGTTCTATTCTATTCTATTCTATTCCTTTTCCTATTCTATTTTCTATTCTATTTTCTAGTCTAGTCTATTTCTTCTCCTCTATTTTCTGTTCTATTCTATTCCATTCTATTTTATTCCTTCTCCTATTCTCTATTCTGTTCTATTCTATTCTATTCTATTCTATTCCTTCTCCTATTCTATTTTCTTTTCTTTTCTATTCTATTTTTTTCCTTCTCCTATTCTATTCTATTCTATTCTTATTCTTATTCTAAAATCCTAGGAGAAAATGTTTCTCAAGAAGCAGAAAACCGTTTCCTGACTGCCGCCTGGAGTACAAACTCTTTGGAGCCAAGCCAACCTAAGTAATTGCGTTGCCATTTACTGTAGCTCTTACAACAAGAAGACACAACAACACAGCAGAGGGAAAACCACAGAAACAGGCATCTTATTTCTGTTGAAAAGATTTAGCCGCAGGAGGTTGTTTGAAGAATCCTCCTTCCACCGAGGCAGCGGATTTGGAAACCAAATTATGTTTAATCATAGACTTCTTTTGCCAATTTCACTTCCTTTCAAAACAAAACCCCATATTTATTTCCCCTTAGGGTGAGATGTTGCTGATGCTCAGAGCATTTCCCTCCATACGTGTAGTCCTTGACTTATGATGTAATTGAGGCCAAACTTTCTGTTGCTAAGTGAGACAGTTGTTTAGTGATTTCCCCCCCCCCCAATTTTACAACTTTTCTTGCCGCTGTTGTTAAGTGAATCGCCGCAGCAACAAAGTTGTTAAGTGAATCTGGCTTCCCCATTCCCTTTGCTTGTCAAAAGGTCACACAAGGGGGTCATATGACCCTGGGATACTGCGACTGTCATAAATACGAGTCGGTTACAAGCCTCTGAATTTTGACCTCGTAATGCCGACGTCATAAGTGTGAAAAAAGATCAAAAGCCACTTTTTTTCAGTAACCGTTGTCACTTGTCACTAAACAAACTCGTCCCAAAGGTGCTTTTTCACAAGGTAGCCGGACTTCGTTTTTTTCCTTGAAGACGTTTCGCTTCTCATTCAAGAAGCGTCATCAGTTCTAGCTCGGAACTGAAGAAGCTCCTTGGATGGGAAGCGAAACAGTCGTCAAGGAAAAATGAAGTCCGGCTGCCTTGTGAAAAAGCACCTTTGGGATGGCCGTGACCTGGCTAACTGACAATCTCCATAGACCAGGGGTGGGCAAACTTTGCAACTTTAAGTCTGAAGGACTTCAGCTCTCGGACTTCTCCAGCCAGCTTTGCTGGCTGGAGAAGTCCGGGAGCTGAAGTCCTTCAAACTTAAAGTTGCAAGGTTTGCCCACCCCTGCCATAGACAGTGAACAAACTGTTGTAAGTCTAAGGCAACTCAAGGGCCGCGGGCTGCATCTGGTCCATGGGGTGCTTAGATGTCGCCCGCAGGATCGCCCTGGAAACAGCAAAGGCCCAACAGGGCCTCTGCTAGCAAAAACAGGCTCCCAATCTCTTGCAACCCTCTGCCAGCAGAAACTGAGCTCAGGAGGGCTGCACACGTTTTCACTGGCAGAAGGTTGCAGGAGACCGTGTCAGCCGAAAATGGAGATAGGATAGAATAGAATAACAGAGTTGGGAAGGGACCTTGGAGGTCTTCTAGTCCAACCCCCTTCTTAGGCAGGAAGCCCTACACCACTTCAGGCAAATGGTTATCCAATATCTTCTTAAAAACTTCCAGTGTTGGAGCATTCACAACTTCTGGAGGCAACTTCTGTTCCACTGATTAATTGTTCTAAATGTCAGGAAAATTCTCCTCAGTTCTAAGTTGCTTCTCTCCTTGATTATTTCCACCCATTGCTTCTTGTCCTGCCCTCAGGTGCTTTGGAGAATAGCCTGACTCCCTCTTCTTTGGGGCAACCCCTGAGATATCGGAAGACTGCTATCATGTCTCCCCTAGTCCTTCTTTTCATTAAAGTAGACATACCCAGTTCCTGCAACCGTTCTTCATATGTTTTAGCCTCCAGTCCCCCAATCCTCTTTGCTGCTCTGCTCTGCACTTTTTCTCCACATCTTTTCTACATCGTGGCGACCAAAACTGAATGTCAGGGTTCCAAGTGTGGCCTTACCAAGGCATTGTAAAGTGGTATTAACACTTCCCGTAATCTTGATTCTATCCCTCAGAGGACTCGGGCCACCACAGGTACCCCTGACACAAGTGATGTCAAGCTGGCCACGCCCATCTTGGCCATGCCCCCTCCCAGGTCAAACACAACCTTGATGCAGCCCTCAATGAAACTGAGTTTGACACCCCTGCTCTAAGGGCTACCTGTACATGGGAAGACTGTGATTCTATGCATGCTGAGCACAGGGAGCATAAACAGAAAAATGTCTTCCCCTAGGATGAAATGACATGTTTCAGGCCTTTGAAGTAGCCATGTAATTTATTCATTTTGGGATTTATTCATGAGCCCAGCCACAATATCTTGCACTCTGGCTGCCACGGTTTAAGACGGATCCTGGCAAGCCACCACACGTTCAGAAAAACCAGGAAACGGGATTGTATGCTATTCTATTCTTTTGAAATGCTAGCCTTTTCTCCTTTCTCCTTTTCACCCTGACAATCGTTAGCAAGAAGAATACCTTCATTGGGAAATTGACGGCTGCCGGAGGTTGATTATAGATTTTGAAACCAGCCCAGATTGGGAGACAAATATACGGCACACTTAACAAAGAGACAGGACACACTCTCGTTCCATATTTTCCTATTCGGGAACAGGGAAAACATGAATTAAGGATCGTTAATGACAGGTTGAACACAAGCGCAATCTTTGGCATGCCTCTTCAGATGAAAAATCGCAATGAAACCAGTGCAGTTTTCTGATCTTGTTTGCATGACACGTTTAGCTGGGTTATTTGAATCCTGGTTTATTCGGGATGTCCCACTTTCAAAGTTTCATACCATGCATTCAAACATGAGATAAGCTGCTATGGGTTTGCCCAGGTTCGGAGAACCCACAGCTAACGTTATGGCCGGTTTGGAGAACCTCCAAATTCCATCCCTGGCTGGCCCTGCCCAACTCTCCCCTCCCCTGCCCTCCCCTCACTGCAGGACAATTCAACCATTCCATTTAATTATTTAAAATAATTAAAAATGATTTTAATTCTTGCCATTTACATTTCATTTTGTCCCTCCCTGGACATCTTTTAATGATTCTAGTCCACTACTTCTTCGATATTACTCTTCTCCCATTGCGAGTTGTCATGGCAAGTTGGCCAGGGTGAGTTGGCTACAGTGAATTGGCTGTAGCGAGTTGACCCTGGCAAGTTGTCGTAGACCTGTCACAGGATGCATTTTTGACTTTCTAGCTAGTGTGCAATTCTAGGTTTCCCAACCCCCCCCCCCCCCATCGCAGCACTAAACATATCCCATGCTGCTTGGCTTTTGAGATTGGCCAAAGTTAGCTAAATACTCCCAACCTGCTGTACGATACTATAAAATATGCATTTTGTTGGTAATCACTGATCTCATTGCCTTAAAAAATGCAAGAATCTGAAAAAGAGATCAATTATGCAAGACTCTGGAAAAGAGGTCAATTATTAAAGCCCCAAAGCAAAGTGTATCCTGAATATTTCCTTACCCACAATATTTCCAGGGATAAAGACAATTATGCTCATTGTGATGGATCCCAGCCAGTACAAGCCAATCATCCGATAATTTTCCCTGCCAGAGAAAACAGAAAACCTTGCTTTTGGATATCGTTGTGATGCATGTCTTCTTACTGGAAGTACATTCAAACTATACATGCCTATATATTTACAGCCACTGGAAATATTACTTGCACTAAATCATTGCGTTCGTTTTAAAACATAAACTGGGCCGTTCTTAAAATATTCAGCCCTTTAGGGTGGAGGCAGCAAAAAGTAAGTAAGGTGAAGAGAAGGAAATATCCCATCTAAATGGGTATAGTGTCAGTGCGGCTGAAATCACACAACATCTGTGTAGTTTGTTTGGTTAAGGTGACCAAGGAGCATGACCAAGAAGACTTGAGTTCAGGATGGAAGGCTGAGTCAAACTTGAGCCGCTCCGAATCGAACTCCTGGCAGTGGGCAGAATTAACCTGCAATACTGCATTCTGGCTACCACACCACCAGGTCTCCTGACTCATGAATCTCATAGCAATAGCTCTTAGACTTATATACCACTTCATGGTGCTTTAACAGCCTCCTCTAAGCGGTTGACAGAGTCAGTGTACTGTCCCCAACAATTAGGGTCCTCGTTTGACCGACTTTGGAGGGATGAAAGGCTGAGTCAACCTGGAGCTCCATCCGGATCGAACGCCTGGCAGTGGGCAGAGTCAGCCTGCAATACTGCATTCTAACTGCTGCGCCACCAGATCTCTGGGAATAGCATCACTGCGGCTGAAATCACACAACATCTATGTAGTTTGTTGGGTTAAGGTGGTGGAGCATGACCAAGAAGACTTGAGTTCAGATTGATCTTCAGTCACATCGTTTGGACGATCTCTCTGACCTGACTACATCATAAGGATGTTTTGGAAGAAACACATTGGAAGAAAAGAGAGCCAGTCTGGGTCCTCATTTTTTTGACCTCAGAAGGATGGAAGGCTGAATCAACCTTGAGCTGGTGAGAATCGAACTGCCAAAATGCTGGAAGCCAGCAGTCAGCAGAAGTAGCCTGCAGTACTGCATTCTAACCACTGCGCCACCAGGATTCATATCATGCTTAGCCCTAGGGGCTAAGACTACCAGTTCGCAAATGTGACCATGCACATGTCCTCAGCCTTCCATGCAGGCACTTTTCGTGAAAAAAGGGCCTAAATGGGATGCCATAGAGCTGGGGGCGGGTGGGTGGGCGAGGCCATCCACAATTTCTGCTACCAGTTCAGACAAACCGGTCTGAAACACTAGAATACCACCTCTGCTTAGCCCTCCCCCCGCCAAATGTCACACTTAGCTCCCCAAAGGCCATGCTTACGTACTCCCAGGCAATGGCTGCCACCATCAGAAGATACATCAGATAATGGACGGAACCATCCCAGTAGCAAATCATGTGCCCGTAAGCCGTGTTCAGATAAGGCTCGCCCTACGGAAATAAGCGTAAGAGTAACTGAACGACAAAGGAGATAAGGCTACCCCACAGTTTCAGCTGAAACATATATAAAGCTCTCTGAGTTTAACCCCCACCCCACGCCTGGAAATAAAATAAAACGTGGCATAAGGATAAGCCTTGGTTGTCTTTGCAATGAATGTAAGTCTACAACAGAGGTTGGCGGATCTTTCTCCAGCCGAAGAGAAGATTTGCACCTCGGGGTTGAACCGTGGGATCTTTGGCACAGGTGGGTTGCTACGGGTTTGCCTGGGTTTGGGAGGACTCATAGCTAACATTATGGCCAGTTCGGAGAACCTCCAAATCCCTGGCTGGCCCCGCCCATCCCACTTCTCCCAGGAGCCTCCACAGGGCCTGTTTTGGATGCAAGATAAGTGCAGGGCCCATTCGGACACTTGGGAAGTGGGGGAAATGGGCCTCCTGGAAGTACAGAACTGAAGAGTAGCTTTCCTGAATTTGCAAAACATCTGGAATAATATGCAAATCCAGCTTGGTTTAATCTGGTAGGCTGAAAAGCGGTTTGCCAAGTTTAGCATCCAATGCATCACATGTTGTTTGCTTTTTAAAACTAATTCCAATTTTAAATCTGCAGGTAAAGCTTGTTCAATGCCACCGGGCCCTGATAAATATGCTCTCCGTGTGCTAAACTGTGGTTAACAACCAGTGGTGCGTTTCAAATTTTTTAGAACCTACTCTGTAGGTGTGGCCTATTTTGTGGGTGTGGCTTGGCAGTCATGTGACAGGGTGGGAGTGGCCGTCTTTTAAAATGTGAAACTCATTTAACAACGCTCTTGCTTAGCAACCAAAATTTTGGACTCAATTGTGATGATAAATTCTTTCTTTCTTTCTTTCTTTCTTTCTTTCTTTCTTTCTTTCTTTCTTTCTTTCTTTCTTTTCTCTTTCTTTCTTCCTTCCTTCCTTTCCTTTCCTTTCCGTTGGGTCACTGGCAGCGGCTGGCCAGATTTACTTCCAGGTACGCTGGTGGAACCCCCTCTCACCGGTTCTCTAAATTTCACCAACCGGCTCTCGCGAGTAGGTGCGAGCCTGCAGAAACCCACCACTGTTAACAACCCAGTAAATCAGGGTTGCCAACAGGCTACTGGTAAAACACTGGTGTCCCACAATGCTCTGAAGCATAAACCAGCTCCCCTTTTTTTTAAAAATCCTCGTACGAATCCAGCGACTTTCTCATTGTCGAATCTCATTTGCCGCTGGTGGTAAGGAGAAAAGATCTTCTGTCTTTTGTCCCTGGAAGAATCGTTCGGATCAACTTGGTGGAAAAGAGGTTAAGAATAGAAATGAATGCAAATGAAGCGAAGTGTGCTGCTAGCCCTCAACAAACTGTATCTGGAGGCTGGGTATTGCTCCGAATGACATGGAAGAATGTTGTTGTTCAGTTCGTGGACTGTTACTTTTGGACAACGTCTGTGTAAAGGGAGGAAATATATGTGCCGTTGATATATTGTTGACCTTCTGGTGACTCATAACTTCACTGCAGCATCTCACACGTCCAGATGGAAAAACTCAAACTTGCAAGCAGGAAGGAGATCGTAAAAATCAGAGGAACATGCAAACCGTACGTGAGCCAATCTTCACTTTAATGGATATAGGATCAGATACACACACACACACACACACACACACACACACACACACACACACAAAGATGAGTTGTGCACTTTCTGGTCTCTTCAAATGAAAGATGAAATCATAGAAGTCAATTGTCCTTTCCAGCAATCTTCCCCAACAACTTAAATCTGCAATTCGGAGAATCTGCAGCTAGCAGGGATTGCGGTTTGCCTCCCGATCATAAAATTCTCAGCATCCGTTGGCGAACCTCCAACACACCAGCATGAAGGATGCAGAAGTGAATGATCTTTTGCAAGAGCTGTACCGAACCTCACTGCTTTCCACACAAGTATTCCAGGAGAAAATAGCAATAGCCACTTCACTTAGACTGATATACTGCTTTTACAGCCCTCTCTAAGTGGTTGACAGAGTCAGCCTCTTGCCCCCAACAATCTGGCTCCTCATTTGACCCACCTCGAAAGGATGGAAGGATGGGTCAACACTGAGCCAGTGAGAATTGAGCTGCTGGCAGTGGGCAGAGGAAGGAAAGGGAAAGGAAAGGAAAAAAGGAAAGGAAAGGAAAGGGGAGGGAGGGAGGGAGGGAGGGAAGGGGAAGGGGAAGGGGAAGGGAGCAGAAGGGAAGGGAAGGGAAGGGAAGGAAGGAAGGACAACAGCAATAGCACTTAGACATATACTGCTTCATACTGCTCTTACAGTCCTCTCTAAGCAGCTTACAGAGTCAGCCTCTTGCCCCCAACAATCTGGCTCCTCATTTGACCGACCTCGGAAGGATGGGTCAACCCTGAGCCGCTCAGAATCGAACTCCTGGCAGTGGGCAGAACTAGCCTGCAATACTGCATTCTAACCACCTCACCCCCAGGCCTCCTGACTCATGAATCTCATAGCAATAAGACTTATGTACCACTTCGCAGTGCTTTAACAGCCGTCTCTAAGCGGTTAACCCAACAACCTGGGTCCTCATTTGACCGATCTCGGAGGGATGAAAGGCTGAGTCAACCTTGAGTTCCATCCAGCTCAAAACTCCTGGCAGTGGGCAGAGTCAGCCTGCAATACCACTGCGCCACCCGGGCTCCCAGCTGCCTACCCACTTTCTCCACCCCTAATGATCCATAATCATTTACCTCTTTCAAGTAATAAGTCATGAATCCATCAATTATCCCATCATGTTCCAGCCCAATGATTAGATTCACGATGCTGGTGAAAGCGAACACGGCGTAAACTACAGCAAAACCAGGGAAGGGAGGAAAAGAAAACATTCTCTAATTACGAGGGGAAACACAGGTCTTTTCAAGACTTTCACATGTATTGTTGCGCAAATTGTTTTCCTGCAACTGTCTGGCCTCGTTCACAGACTTTGCCTTTCACTGACATTCATCCTCTATCTGCAGCCCTCTTATTTTCACGGATCCTTTTCTTGCTGGAGGGGATTGGGGGGTGGGTTACAAATGGAAACATGGAATAAAAGCTTTTGCTATCAACTGATGGAGCTGTGAAAAGCAACCACTGGCTGCTTTTACCTATTACATCAGGGATGTCCAAACTTGGGAACTTTAAGACTTGTAGATTTCAACTCCCAGAATTCCCCAGCCAGCATAGCTGGGAGTTGAAGTCCACAAGTCTTCAAGTGGCCAAGTTTGGACATCCCTGTATTTCATTAAGCCAGAATTATTTTTATTATCATTGTTTTGAATTGGCTACAAGGGCTTAAAGCTCAGAGGTTCCCAAACTTGGCCACTTGAAGACTTGTGGACTTCAACTCCCAGAATTCTCCAGCCAGCAGAGTTGAAGTCCACAAGTCTTCAAGTGGCTAAGTTTGGGAACCTCTGGCTTAGCTGGTGCTTCATGCTGAATCACGGGTGGGATTGCAAACAGCACCCCCCAAAATAAATGCTGTATTATGGTTTAGTGTAGCATTTGAATGAGGCCACTGTCTAAGCCTCAGAATTAACCAAAACTTATATTGGGAAGCCTTAATTTCTCAAATCAATAATTAATAATACACAACAATTGTCTTTGCACAATATGCTAAGCCAGATCTAAAAAATGTCATTCATTGCTTTAGGCAAATTCAGACTATGAATGAATTCAGCCACAGGTATTCTACAATTGATACTAGCAAGCCATTAAAGCATAGTATGTTGGATTTTGCCTTCACATTATTATTTATTTATTTATTTGATTTATATACCGCTCCTATCTCCATCGAGATGGACTCAAGGAGGCGCACAGGAAATTAAAAATCACCAGCAAAAATAATAGATACAGTGACAATATTTAAAATGAATTAAATTAAATAACCTGTGCTAAAAATTCCCATTAATAAATTCTAGAATCCCTTTACAAATTTGCTAAAATTAAATCACATCTGAGCTCTAAGCTCTAGGCTAGACCGGCTTGGTGGAAAAGGTACGTCTTAAGTGAGCGGCGAAAGAGGGGAAGGTTAGTTAGCATTCACGCAAATTCAGCCAATTGCAGCTAGTACAATGAACTGTAGTTAAACTATGGCTTACTATGGTGTGATTCGAATGGTCGAGTAGCCACTCCCGTTTACTTTCTCCACAACGCACCAATACATACCATAGAAAAGCGGATCGCTTGGTGGTCTCCTTTTCACTAGAAATCGAGCTGCCAAGCCCACCAAGCCCAGAATCAACAATCCAGATGCTACAATGACCCAAGAACTGCAGGAAACAGAAACAAACAGTGAGAAACCCCAAAGAAGAAAAGATATAGATCTTAACATATTTTCCCCCTTCACTTCCTCAAATAAAACCGAAGAAAAAGAGAAACGTTGATTTCACCCAGTGCTTTTCTTCCCTTCCAATTATGTGGCTCAGAGCATCCCAATACGCATGGGAAATCATTACTGATAGCTCCATGGTGGAAAATCTGGAACGGTGAATAATTTTTTCGGCAGAATACATTTTTGCTGATCTTTGGCAGCTCAGAATCGGACCGTAAGCCGCCTCAGATATTTAGAACGAGACCCGCAACAAATAATGAGCACTGTCTTTTTCTTTGACAAACCCAGCTTTGCCTTCTGCGAGTCAGCGGTTAAAGGAACTGTGAAACTTTGGTGGGGAGCATACTTGCAAGTCATTTCCTTTTCCTACTCACAAACCACAAGCCACGAAAACAACACGGTTGGAATTTTGTCCTATTTCACTGGCTTCGTTAAGATTGCTGGGGGTGAGGGCGGCAGGTTTGAGAAGACTGCTTCAGTTTTATGAAATGCTCCAACAGATAGCTGGCCTTCTTCTGACGAACCTAGTTGTGTTTCTGATGTGCTCCAACGCAGCCAAACACCTGGTTTGCATGATTGGTGTTGTTAGTTGTGAAGTCATGTCTGACCCATCGCGACCCCATGGATGATGTTTCTCCAGGCCTTCCTGTCCTCCACCATGCCCTGGAGTCCATTTAAGCTCATGCCTACTGCTTTGGTGACTCCATCCAGCCACCTCGTTCTCTGTCGTCCCCTTCTTCTTTTGCCCTCCATCTTTCCCAGCATGAGGCTCTTCTCCAGCATGAGGCTCTTCCTTCTCATTAGGTGGCCAAAGTCTTTGAGTTTCCTCTTCAGGATCTGGCCTTCTAAAGAACAGTCAGGGTTGATCTCCTCTAGGACTGACCGGTTGGATCGCTTTGCAATCCAAGGGACTTGCAGGAGTCTTCTCCAGCACCAGAGTTCAAAGGCCTCCATTCTTTGGCGCTCAACCTTCCTTATGGTCCAGCTTTCACAGCCGTCCATTGCAACTGGGAAAACCATAGCCTTGACTAGACGCACTTTTGCTGGCAGGGTGATGTCTCTGCTTTTTAGTTTGCATGATACTCAAAGCTAATAACCCTGAGTTTGCCATAAACCCTAGGCCTGGCCTAGATCCAGATTTATTTATTTTAAATTTAGTGATTGAATTTTAATATAGGTTTTAATAGTTTTAATCACATTTTAGCACAGACGCACCAAATTTAATTCTATTTTAAGATGTGGCTGTATTTATACTTTGATTGTTTGTAGTGTTTTAATTTTTCTGTGCACCGCCCTGAGTCCCACTGGGGAGATAGGTGCGGTATAGAAATGGGATAGAATAAATAAAAGAAAATAAATAAAATATTTAACCCCATAGTGATTTAATGTGATGAACGAACCCTGTAGGAGCAAAAGGTATGTTAACATGGTTACATTTTTTGCCCGAACCGGCAGGGGAAAAATTGCTTTAAAAGCTTTATAAAAAGCTGAAAGTGAAAAAAAAGTTGGCCACACCCACCCAGTCACGTGACATCCCCCCCCCCCACCAAGCCACCCCCACAGAATTAGATTTGATCACTGGAGTAAAGTAAGAATTATATGTCACCGGGAAAAGGGGGCATCAGGAGTACTATCTAATTTGGGGGAAATGGCTAGATGATAGAAATCTTCTTCTATATAAATAAAAATGTTACAAGAGTTTGTTCAAAACCGCTCATCTCCGAAAGTCCTGCACCGATCGCTTCCAAATTTTCACACAACGTTCCTTTGAAAGACGGCACCAATGATATATATAGAGATTGTGTAGATGTCACACCTGTGCCAGGTACACGCAACGGAAATGTAAAAAATTGTAAAAAAGGTAGGTAGATGGATACAGAGAGAGCAGTGGGCCACAGGTATTAGGTCATCCTTTATGACATAAAATACTCTGTCCATAAGATGCAAGGAGAAATACAGTAGGTAGGTAGGTAGGCAGATATAGAGATAGAGAGAGGGAAGGAGAAATGCGATAGGTAGGTAGGTAGGTAGGTAGGTAGGTAGGTAGGTAGGTGGAGAAATACAATAGGTGGGTAGGTAGATAGAGGGATAGAGAGGGAGAGGGAGAAATACGGTAGGTAGGTAGGTGGAGAAATACAATAGGTAGGTAGGTAGAGAGATAGAGAGGGAGAGGGAGAAATACAATAAGTAGGTAGGTAAGTAGAGGGATAGAGAGGGAGAAATACGGTAGGTAGGTAGGTAGGTAGGTAGGTAGGTAGGTAGAGGGATAGAGAGGGAGAGGGAGAAATACAGTAGGTAGGTAGGTAGGTAAGTAGAGGGATAGAGAGGGAGAAATACGGTAGGGAGCGAGGGAGGGAGGGAGAGGGGTAGAGAGGGAGAAATACAGTAGGTAGGTAGGTAGGTAAGTAGAGGGATAGAGAGGGAGAAATACGGTAGGGAGCGAGGGAGGGAGGGAGGGAGAGGGGTAGAGAGGGAGAGGGAGAAATACAGTAGGTAAGTAGGTAGGTAGGTAAGTAGGTAGGTAGGTGGATAGAGAGGGAGAAATACGGTAGGGAGCGAGGGAGGGAGGGAGAGGGATAGAGAGGGAGAGGGAGAAATACAGTAGGTAGGTAGGTAGGTAAGTAGAGGGATAGCGAGGGAGAAATACGGTAGGGAGCGAGGGAGAGAGGGAGAGGGGTAGAGAGGGAGAGGGAGAAATACAGTAGGTAAGTAGGTAGGTAGGTAAGTAGGTAGGTAGGTGGATAGAGAGGGAGAAATACAGTAGGTAGGTGGGTAGGGAGAGGGAGAGAGGGAGAAAGGGAGTAGGTAGGTAGGTTGGGGGTTATACGGTGGTTGTGTGTACGTGTTTGTGTGTGCAGGTTGGTTGGCCATTTAACCAGACAGATTGGTTGGCCATTTAACCAGACTGGGCCAGAGCAACGCGTGGCCAGGAACGGCTAGTAGGAAATAAGAATCTAAAAAATATAGTTTGTATTATAGAAGAAGTAGGAATTCGTGATAAGAAGGTAGGAAAGGTAGGATTTACAGAAGTAGAAAAAGGCATTGATTGGTAGAAGAGCGATAAAGACTGTCTGATACAAATAACCAAACATAGACGGATAAGCAAAACCGTGAGAAATAATAGGATGATAAGTGTAAAAATGTACAGAGATGGATTGAGAGGGGGAAATAATGTTTGTAAAAATGCACTCATAAAATATCTACTGTAAGAAGCAACGGGAAGTTCCAATCTTACTTGTAAGTGCTGTGTATGTCTTTGTCAATGGGTGTAATGGTTTATAACAAAAAAATAATTTAAAAAAGAAGCACGCTAAGTAACCAATGAGTAGGGATGCTCGTTCTGACTGCGAGTCGCGGTGTCTCTTTGCAGAGGCTGGAGGACAACATGGTTCTCCAGGGAGAAAGCCTTTGGTCTCAAGCCAAGCCTGCCGCTTCCCTCTTGACAAATGGACCTCTGGCATTTTTTTCTGGAGAAAGCAGCTGCTGGCTATTGTTGTGCCCCTTTCCACAACATGTCAGCGCAGGCAACAGGCAGCCGAGGGCAGGGCAGCGTCTAAAAATACCAGCCCAGCTTATGCAAGTGCCAAAGGGCCTCGACCTTCCTGCTCTTGTTCCTGGCCCGGCCCGGCTTTCCCCAGGGTCCCTCCTAAGCCATTACATCAACAACAGCCTATTCAGCATGTCCCCCTTTATATAACCTGAAACACAATCTGTGCAAACTCTGGGTATTGTTCTAGGGGGAAAGGACATCCAGCCGCAAGATAGCCAACTGGGCGCACAAAATGAGCAGGGAGGGTGCTCCAAGTCAGTGCTTTTCTGATAGAATAGAATAGAATAGAATAGAATAGAATAGAATAGAATAGAATAGAAAATATGGAATGGAATGGAATGGAATAGTAAATATGGAATGGAATGGAACGAATAGAATAGAATAGACTGGAATGGAATGGAATGGAATGGAATAGAACATATAGAATAGAATAGAATAGAATAGAATAGAATAGAATAGAATAGAATAGAATAGAAAATATGGAATGGAACGGAATGGAATAGTAAATATGGAATGGAACGAATAGAATAGAATAGACTGGAATGGAATGGAATGGAATGGAATAGAACATATAGAATAGAATAGAATAGAATAGAATATATGGAATGGAATGGAATAGTAAATATGGAATGGAATGGAACGAATAGAATAGAATAGACTGGAATGGAATGGAATGGAATAGAACATATAGAATAGAAGAGAATAGAATAGAATAGAATATATGGAATGGAATGGAATGGAATAGTAAATATGGAATGGAATGGAACGAATAGAATAGAATAGACTGGAATGGAATGGAATGGAATGGAATAGAACATATAGAATAGAATAGAATAGAATAGAATAGAGCATATAGAATAGAATAGAATAGAATAGAATGGAATATATGGAATGGAATGGAATAGTAAATATGGAATGGAATGGAACGAATAGAATAGAATAGAATAGAATGGAATGGAATGGAATGGAATAGAACATATAGAATAGAATAGAATAGAATAGAATGGAATGGAATGGAATGGATGGAATGGAATGGAACGAATAGAATAGAATAGAATAGAATAGAATATATGGAATGGAATGGAATAGTAAATATGGAATGGAATGGAACGAATAGAATAGAATAGAATAGAATGGAATGGAATGGAATGGAACGGAACATAGAATAGAATAGAATAGAATAGAATATATGGAATGGAATGGAATAGAGTAGTATAGAATGGAATGGAATAGAAAATATGGAATGGAATGGAATAGAACATAATAGAATAGAATAGAATGGAATGGAACATAGAATAGAATAGAATAGAATAGAATAGAATAGAATAGAAAATATGGAATGGAATGGAATAGAGTAGTATAGAATGGAATGGAATAGCAAATATGGAATGGAATGGAATAGAACATATAGAATAGAATAGAATAGAACATAGAATAGAATAGAAAATATGGAATGGAATGGAATAGAGTAGAATAGAATAGAATGGAATGGAATAGAATAGAATAGAATAGAATAGAATATATGGAATGGAATAAAACAAGAATAGAATAGAATAGAATAGAATAGAATTCTTTATTGGCCAAGTGTGATTGGACACATGGAATTTGGTGCATTTTTTCTCAGTGTACATAAAAAGAAAAGATACATTCACCACGAATCATAAGGTACAACACTTAACGATAGTCATAAGGTACAAATAAGCAATCAAATCATACTAGGAAACAATCAATATAAATCGTAAGGATACAAGCAACAAAGTTATAGTCATACAGCCATAAGTGGGAGGAGATGAGTGATAGGAACGATGGGAAGATTATTAGTAATAGCAATGCAGACTTAGTAAATAGTTTGACAGTGTTGAGGGAATAATTTGTTTAGCAGAGTGATGGTGTTTGGGGAAAAACTGTCCTTGTGTCTAGTTGTTCTGGTGTGCAGTGCTCTATCTAAAACATCTAAAAGAGGTTAGAGTTAATACTACTTTGCAAATTACAGAACAGCCCTTGGCTGTGGTCAAGGATATCAAATCAGATCGATCTGATAATAATATCTACTCCACCCAATGTCAGCAAGCAAAACAATCAAATTAACCCCCTATCAGCTCTATTTGGGGACCCCAATCTACTGATGGAAAAGCAACAAGCTGGGGGCTAATCATATATAAAAAAGGGGGGCCACCAGTGAGAAGGTCCTTTGTGTGGTCCCATCAGCTGTACATCCCTGCAATATCTACTATTTCCACTAATATGTATACTATATACACTAATTATCTACTACAATGTTCTACCTGTCAGGGACTACTTCAGCTTCAACCACAACAATACACATAGATCACTGATGGCGAACCTATGGCATGGGGGCCACAGGTGGCACGTGGAACCATTTCTTAGGGCACGCGAGGCATTGCCCTGTCAGCTCCAGCGTGCATGTGTGTGCTGGCCAGCTGATTTAGGCCTTCTTTTGAGGCCGTTTTTCGCCCTCTGGAGGCTTCAGGGAAGCTCCTGAAGACTCTGGAGGTGGGGAGGGGAGGCTGTTTTCACCCTCCCCAGGTTTCCAGAAAGCCTCTGGAGCCTGGGGAGGGTGAAAAAAGCACGCCAAAAGCAGGGGGTCACGCACATAGCATTATGGGTGTGGCACGCCCACGCACGACCCCCCTGCGCTCCCCCCGCTTTTGGCACGGGAGCCAAAAAAGGTTAGCCATCACTGCAATAGATACAAACTTAAGGTAAACTGCTCCTAACTCGATTGCAGAAAATACGACTTCAGCAAGAGAATGGACAATGCCTGGAGTGCCCGACTCTATGGTTATATCCTCAACCCCCCAAAACTTTAACCTTAGACTGTTTACTCTTGACCTCCCCCCATTCCTAAGAGGTCTGCAAAAGGGGCGTGCATAAGAACACCAATGTGCCTACCGTCCCTGTCTTACTGTCCCCATTTATTTGCATTCATTTCATGTATTCATAATCTTGTACGTACTTATATCTATTATCTTATACACGCTTGACAAAACAAATAAAAAATAAAAATAAATATAGATCCTGCCTTTTAGTCCTAGTGGGCCGGGTGAATGCTTCCCTATTTAGCAGGGATTCTATAGAACAGGGGTCTCCAACCTTTGCAACTTTAAGTCTGAAGGACTTCAGCTCCCAGACGTCTCCAGCCAGGAAAGCAAAGCTGGCTGGAGAATTCTGGGAGCTGAAGTCCTTCAGACTTAAAGTTGCAAAGGTTAGAGACCCCTGCTTTAGAAGAAGGTGTTGCTGATTGGGGTTTTCTGGAACATGCCGTCAACTTACATCTGAGGTTATGGGCAAGAGCAGAAGTCAGGGCAAGCCAAAGAATATTTTTAGCATAAACAAACACGTAAAGATAGAAGCAGCTAGGGCAGCTCAGGATTGTGTTTTGTCCTTTGTCTTTCATCCGTTCTCCTCTGTTACAATCAGTGTTTCATTTGTGTATTAGCAATGTTGATGATGGACCTGAATTTGCGGTCCCTGACGCGGGTCTGCAGAGGAAGGGCTGATCAGGTCATGCTCTAGACCTGTGGTGGCAAACCCATGGCACGGGTGCCAGTGGGGGCACGCAGAGCCCTCTCTGTGGGCATGCACCCCGTTGTTAGCTGCTCTTCTGGTTTCTGGTCGCTGGAATCCACCTCTGCTGAATTCAGAACCTTGATCTCAATGGTGCAAAAACGGTGCCAGCTACCGTGTTTCCCCGAAAATAAAACAGGGTCCCCCTGAAATAAGCACTCAGGGGGGCCTTAACCTCAGCCCATGCCCCACGGAGCAGCTGATCCAAAGAGGGCCAGAGGTTCTGTCTCTGTTTCTGGTACACTCTTGCCAGCCCTAGCAGCCCTGCCCCACACATCCTCACGGCCGATTCGCTCCCACAGAGAGGGAATTCTCCGGGTGCCGTCCACTAGACTTTGTCAGCGGGCGACGTCCAGGGGAAGGGCCTTCTCTGTGGCGGGCCCGACCCTCTGGAACGACATTCCCCCCCCCCCCCCCCCCCCGATATCAGAACAACTACGGACCTCCGCTCCTTCCGTCAAAAACTCAAAACACACTTTTTCTGCTTGGCCGGCCTAGGTTAGTCTTTACCTTTAGGGTGTTAGGGAATTTTAGCGTTATAACTTGGGGATTTTAGCGCAGGGATAATCTTAATTTAATTCGTTTTTATTCATCGTATTTATTCTATGTATGTATTTTTTATAGTATTTAAAAATTTTCCCTGTGCACCGCTCCGAGTGCCCTTGGGGAGAGGATGCGGTATACAAATAAAATTTGATTTGATTTTGATTTGATTTTAGCGTCACTGGGCTTGATGCTCTTTTTGCAGCCTTCAGACTTAAAGTTGCAAAGGTTGGAGACCCCTGCTATAGAATGATCTCTATGCCTTTCTCTGACCCCACATGCTGGGTCTATGGCCCTGCCAATCTCGATAGTGCAGTTTATTTATGACTTTAAGTGCTGCTTTGTTTTTGGTTTTTGGTTTTTGTTTGCAATTGCAGAGATCTGATTCTTTTTAATTAAGGATCAGTTAGCCCTGAGCAAACCCTCTGTTCCCAGGCAATTTAACTGGGCGAGGCAGCGTGGAATGAAAGCAACCCGGCTTTTCTACACCTGCTTTTGTGACAGTTAGGTGCGAAGTTGGCTATTTTGGGGCTTCCTCCAGAGTTCCGCGTGAGAATGTATAAACTGGTCTTCTTCCCCAATTAGGCTGCAGTTTCTATCCTTGTTTTAAAGGGGTTGGTTGGATTTGGGGAGAAAAAAAAGGGCATGGTTGAATTTGCTTTTTAAATGCTGTCAGCACTTATCTGGATAGAAAGGGAAAGATCATTAAAAAGATCACAAGTATTTTAGAGCTGGGCCAATTTTTGCACTTGTCCATTTGAAACAATCTCAGAATTTCCAGTGGAAAGAGCCCATCCAAGAGGCATGGATGCCTTTCCTACCTTCAACTGATAATTAGAACTGCAGGGAGGGGTGGGAACAATTTGCTACCAACCTGCCTTCCATGGAGGATCTGCACACTGCACGGGTGAAAAAGAGGGCTGTGAAAGTATTTACAGACCCCTCGCATCCTGGACATAAATTGTTTCCTTTTCTAGGTCCCTTCCAACTCTAATGATTCTATGTTCTATGAATTCAGCATGCTGGGAACACAACAGTCTGGCCCAAGGTGGCTAACCAAACAGGAAGAATTTTAAAAAAATGACTTATATGCAATTTGCAAAAAAAAACCTTGGGATTTAATATTCTCCCTTGTGACATTTGGGGAAAGTTGGCAGAAGGCAAGCAGCTGAAGGTAGGGAAGAAAAGCTATGCCCCCTGAAACTGTTCCATTTATTCAAACCCCTTTCCCCTCTCTATCCCCAACCCAATACGTGCTTCAGCAACAACCACGCATCCCTAAGCAGAAGTAATACAGCTGCTGTGGCCTAGAGGTAGAGCTCTCTCCTCACCATCAGAAGTTTGTGAGTTCAATCCTAGGTAGAGGCAGATGTAGGGTCTCCTGCTTGGGCAGGGGGTTGGATTAGATGACCTGCAAGGTCCCTTCCAACTCTGTTAAATCTGTCCATCAAATCCAAGGTACTTTATTCTTAAGGCACCATGCAGGCGACAGCAGCTGGACCCGGGTTGACTCAGAAGCAATGCCCAGCGGGGACAAATGCAGCTTCCTGCAAATCCCTCCCCTCCTTCCCTTGAATTCTCCCCAATCTTGCAATGCGCTCCCCTCCTAGGCTTTGGGGTGCATCCCCTGCATCCGGGCGGGGCAGAGAAACGGGGAGAGGGGGGGGAGGCTGCCTCCAGGTGCCCTGGCAGCTTTTCCACCTGGCGCCAAGCTCCGCTCTTTTGCGCGCGCCTCTCCCGACGTTTCTTGCCACTTCTGCGCCCCCTTTTCCTCTTTTCCGCGAGGCTCCCATTCCCACGTTACACCAGCCCCGCTTGGCAGAGCGCACGCGAAGACACGTCCGCACCTGCCGCCTTCCCCCTCCCACCACCTTGGCCCACCTGCCGGCGGCAGCCGAAGCGTTGAAGAGGTAGGTGACGGGGATGGCGCAGAGGGATAACACGAAGACCCCGGTGGCGGCCGAGGCGCTCATCCCAGCAGTTGGCCCGCTTCTTCCTTCTCCTCCTCCTCCTCCTCCTCCTCCTCCTCCTCCTCTTCTTCCTCCTCCTCCTCCTCCTCCTCTTCTCTTCTTCTGCTTCCTCCTCCTCTTCTTCCTCCTCTTCTTCTGCTTCCTCTTCTTCCTCCTCTTGGTCTGGGCTCGGAGGAGCTAAACCGCTGGCATTGCGCTCCGGGCTCCGGCGCTGGGCTTCAGGGCTGCCTGATCAGTTGCTCCATGCGATCCCGGCTGGCTGGCCGACTCTGCAGGCTGCCGGGGGGTCGCGGCTCGCAGCCCAGCCGGCCGATGCGTGGGGAGGGCTCCCGCCTCGCCCTCCAGCTCTCGCGCCAAGCTGGTGCGCCCTTGTGCGCTCCTGGTGCCGCTGTTGGAGCGGAGCGAGCGCCCAAAGGCTCCCATGGCCAGAGAGAGACGCCGCCGCCCGATCAGATCAGGCAAAAGCGGGCGGGTTTGTTGGGGGTCCCTCCTCCTCCTCCTCCTCCTCCTCTCCCAGCCCGTCTCTGGGCAGAAATACCCACCTATAGGCAACCCGGAGAGGCAACCTAAGACATCGGGGTGCTGAGTCAAGCCATTGCGCACCCACCTTTGCAAGGGGCTTCCCAGGATTTAAACAAGATCCCCAGGCTTGAGGAGAAGGGCGTGCAGCCGGGACTATGGAGCTCAAAGAGGGCCCATGAAAGGGGAAATATTTTAAAAGTATTACAAAACCAAATTTGTGGAAAGAAAAACAAAATTGGAGCTATACTTCAAAACTCTATTCTTTGTGTGCAAAACTACTGCCTTGTTTGACATCACCTTTATGAATCTGAAACTCTGTGGACCGTTATTTATGTCATTTATTGAATTTTAATGTCACTACTTATGTATTTACATTTGCAAGCTTGGTTTCATGTCGTTTATGAATATATGCATTTTATATTTCACTTCCGTTTATGAATGGTGATGAAATGTCATCTCAAAAACGTGGAGCTCAAAAACGCTGTGCCTTCTAAATGTACAATTAGGATATGACTGATGTATGTTTCCATGTGTAGGTAGGGAGACCATACTGGTCTTGTTCCAGCACTTAATAATCCTCTTGGCGGCCCTGAAGATCCCTTAGATTTATACCTACTAAGGTATAAATAAACTGCTGCTGTGGTCTAGAGGTGGAGCTCTTGCCTCCCAATCAGGAAGTTGTGAGTTCGATCCTAGGTAGAGGCAGATGTAGGGTCTCCTGCTTGGGCAGGGGGTTGGACTAGATGACCTGCAAGGTGCCTTCCAACTCTGTTAATCTGTTAAATCTGTTCAATAAATACCTAGGCAGCCCCATTATCACTTAGTTGCAAATAAATCGGAGTTTTGGGAGGAAGATGGAATTTAAATACAATCTCCTGTTGAATGAGTGCAATAAAGGATAATTTGATTTGCAAATAAATGAATAAATCTTATCCCACCCCTTGCATTTGCACTTAACAATGTCATAAACACTTCCTGGCAACCTATTATTTCTATCCTCTCCCTCATCTGGCTGTCATTCTCTCTTCCATGCCCATTATGGGCCTAAGTGATCCGTATCCGTGCTTCGTTTCAAAAAACATTTGATGCCATCCAAGGTTAGCCTCCAAAAGGAATTTTTGTTCATTTTGTAGGGAGCTGGTAGCTGAGAAAAGTTGCAATAGAGGCAGGGCAGGGATCGGCAATGGTGATTACAATTTACACGTTCCTCCAATTTTCTCTTCTTCAAAAAGAGAAGATGCTGAGCTTGTCGATCAAAAAGGTCGACAGTTCAGCAGTTCGAATCCCTAGCGGCACATAACAGAGTGAGCTTCTGTTACTTGCCTCAGCTTCTGCCAACCTAACAGTTTGAAACCATGTGAAAATGCAAGTAGAAAAATAGGGACCACCTTTGGTGGGAAGGGAACAGCGTTCCGTGCGCCTTCTGCATTTAGTCATGCCAGCCACATGACCACGGAGACATCTTCGGACAGCGCTGGCTCTTCAGCTTTGAAACAGAGATGAGCACCACCCTCTGGAGTTGGGAACGATTAGCACATATGTGCGAGGGGAACCTTTACCTTTACTGATGCAAGATCAAGATTACAGTAATTAGTTACAACAGGGAAAACTTTGCCTGCTGGAGCAATTCACATTTTTATTGATATTCTTCGATTATAGCGCAATGCATCTTTCAAAGGACCTGCTGGGGCCTCCTCTTCTGCCCTCATTTCACCAGCTGCCATATTTTAACTGCTGCAGTGAAGATAAACACAAATGTTTCCTTGTGAAAGACTTAATAGACTTGGAAATATTATATGGTATCACTGTCTGGCATCATTGTATCATCCCCTTGGAATTCACAAACATTCTTTACATGACCACTTTGCTCCTCATATTGATGTCATATTAAAGACCTAGGGTTGGAAATAGGAAACGATAGGATAGGATAGGACCGAACAGAACAGAACAGAACACAATACAATACAATATAGAAAAAAGAATAGAATTAGAATAGAATATAGAAAAAGAATAGAATAGAATTAGAATACAATAGAATTGGAATACAATACAATTCAATAAAGTTTAGAAACAAGAATAGAATAGAATTAGAATACAATGCAATACCGTATAGAAAAAAAGAACAGAACAGAACAGAATAGAATAGAAAATAATTCTTTATTGGCCATTTGTGGTTGGACATTCAAGGAATTTGTCTTTGATCAACATTTGTCAAATCAACATTTCTTAAAAGCTCCCACATTTATTTTTAATAATAATAATAATAATCTTTATTGTCATTGTAAAAATTTCTTTCCAATCATACTGTACACATTATTAAAATGCATTGTGATTTCATTCAGAGGGTATCACAAACGTACAGCGACCACAGCTCCTTTGATATAAAGCCCAGTCCTTGATTTCAGAAAGCATTCCATTTGTTTATTTTCTTGCTTTTCCTCTTGAATTTTCCTTTGTAAAGCAAAGTCATAAGCATAAAGTGTTTTTTTTTAATTATAAAAAATGTTTAAAACCCTCTTTCACAAGACTTTTTCCTCCCTTTTATGTTTTCCCACCCAAGAACCTACACGCATTCTGCATTCAAATCAGAACAGCAAAAAAACAACAACCCACCCAACCCATTTCCCCTTGCAATTTTGATTTGGGGTCTGTCTGTGGCGTCTCCCGACACCCCCCCCCCCACACACACGCACACACTCGTGATTTTCTCCACTGGTGGAGGGGAGAAAAGAAAAGAAAAGAAAAGAAAAGGAAGGAGGCATTTTTGGTTGACAAATGACACAACGCGAGCCCACAAGACTTTGTTCCACCGCGGGCGGTCTCCTCTTCCATTAGTATCTCTGCGAACGCGGAGGGAAGATGCGCGCGCAGCCGCGCTCGGTTCGCCGCCGGCATGGGCGGCGTGGAGGGGGGACGACGACGCAGGCGCTCTCCGGCCGCACGGCCGCGTTCCGCTGCGACGTCGCGCCTGCGCAGGGGCGTCCCGGGAAGGCGCCGGGCGGATTGTGAAGCGAGAGGACGAGAGCGCCTGCGCGGGCCGGAGGAGGAGGAGGGCTGGTAATGGCGGCCGCGGGCGGCCTTGAGGCGGCTTTGGTAGCCGCCGCGGGCAACGAAGGCCCGGCCGGCGTGGCGGGGGCGCCGGCGCCCGCGGCCCCGGTGATGGTGCAGCGCGAGCCGGCCTACAACTGGCAGGCCACGAAGCGGTCGCTGCGGGAGCGCTTTGCCTTCCTCTTCGCCAACGAGCTGCTGAGCGACGTGCGCTTCGTGGTGGGCAAAGGCGGCTCTCGGGCCGTCGGAGGGGCGCCCGGGCCGGGCCAGCAGCGCATCCCCGCCCACCGCTTCGTCCTGGCGGCGGGCAGCGCCGTCTTCGACGCCATGTTCAACGGCGGCATGGCCACCACCTCGGCCGAGATCGAGCTGCCCGACGTGGAGCCCGCCGCCTTCCTGGCCCTGCTCAGGTCCGAAGGGGAGAGGGGGAGTGAAACTGGGGAGGGGGGGACGGGTGTTATCCTCTCCCAAGGGAGGTGGTGGTGGTAGAAGGGCTATTAAAAGCAAGGGGGTGGACTAGAAGACCTCCAAGGTCCCTCCCAACTCTGTCATTCCATATTCCCTGTTCTATTTCATTCCCTATTCTATATTCCCTATTCTATTTCCTATTACATTCCCTATTCTATTCTATATTCCCTATTCTATTCCCTATTCTATTCTATATTCCCTATTCTATTCCCTATTACATTCCATATTCCCTATTCTATTCCCTATTACATTCCATATTCCCTATTCTATTCTATATTCCCTATTATATTTCATTCCCTATTCTATAGTCCCTATTCTATTCCCTATTACATTCCACATTCCCTATTCTATTCCATCCTATTCCGTTATATTCTATTCCTGTGTTTGGGGGAGTCCAAAACCCACTTTGGTGCAGCTGGTGAGGATCAAAACCCCCAGCTCTGCTTTTGAAGGGGAGTGGGGGGAGAACACAATGACAGGAAAGAGAGATTTGGGTTGGTGGAAGGTAATATAAAATTTGATTTGTCTTTGTTTTGGTGGCGGTAGGGATAATGGCATACTTTAATAGAATAGAATAGGAGGAGGAATAGAATAGAATATGGAATGGAATATAGAATAGAATAGGGAATAGAATAGAATAATAAAGAATTGAATTTTTTATGGGTCAAGTGTGATTGGACATACAAGGAATTTGTCTTTGGTGCATAGGCTCTCAGTTTAGATAAAAAGAAAGCATACATTTGTCAAGAATCATAAGGTGCAACACTTAATGATAGTCATAGGGTACAAATAAGCAATAAGGAAAAAATATCAATATAAATCGTAAGGGTTCAAACAACAGTTACAGCCCTGCAGTCATAAGTGGGAGGAGATAAGTGATAGGAACGATGAAAAGACTAATAGTAATAGTAATGCAGACTTAGTGAATGGTGAATATGTGCTGGTCTAGAACTAGTAATGATTTGTTTTGACTTTTTTTGGTGTGTGTGTGTGTGTGTGTGAAATAATGGCATGGGTTATTAAAAGATACAGGCTGGTTTGTGATCTAAAAGATTTGATTTGGCTTTGTTTGGGGGAGGGGATAATGCTTTATATAAAGCAATATAGGTAGTCCTTGACTTAACAATTGAGGCCAACATTTATGTCATTTTATGACTTTCCCCACCATATTTGTTAAGTGAATCATGTCAGTTGTTAAATTAGTAACATGGTCGTTAAGTGAATCTGGCTTCCCCATTGACTTTGCTGGTTAGAAGGTCGCAAAAAGGGATGGCATGACCCCCGGGACAGTGCAATGTCATAAATAAGAGCCAGTTGTCAAGCATCTGAATGTAAATCATGTGACCACGGGGATGTTGCAAGGGTCAAAAGTGTGAAAAATGGTCATAAGTTCTTATTTTTTCAGTACCGTAACTTCGAACAGTCACTAAGCGAAATGTTGTAAGTCGAGGTCTACCTGTGTGCTGGTCTATGACCTTAAAGATTTGATTTGTTTGGGGGGGGGGAGGGGGAGAATGGCATGGTTTATATAAAGATACATACTGGTCTAGAGCTAGTACAGATTTGATTTGGCTTTTGGGGGTAATGGTGGGGGAATGAATGACATGATTTAAATAGATAGGCTTGTCTGTGGCTTTAATAAAGATTTGCTTTTGCTTTTTTGGTAGTAGTGGAGGAATGAAAATTTAAATTGATTATGCTGGTCTGACTTATAAAGATTTGATTTGATTGTAGGGGTAATGACATGGTTTATATAGAAAAATGTGCTGGTTTATGACCATAATAAATATTTGCTCTCTGAGCTTTCTTGCAGATGTTTCGTTACCATAACAAGCAAGCTCAGAGAGCATCAAGGATCCCTTATATCAACCCTCGGCTACAAATATTCTCCTTTATTAGTAATACATATTTTACTTGGCTCTTTTGTCTGGGGGGAGGGGGAGGTAATGACATGATTTATACAGAGATATACACTGGTCATTGACTATAATAAGAGATATGGAGACATAAAAACTGGTGAAGATGCTGGCCTAGAAACCCAGGGACAGCGAGTTTTAATCCTGCCTTAAGCATGGAAACTTTCTGGATGACTTTGGGCTAGGTAGTTTTCCCTCAGCTCAACCGCTTCACAGGATTGTGGTGGTGGAGAAAATTGGGAGGCAAGTGAACTAAGTGTTTGGTGCTTTGAGTTATGTATAAAAAATAATTTGTGGCCAGGAAAAGGGATCATTTCAATAGAAGAGAATATATATAGCTCAGAATTGAATTGTGATGTTCTTGGGGTTCTCCGTGATTGGATGTCTGTTGCAGATGTTTTATTACCTAGCTAGGCAACATCATCAGTGCTGATTTGGGTAATGAAACACATGAAGCAAACAATCAAACACAGGGAGCACCAAGGACACGAATACGGTAATTGGATGAAATAATTAAAAAACCACTAAGCCACCCATAGTGATGGTTAAATCAGGATGGCTGCATTGGCACAAAGGTATGAATCCTGGTTGTTAAGCCAGGATGGTGCAGTGAATCTGGACATCACCTTTCTCAAAAACAAAACCCACCTTTGCTTATTCTTTAAAAGGTATTTGCTTTGATGATAATGCGGATTATGCCTGATGCCAAGATGAGTTTAAAAGGTCCTCTTAAAGATATACAAAAAGATTTTATTTCCATCTGTTGCGCAAAATGCTGTCACATTGCGTATTGTAGAAAAAAGAGGTTGTGTCCGTTGGTGAAATTGTGGGCACCCAGGAAGTAGGTTTGACTGCTCGTTGATTGCTGAATAATGTAGATTATTGGAGATTTTGAAGTTGGAGACCTGGGAGTGAGAGGTGCAAGTCAAAATATTTGAACTTGATAAGGAAGATGAGGGCATTTTGAACTGGACTTCTAGGAATGCAGCATCTCTTGTTGCGCGAGGCCCAGAGGCAATCTCCTTACTTTTTGAGTCTTCAAAGTGGTTGATTGCCCTTTTGCAGATATTACTGGAAGGTTTGGTTTATATACGTATTGCAAAATCAGCTTTGTGTCATCAAATGAAGAGTATAAAGAAGCTACTAAGACAAAGTGGCATGAATAAGCATGTATCTAGTAGTTCTCTTAAATTTATCTCCTTTGATTTTCCTTTATTTTTTAGATTTTTATATTCAGATGAAGTTCAGATTGGTCCTGAAACTGTTATGACCACTCTCTATACAGCTAAGAAGTATGCTGTCCCTGCCCTGGAAGCTCATTGCGTAGAATTTCTCACTAAGCACCTTCGGGCAGATAATGCTTTTATGCTGCTTACTCAGGTAAACAATCCCACTGTTTTGTTGGGAGTTGTGTGTTTTGTAACTTTTTTTTTTTAACTGAATCCAAGGCTCCAGGGCTAGACTTTCAACTGGATTTGGAGACTGATTATCAAATACTTTCTGAAACAGCATTGAAAGAGATTGCAACTTGCATCCATTAGACTTGTATATTGCAGAGTTGTCCTAAAATGTAAAGTACTGTAGAATAAGTTGCATTGTGGGTCTTTTATTTCCCGCTATGCACTTCTTCTTTCTTGTAGTAAGAACTAAATCTGGGAAGGTTTGGGAAAGGAGCGTTGAATTAAAATTTCCTTAAAAGCAGCAAGCTTTCCTTAGTTTCCTTCAGTTAAAATAACCATGACTTCTATTATTGAATGTCAAAATGTTATCCCTTGCTGTGGGAGTGAGATGGGCGGTTTCTCCATTTGATAAGTAAAAAAGTAAACGTTAAAAAAACCACTATTTCTGTAAACTAAAAGAGCATAATTTTGGACAAATATTTTTCGGGCAGGCTCGTTTATTTGATGAACCTCAACTGGCCAGTCTCTGCCTTGACACAATAGACAAAAGTACTATGGATGCAATAAGTGCAGAAGGCTTCACGGATATTGATATAGGTAAGTGGCTCCTAAACATGAATGTCTTTACATTACATTGGCAATCTGTGACAATCCAGATGACATTGGTCCTGATCACTGATTGGAATCTGAATCCCACAGCATCCGAAGAGCACTAGATTCCCTGTTCCTTAAAAAAATCAGTTTTCACATATACTTCTCATTCCCTTCGGGGAGAGGGGGCGGTTTATAAATCAAATAAATTATTATTATTATTATTATTCAGGGGTGGGTTGCAGACGGCGGAGCACCAGATACCAATCCAGTATGGTGCTCGGGAGGGCCCAAGCTCCTTACCGCTCATTTAAGTCTTTGGCGCTTCTGTGCATGCACACAGCGCGTACAGTGCCTGCGCGATGCTCCACTGAGCAGCTGGAGGATCGTGGAAGCGGTAAGATGCATGTGCGCGCACTGGGTGCATCCATGTGGCCAACGCCGGGCCCGTTCCAACCATACCGGTTGGAATGGGATTGGGAACCCACCACTGTTCCCATTAATAAAAGATTGGCTAAGATGTTGTCTTTTTGGTTAGCAGGCTTTTGCAGCATTATCCTATGCTGATTTTACAGTATGATTATTTGACTTTTATGTTTAAAGATTCTGGCTGAATTACTACTGAATGAATTTTTCATTAAGGTGTAAATTACAGGCGTATCAAACTATTTTGATGCAGGGCAATTACTTTAATAGCTAGAAGTTGTTTTATGCAACGGTAGTTCTGATTCATTCTTCAGAATGCAGAAGTCGTTTACCCTTAGAAGATGATTCATGTCTTGTTTTCATCAGGGAAGGGACAGCTGTCCAAAACCAGTTCAGCTGGAATCGGGCCTGAAGTCAGACTTGCATGTACATCTTATTTGTGATCTACGCAAAAGTGTGCAATAAAAACTGCAATCTTCTTCCTCAGACACGTTGTGTGCTGTCCTGGAAAGAGACACGCTCAGTATTCGAGAGAGCCGGCTCTTTGGAGCTGTGGTGCGTTGGGCCGAAGCAGAATGTCAAAGGCAGCAGCTACCGGTCACCTCTGCAAATAAGCAGAAAGTACTTGGCAAAGCTCTTTCTTTAATCCGTTTCCCACTCATGACAATCGAAGAGTTTGCAGCAGGTAACTTTTCTGATTGGCTTTGTCTTGGTGTAAAAGCTACACCAAAGTTAAATAGAAAAACCTGTCAATGCTTCTATCTTACTAGAAAGGACCTATTTTATCTCTTCTTTTTTCCCTTCGGGCAGTTTATTCACCGATGTGTTTAAAAAGCAAGACAAAAGTGCACCATATTTTGACTCCTCCTTAAACTGTTCAGCAGCCTAGCAATGTTGTAATAACCCGCAGTAAAATCCCAGATAATCTTGCTTCAAAACAAGCATGGGACCTCTATACACAGATTCAGCATCCTTTCGATAGGATTTCACTTGAAGCATTTAGTGATGCCACATGGGAAATGTTGGCATGCTGAAAATAAACCAAATGATTTCACCTAAAACATTATTTGCACCACTAAGAACAGGGACTTGGATATGAGTACATGTGCTTATTTGATCACATAAGGTTTTATAAAACCAACATTTAATTGTGCCTCTGTTGAACTTTGTGGCCATATAAATCTCCGCTTTGCGTTGCACCTTGATATATTTTGTTCTAAATCATACAAATCTAAATTTCTACATTTGGGCCCATTTAATTTCCCTTGGTCGCCCACAGAATGGTGCTTGGTGTACATGTTGAAAAAGACTGCACCATACAAAGCGACTAGACCATTAAAAAAATTTTTTTTTAATTCAGTTGCTGGTGGAAAGCTTGGCAACATGTACATTTAATTAATGGGCAATGGGGAAGAATTAATTGTTGATTAATTAATTGCTTTTACCCTTATGTATGAATTGTGTTAGGTTAGCTTTTTGAGGATAACTAGCCTATTATTTAGGGAATATACTACTTTATGTATATGTACATATTGCTTACAGTTTTAGAAAACTTCAGATCTTATGTTGACAGCCAGCATAAACTACAAAGCTTGTCTGAATACCAACTTCTTTTTTTTCTTGTCAGATTTCTTAGAAAGATTATATTCATGGTTTTTCCCCCCTCCTCTTGCAGTTAACATCTATAATCTAGGAGTGGAATAAATGTATAAATAGACTTATCTAGAATTTTTTTCCCCCAGTTGTCCTCTTGGTACAGAATATGTTAAGCTCAGTTCCACTCCTTTCATTTTTTTCCCTCCAGGTCCTGCTCAGTCTGGAATTTTGTCAGATCGGGAAGTAGTCAATCTTTTCCTACACTTTACTGTCAACCCTAAACCTAGAGTTGATTATATTGATCGACCAAGATGCTGTCTTAGAGGGAAGGAGTGCAGCATAAACAGGTTCCAACAAGTGGAAAGCCGCTGGGGTTACAGTGGAACAAGTGACCGGATCAGGTATAGAGTCCCGTGTTTTCAGTAATACGACAATCATAGTGGTTTGAGTTTCCAAAACATCACACAACAAGAAACTTCGTGTCTAGTCGGAAAGCAAATATATTAATTTTCCCTTTTACAACTGATGGATCCCATGATGTCCCATTATAAATACACTATAATAAAAGAAATAAACTATCACTCAGAGTAACATTTAAAAGGCTATATACCTATCGAAAATAAGGTGAGTGCGCAGACTGGGGAAGCTTTGAATTTAGCAGAAAAGCTGTTACCCTTCATCCATGATGCACCAATGAAGGAAGCACGTTAGGAAGAAGGTTTTTTTTTGTAGTCATCAGAAGTCTTAAGAATGAAGGGTAGGCCAGTTTATGTAAAGAACTGGCATCAGATTAGTTTTTAGCTGCAATACGTGGGGCTGTGAAATAGAGGGATTTTCTTACGATTCGTAATAAGATTGGCAAAACTTCCCCTGGAAAATAGTACTCTGGTTAAGTTGATAAATGGGTCCATACATTTGTAACACAAATGAGCCACCGGCAAATTTTAAAAGAAATAGCTTCCTAGTTTGGTGAAATAGCAGTTTCAAGTAATAGTCTGTTTCTCTCTCTCTCTCTCTTAAGGTTCACAGTTAATAGAAGAATTTCAATTGTGGGATTTGGATTATATGGTTCTATTCATGGTCCCACTGATTATCAAGTTAATATACAGGTACAAATATTTTTTCAAGTTTATAATGACTTGTTGAACTGAAATCCTTGGTGCTCTCTGAGCTCGGTTGCTTGTTTGCAGACATTTCATTACCTAACTAGGTAGCATGATCAGTGCATTAATATTCTACGAATGTTGCATCACAAAAAAAATCATCGATTTTTATCCACCCTGATCACAGGGAAGTTAACAGGTTTTTAAACCGCCTCAGAAGCAACATGCCATTCTATTTAAATTAAGTCACACCTCACCTTCACTTGAGAACATGTCACCCAGGATGATGCAAAGAACACGACACACGTTTGAGTTGTTTTAATCTGATCACCATGTATGAAACAACATGCAAAGGATTGAATCAGCAGCTGCCATTAAAAGTAATCCGACAGCATGTCAGTGATCAGAATAAAGAGAAGGGTTGGGTTCTGTCATGCGTATCGTGTCTCCTTGGCTGCCGTTTGGGGATGGAGAAAGCTAGAGAATTTCTAAAGTGGTCAGTAAACATTATGAGCTGTGCCCAGAAATAGTAAATAGCTGGCATAAAGGCAAGCGTGGGAGGTTAACGTTCCTTCTTTTTGAGCTGTATATCTGCATGTTTCTTTTTGGCAACCGTACAGAACGGGTGTGCTATGACTTGAGATCAAGCCAAGGTGTTGCCATAGCAAGAGTTGAGCATCCATTCTTCCATTATTGGTTAGGAGCAGATGTCCCCACCAATTCATTCCTTGATGCTTGCTTAGCTCCCTGCCTTTATTAAATGTTATTGGTAAAAATGAAACTTGCATGTTATGAAGCTAATGTTACAAATTATTAGCTTCTCCTGATGATATTTACTTCCGAGAACGTTACTGGGAATCCACAAGGTCCCAGAGGCAGTCCAGATGTGCCCATTGGCCCTCAAGAATTTGGGGTGCCTGCTTTGTAAGCAAGGCCATTATTCACGGATTCCAATTGAAGGTTCGATTTTACCACGTTGATTTCTGAAAGGTTTTTTTTTTACATAAACGTTTTTTATCTTTCAATTTTAAAATACATACATTCCATCTTTCCTTAAACGGTGTGTCATCTGGGCACAGATGTTTCTGTGTGACATTCTTCCATAAATGATAATACCTTGTACATTTAAACCTTATAAATATCTTCATTTCCTTCTTAATCTATCTTCTAACTTATCTTCTAATACAATAATATTCTCTTCTAATACAATAATATCGATTATAGTTATTTTCATCATACTAATGCTAACAATTATCATTTTATTCTTATCTCTGTCTTAATACATTTTCTATTCTCCTTTCTATCTTCTTTTTTTTCCAATTTCCTTTTTTGTTCTCTAGCCATTGGTAAAACACCTCCCATATCGTACGATAATTGCCAGTGTTAGTCTGTTGTTAATAATAATAATAATAAATAATAATAAATTTAATTTATAGACCGCTCCCTCTCCCCAAAGGGACTCGGGGCGGTGCATATAAAAAACATACAACCATAAATACATCATAAATATATAAAAATCAAATTAAACAAGTTATCCCTGCGCTAAAAACCCAAAATACTAAAAACTAACCCCTTAAAAACCAATTAAAACAATAACAGATGACTAACCTAGGCCGGCCAAGCAGAAAAAGTGCGTTTTTAATTTTTGACGGAAGGAGCGGAGGTCTGTAGTTGTTCTAATTTCGGGGGGGGGGGGGGGGGGGAGGTCGTTCCAGAGGGTCGGGCCCGCCACAGAGAAGGCCCTTCCCCTGGGCGCCGCCCGCTGGCACAGCCTAGTGGACGGCACCCGGAGAAGTCCCTCTCTGTGGGAGCGAATCGGCCGCAGGGATGTATGGGGCAGGATGCGATCCCACAAATAGCTAGGTCCCGTGCCATGGAGCGCTTGTGTTCATTTCTGCACATTCTACTCTTTTCCTAATCGCCGCCTCTTCAGTTGGAATCTCTTCCCTTTTCCAATATTGTGCAAACACAATTCTAGCTGCGGTTAGTATAGGAATAATTAAATATGTATTCCCTTTATTATAAGTTTCAGGGAATATCCCCAACAAAGTTGATTTCTGAAAGTTTTGTTTGTTAAAGTTTTGTTTGTCATTTAAATATGAGCCAGCAGTGTGCAGCAGCTGCCAAAAAAGCCAACACAGTTCTAGGCTGCATAAACAGAGGGATAGAATCTAGATCACGTGAAGTGTTAATGCCACTGTATAGTGCCTTGGTAAGGCCACACTTGGAATACTGCATACAGTTTTGGTCGCCACGATGTAGAAAAGACGTGGAGACTCTGGAAAGAGTGCAGAGAAGAGCAACCAAGATGATTAGGGGACTGGAGACTAAAACATATGAAGAACGGCTGCAGGAGCTGGGTATGTCTAGTTTGATGAAGAGAAGGACCAGGGGAGACATGATAGCAGTGTTCCGATATCTCAGAGGGTGCCACAAAGAAGAGGGAGTCAAACTATTCTCCAAGGCACCTAAGGGCAGGACAAGAAGCAATGGGTGGAAACTAATCAAGGAGAGAAGCAACTTAGAACTAAGGAGAAATTTCCTGACAGTTAGAACAATTAACCTCTGGAACAGCTTGCCTCCAGAAGTTGTGAATGCCTCAACCCTGGAAGTCTTTAAGAAGATGTTAGATAGCCATTTGTCTGAAATGGTATAAGGTTCCTGCCCACGCAGGGGGTTGGACTAGAAGACCTCCAAGGTCCCTTCCAACTCTGCTATTGTATTGTATTGTAAAGCCTCATAGCTAACATTTGAACTGGAAGCTGGATAAGACAAACAAGCTTCAATGGCAAGAAAATATGTCCTTACAAGACAAAAAAAATGTTCCCATCCCTTTCTTCCTACAGATAATTGAATATGAGAAAAACCAGACTCTGGGACAAAACGACACTGGATTTAGCTGCGATGGAACAGCCAGCACCTTTAGAGTAATGTTCAAAGAACCAATAGAGATTTTGCCAACCGTGTGTTACACTGCTTGTGCAACCTTGAAAGTAAGAGCCTTTTTTCGTGGGAAACAGTAACTATAAAGCAGTGAACAAATAATGTGAAGACACGGGTAGTCTTCGACTTATAACAGTTCATTTAGTGACCGTTTGAAGGTACAATCGCACTGAAATGGCATTTTGAGTCGTTTGACCATTTTTCACACGTACGACTGTTGCAGCATCTGCATGGTCACATGATCAAAATGCAGAGCATGGCAACCGACTCATATTTATGTCCGTTGCAGTGTCCCGGGGGGGTCATGTGATCATCTTTTGCAACCTTCTGACAATGGGGAAGCCAGATTCACTTAACGGCCATGTCCCTAACTTAAAACTGCAGTGATTCACTTAACAACGGGGGCCAGAGAGGTCATCAAAGGGGGCAAAGGTCACTTAACAACTCTCTCAATTAGTGTTGTGACCTAGGCTTCCCCAAAAAGCACGGAGCAGATTCCTGATCCCGACAAAACCCCTTAATTAAACAAATGTGAATTCCTCTCATTCCCATTCAGCAAAGGCCCAGTAAACAGTCTTTCAAAGGTGTGAAGTTATGACCACAGACCTTATCTAGCTTGGAAAGCTGCCATGTCAATATTTTCCAAATGCAGTGATGTGCAAGGAAAGGCTTGGCATAAAGTCCCTGAGATTCACGGACAGATCTTCACACACTCCTGAAACAAACTAACAAAGAAATGAATTGTTTCCTGCAAACTCCACTCCCCTTTCGCTCCTCTTTTATTGCCTATGGGAGGGGCCATTCACCGTCCTCCTGTGGCTTTATTCCCAAGTCGACCCTGATTTCTGATCTGTTCTTTTCCCCTGGCAATTCTGCGCATGCACACCCTGGGAACAGGGTCCAGCTGTTCCTCTGCCTCACTGATGTCTGACTCTGAAGGCATCTGATAACTGTCAGACAGCCCTGGCCCCCTCTCTGCCTCCGACACAGAGCCCTCCTCAGAGCCTTCCCCAGAGTCCAGGAGTGGCCCATGTTCCTCCCCAACCTCCTCACTGTCCGACTCTGCTGCTACCTCTGCTGGCCGTTGGCAGGCCACAACAATTAGCAACAGAAATTTTGGGCTCAAATTGTCAAGTCAAGAACTACTTATATCCTCATAATAATAATCCAGGAAATGCTTTTTTAAGTTCTATTTGCTATAACAGGAGTCCCCAACCTTTGCAACTTTAAAGCTGGCTGGAGAATTCTGGGAGCTGAAGTCCTTCAGACTTAAAGTTGCAAAGGTTGGGGACCCCTGTGCTATAGCACGCCTCCTGTAAAATCGCAACGCTTTGCTTAGAATTTTTCATAGCCTTGTCTGCATCCCAAGCTTACTTATCCCACAACAACGAATGTCTGTTTTTGTTCAGGGCCCTGATTCCCACTACGGCACGAAGGGTTTGAAGAAAGTGATCCACGAATCCCCAACTTCAAGCAAAACCTGCTTTTTCTTTTATAGCTCACCGGGTAACAACAACGGAACATCAATAGAAGATGGACAAATACCGGAAATTATATTTTATACGTAACTTCAGAAATCAGAGATGATGGAGCAAAAGAAAAAATGCCTTTGAACGCGAACAGAAGGGAAAACATGAAATACTGTGAATTTTTGTAAATACATAATCTCAGATGTGTTATAAAACAGAAGTACTGTACACGGAGGGTACCAAGCACTAGTATTCTCTACCTACAATGATGATACACAGCCAAACTTTCTTGAACTAAAATATATTTACCTGTACATAAATACTTAACATGGTCATTTAAAATGTGCTAACCATAATTGAAGCCGGGAAGGAGCACTCCCCCTCCCCCGAAATACACCTGTGGCAGATTGCATATCTCTGGATATTGTGATTGTGCTCCTGTGCAGTGCAACACGTGAAACTGAACTGTCATTCTTAAAACTAACCATGAATTAGAATTAAGGACGATACAAATTCATCCGTAATAGTACTCAATACCTGTATATAAACTTAACTAGTTTTGTTGTGTATTGGAAAAAAAACCGTTACCCAGAAGTCAGTTGTATGAAGCTATTCTTTAACTATAAAGTGAAGTGTGGATGAAATGAAGTATCTTTTTGAATATTTGCAGAGATCTTGAATATTTTCGGTTTGTAAGGAAGCAGTTTTTAGTCCGGTAAATATGCATATTTTTTTTTAAGGAAATGGGAAAAATTTCAGAGACCTATTAATGGGCTAGTCCAGCCCTGGTTTTCTCAAATGGCAAATTGTTGGAGGAGATGGATGATAATGTAATTATGCATGCTTACTCAGAAGGAAATCTCAATAAGACCTCTTTTGGGGTACTAGAGGATGATTTCCCAATGATTGGGATAACTATGGCTCAGATTTTGCTTTAAAACATCTTACCAGTTCATGCAGTCTTAAAACCCTTAAGTCTCGGTTTCTGCCTATAAAGTTAATTTTGCGGAGGGTTTTTTGCTAGCTGGCATGTAAAGTTACTTGAAAATACTGAAAAATATTTGAAGAGGTAAAACTGAAAACAGTTTGCTGCAATAGATGATGCTTGGAGTCAAATTATTCAATTGCAAACCCTCATCCCTAATGCTAATTATGAGTTTGGATTCTAACCACCCTGTAGAAGCTTTTGGCTGTGATTTACAATGTTCTTAATCCCGCCTGCAGTAATATAAGCTTGGTTTCTGATTCTAGATCTGTTTACATGGCAGGTCATAAGTATTCAAAATGTAACTAGATTCAGAAGCACAAAAATAGATGACTGAAGAAACAATAAAAATAAGTTATAGTCAATATATGCAGGCCCCAGGATACCTAGAGGTGCATTGAAATCTCAGCTGCAGCCTTCCCCAAATAAAGCATGTAAGGCAACAATGGTGCCTTGTACAATGTGCATTGAATTAACTCTTTCGTTGACTAGGAATGATGGGCATTGTGGTCTTAACACAAAGGACATTCTTGCGGATGGCTACTTAAACACTCTGGATAGTGGAATGGGCAAATTGTCAGTGGAGCCAGTCAATTCTTATTTATGGAGTAAATGGCTATAGTTTTCTTTTTTCACAGGTTTAAAATACCTTCACCCAACACACTTGAGGCTAAACCTTTTTCAGATTGTACAACACATTGATTGAGCTGTCAACTAATCCAGTGTTTGTCACACTTGGTAACTTTCAAAATGTGTGAACTTCCAACTTCCAGAGTTTCTCCAGGCAGGCTGACTAACCAGGGAATTCTGGGAGTTGAAGTTTAAGCATCTTAAAAAAGTTTTAAAGTTTGAGAAACATTGAACTAAGCCAATGGGCACTGCCAGTGCATCATCCTAAACCAATCCCCCACCTCCACCCTCTAATTCTCAGTTCGCACTGCTGAAATAGCTCTTGTGAATTTTCTGCTAGATTTTAAAACAACCCTATTAGACATGCAGTGTGAAGATGCCCAAACACTGAAAATCTGGACCTGCTTTGTAAATGTAATTTACAATAATAGAATTAGAATTTGTTATTGGCCAAGTGCGATTAGACACACAAATTTGTCCCCAGTGCATAAGCACTCTGTACATACAATAGTGATAGATCATTATAGAATAGAATAAAAACATTGTCACTTTAAATGTACACTATTGGGGATACATGAAAATGACATTTTGTTGCATTCCGCTCTCAAAAGATAAGTTAAAATTTAATTAATTTACAAATCTAATTAATTTAATTCCCCTAGTCGTAGGAATCTTTTTTTTTAATGACCAAACTTGGATACCCATCACAGCATGGTCTTTTATCGATGCTCTTAAAAACCCAGCTAAAAACACTCCGGGACGCGCCTCTACACTTTTTTCTATCTCTAGGAGCAGGGCGGACCGGAAAGAGCGGGCGGAAGTGACGCAGACCTTGCGATGCTGGGTTGGGCTTTTCCGGCTTTCTGTCGCCGTTCGGGGTCTCCGGTTTGGGCTGCCGCGGCGGGACGAAGACATGCCATGCCCCGGAAGGTCAGGCCCGCGGACGCCGCTGAAAAGGCTGCATGTTTGAACTCGTGCGCGCGTTTGAACTACGAGCCCCTTCCTCTCCTACCTTGCTTCCTGCTTGGAGGGATGACGGGAGTTGTAGTCTGCAACTGCTGGAGACGCTGCTCTTCCGGGTTGGAAGAGAGAGATGAAGGCAGGATGAAGCGCAAAGGGACCGTCCCTTTGGATAATTAGAGGGCCCCAATGCAATTAGGGGGGGGGAGGCAACCTCAGGGTTTGGGGGGGTCTGCAGCCCCCGCTGCCGTCTACCATGGGAACTGAAAGAGGGACTTGATGCTTCTCTGCTCAATAGCAATAGCGCTTAGACTTATATACCGCTTCACAAGGCTTTTGCAGCCCTCTCTAAGCGGTTCATAGAGTCAGCAAAGATGCTTCTCTCTATAGCAATAGCGCTTAGACTTATATACCGCTTCACAAGGCTTTTGCAGCCCTCTCTAAGCGGTTTACAGAGTCAGCAAAGATGCTTCTCTCTATAGCAATAGCGCTTAGACTTATATACCGCTTCACAAGGCTTTTGCAGCCCTCTCTAAGCGGTTTACAGAGTCAGCAAAGATGCTTCTCTCTATAGCAATAGCGCTTAGACTTATATACCGCTTCACAAGGCTTTTGCAGCCCTCTCTAAGCGGTTTACAGAGTCAGCAAAGATGCTTCTCTCTATAGCAATAGCGCTTAGACTTATATACCGCTTCACAAGGCTTTTGCAGCCCTCTCTAAGCGGTTCATAGAGTCAGCAAAGATGCTTCTCTCTATAGCAATAGCGCTTAGACTTATATACCGCTTCACAAGGCTTTTGCAGCCCTCTCTAAGCGGTTCATAGAGTCAGCAAAGATGCTTCTCTCTATAGCAATAGCGCTTAGACTTATATACCGCTTCACAAGGCTTTTGCAGCCCTCTCTAAGCGGTTCATAGAGTCAGCAAAGATGCTTCTCTCTATAGCAATAGCGCTTAGACTTATATACCGCTTCACAAGGCTTTTGCAGCCCTCTCTAAGCGGTTTACAGAGTCAGCAAAGATGCTTCTCTCTATAGCAATAGCGCTTAGACTTATATACCGCTTCACAAGGCTTTTGCAGCCCTCTCTAAGCGGTTCATAGAGTCAGCAAAGATGCTTCTCTCTATAGCAATAGCGCTTAGACTTTTATACCGCTTCACAAGGCTTTTGCAGCCCTCTCTAAGCGGTTCATAGAGTCAGCAAAGATGCTTCTCTCTATAGCAATAGCGCTTAGACTTATATACCGCTTCACAAGGCTTTTGCAGCCCTCTCTAAGCGGTTCATAGAGTCAGCAAAGATTCTTCTCTCTATAGCAATAGCGCTTAGACTTATATACCGCTTCACAAGGCTTTTGCAGCCCTCTAAGCATTTTACAGAGTCAGCAAAGATGCTTCTCTCTATAGCAATAGCGCTTAGACTTATATACCGCTTCACAAGGCTTTTGCAGCCCTCTCTAAGCGGTTTACAGAGTCAGCAAAGATGCTTCTCTCTATAGCAATAGCGCTTAGACTTATATACCGCTTCACAAGGCTTTTGCAGCCCTCTCTAAGCGGTTCATAGAGTCAGCAAAGATGCTTCTCTCTATAGCAATAGCGCTTAGACTTATATACCGCTTCACAAGGCTTTTGCAGCCCTCTCTAAGCGGTTCATAGAGTCAGCAAAGATGCTTCTCTCTATAGCAATAGCGCTTAGACTTATATACCGCTTCACAAGGCTTTTGCAGCCCTCTCTAAGCGGTTCATAGAGTCAGCAAAGATGCTTCTCTCTATAGCAATAGCGCTTAGACTTATATACCGCTTCACAAGGCTTTTGCAGCCCTCTAAGCATTTTACAGAGTCAGCAAAGATGCTTCTCTCTATAGCAATAGCGCTTAGACTTATATACCGCTTCACAAGGCTTTTGCAGCCCTCTCTAAGCGGTTTACAGAGTCAGCAAAGATGCTTCTCTCTATAGCAATAGCGCTTAGACTTATATACCGCTTCACAAGGCTTTTGCAGCCCTCTCTAAGCGGTTCATAGAGTTAGCAAAGATGCTTCTCTCTCTAGCAATAGCGCTTAGACTTATATACCACTTCACAAGGCTTTTGCAGCCCTCTCTAAGCAGTTTACAGAGTCAGCAAAGATGCTTCTCTCTATAGCAATAGCGCTTAGACTTATATACCGCTTCACAAGGCTTTTGCAGCCCTCTCTAAGCGGTTCATAGAGTTAGCAAAGATGCTTCTCTCTATAGCAATAGCGCTTAGACTTATATACCACTTCACAAGGCTTTTGCAGCCCTCTCTAAGCAGTTTACAGAGTCAGCAAAGATGCTTCTCTCTATAGCAATAGCGCTTAGACTTATATACCGCTTCACAAGGCTTTTACAGCCCTCTCTATATGATTTATAGTCAGCAAAGATGCTTCTCTAGCAATAGCACAAGCCATGCCCACCCCAGTTCTTCAAAGGGGGGAAAAGTAGCAATACATCACATGATGGCAACATGGCGTGTTTGACCCCTGTGTAGTTATGTGCCATCACATCATTTTTATATGGAGAACAAGGGTGTCAATGGCTATCGTGATGGATGCCTAAGGACACCCCCCCGGGATGGACAGATAGGCAGGATATCTCTCAATGCCATTTGCAGGGAATCATAAGCAGGTGAAGACATCTGCTTGGGAAGACCCTGAAGCAAATGGGGAGCCACTGTGTGAGACAGAATGCTGGACTGGATGGGCTGTGGCCTGTTTCAGCAAGGCTGTTCTTATGTTGTTATGTAACTCCAAGCCACACCATATGTTGATTTTCTCCATGATCAAACAACTGTGGCAACAAATAAATGACAAGCAGGCAGGCAGAAAATGGAGGAATGTTGGGTGGGGAAGATGGTGGTTTATTAATTAAATCGATATGCTTCCCACCTCGCTTTCAAGGTCTTATTTTTGTGTGTTTTGATTTAAGGGGAAAGCACAGACCAAGGACTTGGTTAAGCCTTCTGTCCCTCCAGTTCCAGTGACGACGGACAAAAAGGGTTCTGTTGTTATTTCTGTTCATGCCAAACCAGGATCTAAACAAAATGCTGTTACAGGTAAGTTAGAGCATAATAAGTACATATGCAACATTGACAGGGCTTTGGGTAGAGGTTTTGCCCTGGGCCCCAGCAAGTTCTGCTCAGAGAAATGATTTGAGAATAGGGGTTGTCTGAATGAATCCAAATAATTTGGAAGAGTGTCAAGGCCTTTTCTTATTGTGTAAATAGCTACAGAAGAGCGTTTTCTCCGCTCTACTTCAGATAATAGAAACAGTTGAAGTGGCGATGTTGTTTTTATGTATGGGAGGCACTTATAAGAGCATTGTTGCGGCCTGTCAACATCAAGGCAACCTGAGAACTCTGAGGGAGAAGAGGGAGTGGAACTGGCAGAGAGAGACACATACAGACAGACAGACAGACAGACAGAGGCGGAGCCAGGGCCATCTGTCAGCCCTCAGATGAAGGGTCAACAGCCCCCAGGTTTGGAGGTGGCTGATGAGGAAGAGGAGGAACAGCTGCGTCCAGTGCCTGACGTGCAGATGAACAGAAGGCGGAGAGGAGAGGAGAACAGTGGAAATCTATGGGTCGGTCGTTGGGACGGAAGAGCCACTGCTGCTAGCGAAGTCCCACCCAAGCTCTGGGGATAAAAGGCAGGGGGCAGAAATGAATAGATGTGGCAGAGGAGAGGAGAACAGTGGAAATCTATGGGCCGGTCCTTAGGACTGAAGAGCCACTGCTGCTAGTGAAGTCCCACCCAAGCTCTGGGGATAAAAGGCAGGGGGCAGAAATGAATAGATGTGGCAGAGGAGAGGAGAACAGTGGAAATCTATGGGCCAGTCCTTGGGACAGAAGAGCCACTGCTGCTAGTGAAGTCCCACCCAAGCTCTGGGGATAAAAGGCAGGGGGCAGAGATGAATAGATGTGGCAGAGGAGAGGAGAACAGTGGAAATCTATGGGCCGGTCCTTGGGACAGAAGAGCCACTGCTGCTAGTGAAGTCCCACCCAAGCTCTGGGGATAAAAGGCAGGGGGCAGAGATGAATAGATGTGGGTTGCAGGCACTCCTAATTAAAGCAATCTTTGTATTAATTCCAGAGGGTCTGTTGTGTTTGGGGAGCTGGATCAGAACAAGCATGGGTTAAGAGGAGCTTTAGCTAGGCTACTCTACAGCTCTGTCTATAAATCTCTAAGCTTAATGTTGACCTTACATACAGGTGAGAGATTCCAAAGAGTTTAGGGCAGGAGTTTTAACAGTAAGTGAGGGCTACCTCCTAATTTAACTCAGGTTAAATTTATTTAATTTAACTTTAAATTTATCGATTGACTGTATTTAAATGTACTTTTTATTTTCCCTGTGCACCGCCCTGAGTCCCCTATGGGAGAAAGGGCGGTATACAAATCAAATTAAATAAATAAATACCTAAATATAATACTTGTTGCAGATCTGACCAGCGATGCGGTCAGTGTGGCCATTGCAGCCCCTCCATCCGAAGGGGAAGCCAACGCAGAGCTCTGTCGCTACCTTGCTAAAATCCTCGAAGTCAAGAAGAATGATGTGGTGTTGGAGAAGGTACGCTATCCCTTTTGCGTAATTCAACGTGGGTTTTTTTTTTTTTTTTTTGAGCCTTCCTCTGCACGTCAATAGGGAAGGAATCCATCTCGGAATCCCTAAACGTCTCTTGCTTGTGTTTTTTTTTTAAAACAGGGGAGTAAATCTCGAGAAAAAGTGGTGAAGATTTTGGCCCCGCTGACTCCAGAGGACGTTTTAGAGAAGCTGAGGAAAGAGAGTTCCAGCTGAAGCGAGGCCTAACCAACAAGTTGTTGTTTCCAGGCGCAAAGAATGGCTTCATTTAGAGCAGGGGTCCCCAACCTTTGCAACTTTAAGTCTGAAGGACTTCAGCTCCCAGAATTCTCCAGCCCAGAATTCTGGGAGCTGAAGTCCTTCAGACTTAAAGTTGCAAAGGTTGGGGACCCCTGATTTAGAGAGCTCACAAATACAAGCAATGGCGACAAGAAATCTGTAGGCAGATATAAAGCTTAATTTAAGATACAAAAAAAGGGGTTCGGGTATTTTAGTGTCATAATAACAAGGTGTAGAGTTATTTGAAAGAACCTCACTGGGATCTTCCTACTGAAGTGGTACCCATTTATCTACTTGCAGTTGCATGCTTTCGAACTGCTAGGTTGACAGGCGCTGGGGTGAGAAGGGAAGCTCGCCCTGAAAGGCAGAGCTCGGGTCTCCAAATGGAGACATTTGGAGTCCCTTAAATCTCTCCTTCCCACCACGTTGTGGTTTTGGTTGTCGTCCTGATGCTAGACGCAATGCCTCGCTCCTTTTAAAACGAAACTGGCTGATATTTTGTCCATTGGAATTTTATGATTTGCATTTTGTTTATTTTATTCCATTCATATAAGTGTAAGTATAATCTTTATTGTCATTGTACTGAAATACAAAGAAATTGGCTTTAACCTCACTGGTGCAAAATTATAGCAGAAACGAAAAAAGAAAGAAAAAGGGGGAAAAACCTAGCATGTGCATGGAAGTGATGGTGGTTGTATTTAAAAGTCTGAAAGCCCAAGGATAGAAACTATCTTTAAACTTGTTTGTTCGGCTGGCTATACTGTTGGAAGAAATGTCCTTGTGGGTTCAGCTCCAAGTGGGGAAAAAGACATTGGAGGCATGGAGGTTGCTTAGAAACGTGGTTTAATGGTGGCCAGGACCGCATGGCTTGAGGTTCTGGGGAAAAAGTGATCACATGCTTCCAGGGGTTGGGTGAAGAGAAGGGTTGAGGGAGGGGCTTGCAGGGTCTTTTATAATCTGTTCGGCCCCACCTATCTGTTTCCTGTTCCTGTGTAAGACATGTATTCTGATTGGCTGTCAGACTCCCATGGGGTCATGCAGGGGCAACTCTCTAGGCTGAGTCCAGGTTTGGTTGAGTTCTCAGATGCCATGTGGCCAGTTGGGTGTAATCCCAGCATGCCTTGCTTCCATCACCCTGGAGCTGATGGGGAGGGGGTCTTTGTTATGTGAATAAACTGGCCTCTTAATGGCCCATTGACAAAAGGCAGGAGGCTGCAGGAATTAAAACATGTTTCTCCCTTTTCACATCCAGGGAAGTATAATATTCTGCCTTATGCTAACTTCCTACAATACTTTGATGTCTTCTGCCCGATGGTAGAAGTGCAAAGAGACACTGACCAGGGTGTGGCTGTCTGTCAGCCAAAGGGATGGATGACCTGTGGTTGCAAGACTTCCATTCATATCACTGGAAGCCCATCGGTTTCATTGCCGGTTATGGTATTCATGGCAGGGAGACGAAATTGCTCAGTTTTAACCCAGGGAACATTCGATGTCCTTCTTTTGACTCAAACTCTTATTTGTTCCTCCTCGTTGTGCTTCTTCTCTTCGTCCCGTGTAATTTATCTTAAAAGGCCCTAGATTTGCATTTCAGTTCTTGGCAAATTGGAAGAAATGGTTCATTTTGGTCCTCTTCCTCTCGGTCTTGCTTCTCCATCCTCAGAAGGCACCCAGGAGCCCTCCGTGCTCAGCGCCATAAATCCAAATCATTCCAGGAGATAAAAGCCTTTTTCAGGAATGCAGCCATAATTTCCCTCTGGGCACCAGCAACAGCAGCAGCAGCAGCAACAAAACAACAACAGAAAAGCTTCTTCCTTCCACCTCGTTATTCTCACTTTGTGTCCATGAGCTCTGTCTTGTTCCAGCTTCTTGTTCTCACGGGTTAATGGGTTCCCCCCCTCCTACGTAAGATGATGCATTGATCAATCAACAGGCTGCCCATCTATCTCAAGGGTGTCAAACTCGATTTCACTGAGGGCCGCATCAGGGTTGTGTTTGACCTTGGGGAGGGGGCAGGAGGGATGTGGCCAAGGTGGGCTTGGCCAGCTTGACGTCACTCGTTTTGGGGGGCGCCTCTGGCGGCCTGAGCGCTCTGTCAGAAGAAACGGGCTCCTGACCTCCGTTTTCAGTTGCGATGGCTTCCTGCAGCCCTCTGCCAGCAAAAATGGAGCTCGGGAGGGCTGTAGGTGAGCTCAATGTTTGCTGGCAGAAGCACCATGGACCAGTCCCTTGCTGTTTCCAGGGTCTGCAGGGTCTGCAAGCACCCTGCAGGCTGGATCCAGTCCCAGGGCCTTGAGTTTGACACCCGTGATCTATCTGTATACTCTTACTTAAGACCAGTGGGGGCTTCCAAATTAGGTTTCAAACCCAGATAGCTCTAGTCTTGAAGGACGTTAAGGTGAAGGAACCTCCTGGAGCCACCAGACTGCAGAAGGCTTATCACAATTCAGAGGGACTGCTTCTTTTGGATTAGTGACATCCCTAAATGTGGTAAAACGAGGGCCTTGCGTGGCAGAGTAGGGAATATGTAGGATTGGAAGGGAGGGGACGCAGGTTCAAAGAGACTCGTAGCCAGGAGTGGTATTCCCTTCCCTTCCCTACTGGTTTGCATAGGTAATAATAATAATTTAATAATTTATTACATTTATAAACCGCCCCCTCTCCCCGAAGGGACTCGGAGCGGTGTACAGGAAAATTAAAACCATCTAAAACCAGGTGTGCACTCAGCTTTCCGTGCATGTGCTTTTGATGGGAAAAAAGGCCTAAATGGGATGCCATAGAATTGGGGCGGGTGGGCGGAGCCACCCATGATTTCCGCTACTATTTCAGGCGAACTGATCCAAATTGGTAGAATACCACTTCTGCTCGTAGCCCTTTGGAGGATTTTGGACCAGTAACTCACTCTCTCAAGATTTCCTCATTGAGTACCTTGGTTCCATCTAATTTCTGCTTAATCAGATTGTTCCATTTCAGCCCATTTAGCTTGCTTCAGAAATTAGGTTACGACTCCCGCAAAGCTATTTCCAATCCAAGGGCATCTAAATGTCGAACTCCACTGCCTAACAAAGACATTATTCAAGGTGGAAAGCAGCCAGATGGCTTGGAAACGGCATTCAGCTTCCTGAAGTAAATCTTATCTGACCTGCGCCCAGATGTTAAGAAAGACAAAAAAAGACATTTCCCCCCCCAATCAAATATGCTGTTGATGCTCACCCATGCCTACTTACTGCTCACGGTCTTGAGACATCCACTGAGACTAGATTTACAAAATATGTGACTCTACATGATCAATACATCAATCAGAATGGGTCTGTAAGGGACGTTGGAGGTCTTCTAGTCCAACCTCCTGCTCAAGCAGGAGACCCTATACAATTTGAGACAATCAGCTGTCCAGTCTTTTCTTAAAAACCTCTGGTGGATGGAGCACCCACAACATCTGAAGGCAAACCACTCAACTAATTGTTCCCACTGTTAGGAAGTTTCTCCTGCATTCTAGTTTGGGATATCAAACTATGGAAGGGACCTTGGAGGCCTTCTAGTCCAACCCTCTGCTCAAGCAGAGACCCTATACCAGAGGTGGTATTCAGCCAATTGTGACCGGTTCTAGCGAACTGGTAGTGGAAATTTTGAGTAGTTCAGAGAACCGGCAAATACCATCTCTGGCTGGCCCCGCCCGTAATCTATTCTCTGCTTCCCAAGTCCCAGTTGATTGACTGGGTTTTCTTCTGTTCCCCTGCACAGGAAAACGGAGCTAGAAAGCAGGTTAGTGGGATGGGGAGGGAATGGAGATTTTACAGTATCCTTCCCCCTGGAGTGGGGAGGGAATGGAGATTTTACAGTATCCTTCCCCTGGAGTGGGGAGTGAATGGAGATTTTACAGTATCCTTCCCCTGGAGTGGGGAGGGAATGAGGATTTTGTAGTATCCTTCTGCTGCCATGCTCACCAAGCCATGCCATGCCAACAGAACTGGTAGTAAAAAAATGGAATCCCACCACTGCTTATACAATTTCAGATAAATGGCTGCCCAGTCTTTTCTTGAAAACCTCCAGTGATGAAGCACCCACAACTTCTGAAGGCAAAACCATTACACTGGTTAATTGTCCTCACTCTTAGGAAGTTTCTCCTTAATTCCAGGTTGCTTCTCTCCTTGATTGGTTTCCATCCATTGTTTCTTGTCTTGCTTTCTGGTGCTTTGGAACCGATTAATTTTCTAGACTCAATCCATCCACATTAGGGTTGGTAAGACTACAGGTAACTTTCAACCTATGACCATAGTTGAACCCCAGAAAAACGTGTCGCGTGGTCTTGATTCTTCACGCCTGATACAGATTAAGCAAGGAATCTCGCAAGAGCTTACACAATACCCACGGACGGCGTTATCTGGCAGGATTGACAGTTGCATCTCTTTCCCAGGCTAAAGATCCCTCCCAGCTATTTCCTTTGAGAAGCATCTCCCACCCTGATGCCACAGCCATCTGAAGATGTTAGGGCATGCTCGACTGGGTGGCGCAGCAAAGTCAGAATCACAAGGAACCTTCCTGTTCCCCAGCCTGCTTGGTCTTGCCTTCCAAACAACACCTTTCTGCGCTAATCTTTGCAGATCATCTGTCTCCTTAGTGGCCTCTTGGCAGGCAGGGAGGGTAGATGCTTGAGCATCCTCATGAATGAAGATGGGAGGAGCTATCTGATTCCATAAAAGCTGCCTGTGAATCTCAGTGGGTAGATGTAGCAATAAATACCATATCTTGGGGCGTGTAAGAGGCACTCCCCCCCCCCAAAAAAAGAGAGTAAAAATGTGGGTGCTCTTATACACCGAATGTAGCCTCGCCCACCCACCGTCCCACATGCTTTGGCTTCTTCCTCCCAGCAATTTGCCTCCTTGCAGCAAACAGCCTGTTTCTGTTTCAGCCTCAGCACAGCCTGATCACCACAAGCAGCTGATTGTCCGTTGGATTGGCCTCCCGACCATCAGCTGTTTCAGGCTGCAGGGATTGCCATAGCCTATTGCTGCCTCTGTGTGCCCCCTTTTCGGCTTCCACATCCCACTTTTGGCCTCTGCGTGTCCTGTTTTCGGCCTCCGCATGCCCCATTTCCCTCCCATTCCGATCCCCATTGCCCGGAACAGGTGGAAAATGTGGCGCACTGAGGCCGATAATGGGGCGCGATAGGCTACGGCAATCCCTGCAGCCTGAAACAGCTGGCCGTCAAGAAGCCCGATAATCAGCTGCTTGTGCTAATCAGGCTGTCCTGAAGCTGAAACTGAAATGGGCTGTTTGCTGCAAGGAGGCAAATTGCTGGGAGGCAGAGGCAGATATTTTTTTTCTTGTTTTCCTCCCCAAAAGCTAAGTGCATCTTATACTTCAGAGCGTCTTCTACTCTGAAAAATACAGCACTGAATTATTTTTTCCAATAGGAGCTGACAGGTTGAGGAGGGAGGCCGGCTGAGCAGTAACGCAGCTTTCCAGATACTTACAATACAATAGCAGAGTTGGAAGGGACCTTGGAGGTCTTCTAGTCCAACCCCCTGCGTGGGCAGGAACCTTGTACCATTTCAGACAAATGGCTATCTAACATCTTTTTAAAGACTTCCAGGGTTGGGGCATTCACAACTTCTGGAGGCAAGCTGTTCCAGAGGTTAATTGTTCTAACTGACAGGAAATTTCTCCTTAGTTCTAAGTTGCTTCTCTCCTTGATTAGTTTCCACCCATTGCTTCTTGTTCTGCCCCCAGGTGCCTTGGAGAATAGTTTGATTCCCTCTTCTTTGTGGCACCCTCTGAGATATCGTAACACTGCTAAGTGCTGAGATATCGGAACTTAACTCTGTATTAAGCATTTAGCTTGACTTGGATTTTAGAAGGACGGAAGGCTGAGTCAACCTTGAACTGGGCGGAATCAAACTGCTGGCAATTGGCAGAATTAGACTGCAATGCTGCATTCTAACCACTGCGCCACCACGACTCTTTTAAAGTATGGGAAAAGGGTCATAAATCCTTTTTTTCCCCGTGCCTTTTTAATTTTGCTCACTAAATGAATGGTGGTTAAGTCAAGAACCACTTTTATCGCCCACGTTATTAAATGGCGATGAAACGTATCTCTTTCCCGGATAAAAAGTTCTTAAGCTTGATGAGAGACTGTGAAGTTGATGTCACTGCCTGGTGTCCCCTGCCGTGAGAGAGATCTGGAGCAGCAAATAAGTAGATTGATCTACACCCTTAAAAAGCAAAGAGAGAGAAAACCCCGCTGAGCTTAAATTAGATGGCACAGAACCTTCTATAGCTCTCAGTTCATTGAGCCCTTTGCTATTACGGTTAGCTCCTTGGGAGAAATTTCACAGACTTTACGGCATCTCACTCTGTCTACTTCAGGGGTCCACAACCTCTGGTCTATGGACCAGCACAAAAACATGTTCCATGGCTTCCCTACTATATAATACCACTTTATAAGGCCTTGGTAAGGCCACACTTGGAATACCGCATCCAGGTTTGGTCGCCACGATGTAAAAAAGACATGGAGACTCTAGAAAGAGTGCAGAGAAGAGCAAAAAAGACGATTAGGGGACTGGAGGCTAAAACATATGAAGAACGGTTGCAGGAACTGGGTATGTCTAGTTTAATGAAAAGAAGGACTAGGGGAGACATGATAGCGGTGTTCCAATTTCTCAGGGGCTGCCACAAAGAAGAGGGAGTCAAGCTATTCTCCAAAGCACCTGAGGCCAGGACAAGAAGCAATGGGTGGAAACGCATCAAGGAGAGAAGCAACTTAGAACTAAGCAGAAATTTTTGACAATGAGAACAATTAATCAGTGGAACAACTTGCCTCCAGAAGTTGTGAATGCTCCAATAGTGGACATTTTAAAGAAGATATTGGATAACCATTTGTCTGAAGGGGTGTAGGGTTCCTGCCTAAGCAGAGGGTGGACTAGAAGATCTCCAAGGTCCCTTCCAACTCTGCTATTCTATTCCCATTCCCATCCTATCCCTATCCCTATCCCTACCTACCCTAACCTACCCTACCCTACATTCTATTCCATTCCATTCCATTCTATTCTAATCTATCCCTATCCCATCCTATCCATATGATGTTAAATACTTGTGTAAATTATCATCTACTCTAGATTCCATATCTAGTGCAGAAAAAGAGGTTCCACCATTACTTACTCCACTAAAGGGGGCCCTTTCTCCAGAATGCCACCCTTCTTCTCTCATTTCCACCCCCGTGGCCGCAAATCTAGTACCGTCTACTTGATCCATCCAATGCTCTTGGTATTTGCAAGCACTAATCATGCTCCCGATGTGTGGGGGAGTTGTTATCTTCTGCAGCGAGGCAAAACTAACACCCTGTAATTACTGTGAGAAGCTGGCGGAGTCCCTCTGCTCTTCCAGCCAAGCAAGCCGAGGGGAGCGCAAAGGGGAGGGAGAGGAGAGGCTCTTCGCAAAGGCGGATGGATGCCAAGGGTTGCAAAGCTTCCCGCCATTCCCATGGTGCTAAATTGCTAACTCCGTTCAGAGAGAGCAAGAAGCCTTTCGCTCTGGGAACATCCATGTTCAGCCATGGATACCTAAGCTGCATTGAAGGTTGGTTTCTAGGCACTGTCGTGAAGAGGAATCAATCCAAATTACTAGAGCTTGTAAGGGTAATGGTTGGATCTGTAGCAGGGGTGGTATACACTTACCTTCCTGTTGTGGCCCAGCCAGCTCCGGATGAGCTGCTGATGGATTCTTCTAGTGAGGAGTCCTATGAGTCGGCTCTAGAGGAGGAAACCCAGTTTGTCCCGGATGTCAGGCTAAGGATTGAGACACCATTGGAGATAATCAGTATCAGCTGCCTAATTGCCTGGCCCTTCCCAAGAGGCTTTAAAAGAAATCCTCTGTGAAGAGTAGGTTTGCAGGAAACAACAGAGAAGCTACAGAGTCGGAGAATTGTGTCGTGTAATCTTTCAGTCTAGTTCAGGTTAGTTCAGGCAAACTGCCAAGTAGCAGTCAGTTTAGTCATTTGTCTTGTGAAGGAGGGAGTCAGAACACCTTCCCTACCAGTTTGCAAATGTGAGCGCGAATGCGCCTGTTCTGATCTAGGCTTCCCAAGAGCATGAAGCCAACTCCTGGTCCCAACAAAAACCCCTTTGATTAATTTATTGTGAATTCTGCGCCTTCACATCCAGCAAAGTGTTTCAAGGGAGGATTTACAGTCACAGACCTTATCTGGCTTGGAGAGCTGCCAGGCCGATATCTGCAAAACCTGACAAGGAGTCTCGGAGAGTCCCAAACCAATGAATTGTCTCCTGCAAACTCCACTCCCCTTTCGCTCATCTTGGAACACTTTGCCTCTAGAAATCACTTGAGGTTTTTAAGAAGAGACTGGACAACTATTTGTTTGAAATAGTGCAGAGTTTCCTGCCTGAGCAGGGGATTCAGGGGTAGGTTGCTGCCGGCATTATTGCCGCTTCGATCCAGTCGCAATTTCCACTACCGGTTCGCCCAAACCAGTGCAACCCACCTCTGAGGGGGTTGGACCAGAAGACCTCCAAGGTCCCTTCCAAATCTGGTTATTCTGTTTCCCAACGTGTGGCTGCTTCCCAACGTGAGGCTCCTGGCTGTCTCCATTTCCAGGAGAAATTACAACAGATTTTTTTTCCCCCAGTGGATTTACACAGCCACGCTCTGGATGTGTTTTTAACGTTTGATATTGTCTTGGCCTCTGAGACTGAGCCAGAAAATCATCTGGGTGTTATATGTACAAATCAGTGGTGGGTTTCTGCAGGCTCGCACCTACTCGCGAGAGCCGGTTGGTGAAATTTAGAGAACCGGTGAGAGGGGGTTCCACCGGCGTACCTTGAAGTAAATCTGGCCCACCGCTGCCAGTGACCCAACGGGAAGGAAAGGAAAGGAAAGGAAAGGAAGGAAGGAAGGAAGGAAGGAAGGAAGAAAGAAAGAAAGAAAGAAAGAAAGAAAGAAAGAAAGAAAGAAAGAAAGAAAGAAAGAAAGAAAGAAAGAAAGAAAGAAAGAAAGAAAGAATTTATCATCACAATTGAGTCCAAAATTTTTGTTGCTAAGCAAGAGCGTTGTTAAATGAGTTTCATCACATTTTAAAAGGTGGCCACTCCCACCCTGTCACATGACTGCCAAGTCACGCCCACAAAATAGGCCACACCTACAGAGTAGGTTCTAAAAAATTTGAAACCCACCACTGGAAATGTACTGGCTGAAATGTTTTGGAGAATTAAGGAGTGAGGTACAGGTAAAAGTTCCCCTCCTCGCACATATGCGTTAGTCGTTCCCGACTCTAGGGGGCAGTGCTCATGTCTGTTTCAAAGCTGAAGAGCCAGCGCTGTCCGAAGATGTCTCCGTGATCATGTGCCCGGCATGACCAAACGCTGAAGGAGCACAGAACGCTGTTCCCTTCCCACCAAAGGCGGTCCCTATTTTTCTACTTGCATTTTTAATGTGCTTTCAAACTGCTAGGTTGGCAGAAGCTGGGACAAGTCACAGGAGGTCACTCCATTACGCGGCGCTAGGGATTCGAACTGCTGAACTGCCGACCTTCTGATCGACAAGCTCAGTGTCTTAGCCACTGAGCCACCGCTTCTCTCAACGCAGTGAGAGAGTGTGCGGGTCAAAAAAAGGCTGCCCAATGAAAAAAAACTCACAAGATAATGATGATGTTGATTATCCCTGATAGTGGAAATGTACTTCGAAGAATGACAGTGAGAAGAAGCAGTTTCTCGTGACAAATGCAAGGCAATCTGCGTTTGGGTTTTCTTGCCAAGGGAAAATTGACTCCCGGCCTCTTATTTTAAGCTCTCATCCGCTGCTTTGGCTTTGAGATGGGATTTCTCATTCCATTCCCACCCTCCCTTTTATTTCCCTTATTGTTCGTGACGCTTCCTCATTAAAAATACCCTGCTGGTTGATTTTGAGCAAAGATTTTCATTTAATAAAAAACAAAACATCCCAAATTCCTTTTTTTTTAACCATATAAAATGATAAAATGTAGATTTTTATTAGGAATTTTGATTACAACAACAATAACAAGCGCAGTCTAAGCTTAGAGAAGAAGCTAGGGAAAAAAGAGGTGTAGGAAGAAAGAAAAGGAACGTAATAGAGAAAACGAAAACAAATATATGAAGAAGTCACTTCCCATCATCGGGGGAGACATGATAGCAGTGTTCCGATATCTCAGAGGGTGCCACAAAGAAGAGGGAGTCAAACTATTCTCCAAGGCACCTGGGGGCAGGACAAGAAGCAATGGGTGGAAACTAATCAAGGAGAGAAGCAACTTAGAACTAAGGAGAAATTTCCTGACAGTTAGAACAATTAACCTCTGGAACAGCTTGCCTCCAGAAGTTGTGAATGCCCCAACCCTGGAAGTCTTTAAGAGGACGTTGGATAGCCATTTGTCTGAAATGGTATAAGGTTCCTGCCTACGCAGGGGGTTGGACTAGAAGACCTACAAGGTCCCTTCCAACTCTGCTATTGTATTATTATTGTATTATTATATAATTTACTTGGACTTCAGCAAGGCATTTGATAAAATAGACGATAACCTACTACTAAATAAAGTAGAAAAATGAGAGTTAGACAGCATCACCAGCAGATGCATTCGTAATTGGCTGACCAACCACACTCAACGTGTAGTCCTCAATGCAACTGCATCTACATGGAGGGAAGTATGCAGTGGAGTACCCCAAGGCTCTGTTTTAGGCCCAGTACTCTTCAACATCTTCATCAATGATCTGGATGAGGGGATACATGGGGAACTCATCAAATTTGCAGATGACACCAAGATGGCAGGAATAGCCAACACTCCAGAAGATAGGTTTAAGATACAGAAGGATCTTGACAAACTTGAACACTGGGCACTATCTATAACACAATGAAATTCAGTGGTGAAAAAAAGTAATGTTCTATATTTAGGCAAGAAAAACAAACTGCACAAGTACAGTATAGGTGGTACCTTGCTCAATAGTAGCAACTGTGGGAGGGATCTTGGAGCCTAGTGGACAACCATTTAAATAGGAGCCAGCCGTGTGCAGCAGCTGCCAAAAAATCAATGGGTGGAAACTAATCAAAGGAAGAAGCAACTTAGAACTGAGGAGGTGTCAGCAAAAAAAAAAAAAAAAAGAATTGGTAGAACTTTGCAAAAAAAAAAAAAGATCTTATTTTAATCTTGATCAAATAAACCAATTTTATATTTGTTCCTTTTCCTTCTAAAAATCTTAATCTTTAACCCAATCAAATATCGTCCCCGGATAGGATTTCCCTTCAGTTCTTCTTTTTTTCCAAAAGGTTTAATGAACCTCTTGTAGATTTCAATAGGAAAACATTTTCCTCCCAGTTTGCCATTTGTATTTCTCTTTTGATTTTTAAAGCTTCGGTGAGTTTCTTTTAGACGTCCAATCAAGTATCCTTTTCCCAATTATTCTCTTGGCCTGTCATTTGTGGTACCTCTGAAATTCTTGATGTCATTCCCCCCAAGCTGATTTCTTCTTGTTTGCTCCCAATTTAAGAATCGCTTCCCTGCTGGAAATGGCAGCCACTATACATAGATGACCACTTTATATCCTACCGCTATGCCCCAAAGGTGAATTGTGCTTTTATTACGTAGTGTACCATTTCTCTCTCTCACTAGCTGCTCTTTCTGGAGGTTTTTATTAGGAAAAAATCAACTTAACATTGGCAGGTGATTGCATCAACAGATTTGGAGCTTATTACCTGCGTCTTCCTAAACCTTTTTTGCCCTTTAGATCTTTATAAAAAGGAAGGCTGCTTCTTTGAAATTTTAAATTTCTTGCTGTAAAGCTTTTGAAAAGGGAGCACTTTTGAGAAATACAGGTAGTTCTCGACTTATAACAGTTCACTTAGGGAAAATTCAAAGTTACAACGGTACTGAAAAATGTGACATGACTGTTTTTCATAGTTATGATCTTTGCAGCATCCCCAAAGTCATGTTCTGACCCCAGGCTTCCCAAGAGCATGAAGCAAACCTCTGGTCCTGAAAAAAAACCCTTTTATTAATTGACTGTGAATTCTGCTCATTCATATCCAAAAAAGTCTTTCAAGGGAGGATTTACAATCACAGACCTTATCTTACTTGGAGAGCTGCCAGGCCGAGATCTGCAAAACCTGGCAAGGAATCTCGGAGAGTCACCAACCAATGAAGTGAACTAATTGTCTCCTGCAAACTCCACTCCCCTTTCGCTCCTCTTTTATTTGTTCTGGGAGGGGCCATTCATTGTCCATTACTCCCAAGTCGACCCCTGTTCTTTAGCTGTTCCCTTCGCCTGGCAATTCTGTGCCTGCGCACACTGGGAACAGGCTCCCCCTGTTCCTCTGCTTCACTGATGTCTGACGCTGAAGGCAGCTGATTGCTGGCATATGACTCTGTCCCCCTTTCTGCCTCCGACCCAGAGCCCTCATCCGAGCCTTCCCCAGACTCCAGGACTGGCCCATGTCCCTCCCCAACCGACAAACCACTTGGCATCCTGACCATTTGAGGGTTTTTCTTTCTTTGTTTCAAATGTCTCACCTTCGTTTCCTTTATTCTCTGCACTTAAAACGCCGACGGAATTCGTTTTTTTAAAAAAAATTCATTTCAAACCTAATTTCAAACCTGCATTGGCAGTACACAACAGTGTATTGTAATAGATGTGGCAGTGTACGAGGAGATGGGCTGAGTCTCCCTTAGTGCACACCAGTAGTGGGTTTCTGCAGGCTCGCACCTACTCGCGAGAGCCGGATGGTGAAATGTAGAGAGCCGGTGAGAGGGGGTTCCACCGGCGTACCTGGAAGTAAATCTGGCCCACCGCTGCCAGTGACCCAACGGGAAGGAAAGGAAAGGAAAGAAAGGAAAGAAGGAAGGGAAAGGAAAGGAAAGGAGGGAGGGAGGGAGGGAAAAAAAGAAAGAAAGAAAGAAAGAAAGAAAGAAAGAAAGAAAGAAAGAAAGAAAGAAAGAAAGAAAGAAAGAATTTATCATCACAATTGAGCCCAAAATTTGGGTTGCTAAGCGAGAGCGTTGTTAAATGAGTTTCACCACATTTTACAAGTTGGCCACTCCCACCCTGTCACATGACTGCCAAGCCACGCCCACAAAATAGGCCACACCTACAGAGTAGGTTCTAAAACAATTTGAAACCTACCACTGGTGCACGCACACACCCCAACACACAATACAAGAGTTATTTAAATGCCACTGTTGTTTTACAAACCCCACCCCCTCCTACATGTCCACCCTTTGCTGTCATTTTCCTTGTCTTGTGGCCTGTGGCTTTGAAGGTGACCTTCCCTGGCTCACCTGTTCAGAAGGTAGAAGAGGCTTAACAACACTGGGTACAACTGCGCTAGTGAAATATTTATAAGCCGCCTTTCGGCAGCAAATCTCTCCCAGAAGCAAACAAAGGATGAGGATAAAAATAAAAACAGGGCATTAATGATTTATTCTAGTACGCATTTAAAATACCCAAATGTGCTAAGCCTCCTGTCCTGGCCCTTCCCTGGAGTGCTTCTTTGACGGTTCCTCGTCAGCTCAGCTGACGGACGAAAACCACCCCGATTTTTCCCTTCCTTCTTGTTTGACGGCTGAAATCCCAGAAGCCAGTTAAAAAAAAAAAAGCAGTAATTCAGGATCCACGCAAGGAGGAATGTTGCGAAAACCTTTGATTGTGTCCTTTTCGCTTTTGTGCGATCTCTGGGAACTCGCTGGTTTGGGTCACGGTTGACGGTGTAGGAGACACACAGGATTGGGGTTGAACATTTTTAGCAACCGGTTCTCTGCCCAATTGCTTGGGGGGCGTGGCCATGGGAGGGCGTGGCCTAGTTTTGCCTCTTGCACCACAGTGGGGGGGGGGGCATTTTCACCCTCCCCCAGGCTCCGGAAGATTTTCTTGAGCCTCCGGGAGAGCGGAAATGGCCTTCCCGGCAGTGATGGGTTCCAGATCCCGTTGCAACCGGTACACTGCAACGGGCCCCAGCGTCCACCACATGCATGTTCGCAGCACGCGTGCATGCATACTTACTGCCCGTGACGCTCCAGCTGCTCGGCATCCATCAGTGCTGGGTTTCTGCAGGCTCGCACCTACTTGCAAGAACCGGACGGTGAAATTTAGAGAGCCGGTGAGAGGGGGACCCAGAAGTAAGTCTGGCCTGGTGCTGCCGGTAACCCAATGGGAAGGAAAGGAAAGAAGGCAGAAAGGAAAGAAAGAAAGAGAGAGAGAGAGAGAGAGGGAGGGAGGGAGGGAGGGAGGGAAGGAAGGAAGGAAGGAGGGAAGGAAGGAAGGAAGGAAGGAAAGAAAGAAAGAAAGAAAGAAAGAAAGAAAGAAAGAAAGAAAGAAAGAAAGAAAGAAAGAAAGAAAGAAAGAATTTATCATCACAATTGAACCCAAAATTTTGGTTGCTAAGCAAGAGCGTTGTTAAATGAGTTTCATCACATTTTACAAGTTGGCCACTCTCACCCTATCACATGACTGCCAAGCCACGCCCACAAAATAGGCCACACCTACAGAGTAGGTTCTAAAAAAAATTTGAAACCCACCACTGGCATCCATGCACACATGCGCACCTGTTTGGAGCTCAACATTCTGATTTCAGAAAATAAACGTTTAGTTCTCCTTTTTTAAAAAAAAAAACCTACTCTGCCCCTCTGGTCCTTGAAGGTCAGTGCTCCGAAAACCACTTGGATTGCCTTTAAAAATAGAACATGAGACAGAAATATTTTAAGCGGTTGTTTGAAGAAAATGCCGCGTAGGTTCTACGTGTTTTCGAAAGAAAGGAGACAGGTTAGAGGAAATGACTTCCTTGGCACCGCTTCTAAAAATATATATATATAACCATTCAGGGTGGAAATGCTTGGAGTGAGTATCCTGATTTAGCACTCATTTGCATATAATTATATATGGCGGGTAAGGGCAATTCCAGGCATGCGGTGCCTGCTCTCGCCTTAAGGTTTTAATTTGTCTCTAAAGGGGAGAAAAATGACGAAAGCAGGACGTTCTGCTTTTCCTCGTGGTTAAAAGGCCTTTTGGCAGATACAGATGGCCTTCGGCCTGGGTAATGGGAAGAAAAGTACCTCGGTTGCTGGTCCAGTCACCGTAGCTCAGCCAAACCACTTTCAGGCTAATGGTGAGCATGAATTCGGACAAACCCAGCTGTCCGATAACTTGGAAGGAAGCCACGAGGCTGGTCTGCTCCGTAATCTTTATGGCCTTTTCCCAACGATTTGCCTTTTGTGGAATGTCATTTGGGTACCACGCTGGCTTCTGTGTCCTGCCTGTCCAAAATTGAGGATTGCAGGAAAAGCTGTTTGTAAAAGACAGATGGCAGATGACCATCTTGTGGTGAGCTGTCGGCCGCTGGCCCTTCCGGCAGCCAAATCGGAGGAGGAGGAGGAGGCGGCGACGTGGGAGGCAGGGTCAGCATCAACCTGAGAGCTCCGTGGGGGAAGAGGGAGTGGCGGAGTCTGGCCCGGCCAGATGCAGAGCCAACAGCCCCCAGGTCTGGAGGGCATGACGTGGAAGAGGAGGAACAGTTGAGTCCAGTGCATGATGCATGCATGCGCAGAAGGCAGAGGAGAGGTCTATGGGCTGGTCCTTGGGACAGAAGAGCCACCACTGCTAGCAAAGCCCCACCCTAGCTCTGGGGATAAAAGGCAGGGGGCAGAAATGAATAGATGTGGCAGAGGAGAGGAGAACAGTGGAAATCTATGGGCCGGTTCTTGGGACAGAAGAGCCACCACTGCTAGCAAAGCCCCACCCTAGCTCTGGGGATAAAAGGCAGGGGGCAGAAATGAATAGATGTGGCAGAGGAGAGGAGAACAGTGGAAATCTATGGGCCGGTTCTTGGGACAGAAGAGCCACCACTGCTAGCAAAGCCCCACCCTAGCTCTGGGGATAAAAGGCAGGGGGCAGAAATGAATAGATGTGGCAAGAGGAGAGGAGAGCAGTGGAAATCTATGGGCCGGTCCTTAGGACAGAAGAGCCACTACTGCTAGCGAAGCCTTACCCTAGTTCTGGGGATAAAAGGCAGGCCGCGGAGATGAATAGGTGTGGCAGACAACTCCCTGCCGGTCAGACACTGATAACTTCAAAATCCTATCTGGATTAAGCTGAGTTGTGTGAAGGGAGGGCATTAAACAAAACCCACAGCTCCCAGCCTCTCTAATGCTCTTTTGAACAGCGCATACATCTCGTCAACATAGCCTGACTTGTAACCAAAAGCTTTTTTAGTCATTCTTTTATAAGGGGAGGGTTGCGTTTCTCATTTTCTCTTGTTTATACAGCAGCCTTGCCCCCCCCTTTTTTTAAATCCTTGCTGCAACAGCAGTACATCGTGGCATTTATACTCGGGGGGCCCCTGGCAAATCTGTTTGCGATGCATCCTGCTGAGGAACTTAATCAGATGGCATTAAAAGACTCCGTTCTTCCCACACTAATGGAGCTTTATCAGATCGGCTGTGAAACCGAAGGGTTTCTAGGCATCTCTTGATAATAAGGCAGGTAAGACTTTAGCGCTCTGCTCCCTGCTTAAATCACGGTCTTGTATCAGGCAAGGCACCTTTAGGTAGCCGCCGCACTTGGGTGTCGTACGAAAGGGTAATAAAAAGTTGCTTCTGCGGCGGGTTATATTTTTATTTCAAGCCAGAGCTGCTAATGGGATTTTCTGCCGCATGTGACAATCGGACATGGTCCATCCATTTTGCTAAGTTAGTGCTGTGTTAAATAAATTGCTGGACTATGAGCATTGCAAGCCATGAAGCAGAAGTTGCCAGATAACGCTTTTGGGGGTTTAAGCAAGCCATCACTCCAAGCAGCACATGTTGTGGCTTAATAGGATAGACCGGGTGTCAGCAACTTGCAGCTCTGGAGCCACATGTGGATCTTTCGTCCCACTGCTGTGGCTCCCTGTTGGCTGAACCCACCACTGGCTAGCCCTGACCCTCGTACTCTCCTTCCAATCACTCCTCGCGTGGCCTGACATGAGAGATGAGAGACAGAGCAAGAGAGAGACACCCAAAGTGAGAGAGAAACACTGCTGTGGCTCTTTGTCAGCTGAACCCACCACTGGCTGGCCCTGCCCCTCATCCTCTCCTTCCAGTCACTCCTCGCGTGGCTTAACATGAGAGATGAGAGACAGAGCAAGAGAGAGACACACAAAGTGAGAGAGACATACACAGAGAGAGAGAGATACCCGTTTCCCACAGAAGACACCGGGAGCCACCAAACCTGGGTAGGCATGGCTGGGTGGGGTCATGTGACTGGGTGGGAGAGAATGATGTCGGGTTGGCCACCCCAAGAGTAGGTTCCTGCCGGCATTACTGCCAGTTCGGTGCGCCAAAATTTTTGCCCATCTCCTTTGTGAGACGTTGCAATTTCTGTAGCTTTGGGAGAGTACGTGGCCCTCTCCTTGGCCGTTGTTAAGAGAATAGCTGCCCTTATAAAGTTAGAAATATGGTTGTTAAGTGAATTCAACCTCCCCACTGATATTTGTCCGTCGGAAGTTTGCTAACGTTGATTGCGTGACCCCAGGCCATTTGCAACCGTCACAAATATGAGTCGATGGACAAGGGTTTGAATTTTGATCAGGTGACCAGGGGGAATGCTGCGACGGTCGTTAAGTGTGAAAAATGGCCACAGGTCACTTTTCCCAGTGGCCTTTGTAACTTTGGAAGGCACTAAAAGAACTGTCGTAAGTGGAGGACGAGCTGCACCAGCTGTGGCCTTTGGTTCGCTTCGAGAATTCCGCTGAGCAGGACAGAAGGTGATATGTCGAATAACACCAATAAATAAAACCCTCCCTTCGTTGCGCCCTATTCCATGTAGGATAATCACCCACTTCGGCTGAAATTCGAGCCCAGATACAACGGGACGCCGTTTAATTACAACGAATTTTGCTTTAATGCAAAAAAAAACAAACCAAAACAGGCTTTCGATGCCGCACGGTTTACAATCATCTCTCTATTTGTGTGACATTTTAGCTTAATCGCTTGCAAATTAAAACTGGAAGGGTAATCGCACAGATAAACACAGGAACAAGCCGGAGCATAAACAAAATAAAAGCCACAAATGCAACCAAGTATTTCCCCACCACCACCACCACCACCACCACCTATCATGACATATTACTGATGATCATCACGGTGTTCGTCATTGGGAACAAAACGGCATGAGTCAGGAAGAAAGATCAGCTCCCCTAGGCCAAAGTCAGAGTCTCCCAAAGGCCCCGTTTTCTTCTTAGCAAATTACAGACGTCAAGATTAAAAAAAACAGATTAAAAACAAAGAGAGGAGATAAAGTAGAGAAGGGAGAGAGAGAAAGGAAGAAAGGAGGAGAGGAGAGGAAGAAGAGGGAAGGAAGATAAGAGATGAGGAGAGGAAGATGGAAGGGAGAAGGAGAGAGGGTAGGAAGGGGAAGAGAGGAGGAGGGGAGAGGTAAGGGAAGAAGGAAGGGAAAGGAGGAAGGAAGGAAGTAGAGAAGGGAGGGAGGGAGAAAAGAAAGGGAAAAGAAGGTGGTGTCAAAAACAATTGTATAAGAATGACAAATGTAAAAAAGAATAATAATTATATGACTGTATACCTGTAATTGTAGATAGAGAGCAAAAATAAAATAAAAAACTGAAACCAAGATTAAAATAAACAGCGGAGGAACAAACTCACAGCTTAGCTCAGTGATGGCGAACCTGTTTGGCACCGAAGGCCCAAACCAGAATGCCCATGTGCGTGCATGCACCGGATTCCCACGCTGGCCAACTGGTCTTCGGATTTCTGGTGCGGGCATCTCCAGCTAGTCTTTGTGCACGGCGCACCAGCTGGTTTTGGGGTTTTCCGGAGCCCCAGGAAGCACCAAGACCAGCTGGCCAGCGTGCATGCGCGCACCAGAAACCAGAAGAGCAGTTGGCGATGGTGCGTGTTCCCACATAGAGGGCTCTGCATGCCACCTCTGGCATGCGTGCCATACGTTCGCCACCTTGGGCTTAGCTGCTCCCTTCCCACGTCACCGACTCTCGTCTTCTGGGTTAAACATATTGCCTATAAACACACAAACGATTTCTACACAATTTATGAACGTTTGAAATACAATAAAACTAAGGTTTGCCTGCGGCTGTGCTAGGTTACACCAAAATGGCGAAGGCCGGTTAGTAGCGGCCGTACCGCGGCTCCTGGAAATACGATCCGTAGCCGCGCTGCGGCCAGCCATGTTGAGGGTAGGACGGCTGTCCGTGTTGGTGCTGATGATAGTTGCTGCCGTAGCCTTTGTCGTGCCACTGCTCAGATCGGTAGTGGTCGTATCGGGGTCCCCTGTTTCGGAATTGCCGTCTGTCTCTGAATCTGCGAAGAGGGAAAACACAGCATGGTGATGTCAGAGCTGGAAGCCATCTCGTCCCTTGAGGACTTCAGGCGTGCCACCTTTTCGACTGTGAGAAAACAGGAGGGGGGATTCTACAGAGTGTGGGTGATATATACCCACAGCAGCTGGGAACACAGTTCATTCCCTTTTCCTTTCCTTTGCTTCCTGATTGCCACTGAGGAAGGAGCTGAAGACGGAAGAAGTATCATTGTTTTGACTGACTGTAAGATAACTGTGGTTTTGGTGAAGGACTGTTTATTGTTGGAGGAGTTAGTATCACTGTTTGGAAGAAGCATTTTAGTTACTACAAAAGTAAAGACTATTTATTTTTTCTACTATCAGTGTTTGATAGTTATTGTGTGTTTCAAGCAACGTATCTCTTGCTGTCCGGTATATTGCACTATTCCGCTATTTATTTTCCGACAGGGGTGTTTTTTTACCCCTAACACTTTGGAAAAAGTTCAGAGGAGAGCAATTAAGACGATGAAAGGCTATGGAGACCAAACCATAGGGAGAAGAATGGCTGCAGGACTTGGGTCCGGCTAGTCTAAAGAAAAGAAGAATTAGGGGTGACACGATAGCAGTATTCCAATATTTGATAGGCTGCCACAAAGAAGAGGGGGTCAAATTACTTCTCCAAAGCACCAGGACAAGAAACAATGGCTGGAAACTAATCAAAGCAAGACGCAACCTAGAATTAAGGAGAAACTTCTTAACAGTGGGGACAATTAACCAGTGGAACAGCTTGCCTCCAGAAATCGTGGGTGCTCCATCACTGGATGTATTTAAGAAGAATCTAGACCAGGGGTAGTCAACCTTTTTATACCTACCACCCACTTTTGTATCTCTGTTAGTAGTAAAATTTTCTAACCGCCCACCGGTTCCACAGTCATGGTGATTGATAAAGTAGGGAAGTCAATTAAATTTTAAAAAAAGGAAAGTGCTTCAGTATCAGACAAAACCCCTCCCGCCCACCATGAAAGCTGGAACGCCCACTAGTGGGCGGTTGGGACCAGGTTGACTACCACTGATCTAGACAGTCAGTTATCTGAGATGGCATAGGTTCTCTTGCTTGAGCAGGAGGTTGGACTAGAAGACCTCCAAGGTCCCTTCCAGCTCTATTCTATTCTAAAAAGATCAACCTCGATTATTTAAAACTGAATATGGGTGGGGTTTTCTTTGACTAGCAGGGGAAAAAAAAAGAAATACGGTTGCTCAGGATAATTTCCTTTTTTGTGTGTGTGTGTAAATAACCGTGCCACAGAAGACAAGCTATTTGGCAGGTCAGGAACAGCCTGGAATTCTTAGTCTCTGCCAAAAAAAAAATCCTACTTCTCCACCAGCAAACAATTGGTGCTGTGTTTTCAAAAGTTTCAGCTCACTTCTCTTAGCCCGAAAAGCTTTGCTTTGCATCGGTTGTGACGTCAGTTAAGGAAAGATTTCAAGTCTCAAAAGTGGGGGAGGGGGGGGGGGTTGGGGGGGGGAAGCCAACTAGACTTTTTTTTTTTTAAGGAAGAAGACAATGGTGTTTCCCTTCCCCATCTAGGAAGCTTCATCAGTTCTACTGAACGGTGGGGGGAGACGGAAGGACGATTACTAACAGTTAGGATTAGTTTAGTTTAGTTTAGTTTAGTTAGTTTAGTTTATTGGTTTTTTACACCGCCCTACTCCCGAAGGACTCAGGGCGGTGTACAGCCAAAATAAAAACAAATATATAAAATTTAAAAGGAAAGCTTTTAAAAGACATAATTAAAACATTGGCCGAAACGTGGGAAAAACCCAAACTAACCTAGTTGAAGCGGGGTGGGGGTGGGGGAAATGGAAAGACTGCACTCCTTGTCTGGTTTTCACACTCTGCGACCTTAGGGTCGCCTGAATCAGAGGTGTGGAATCGTCTGGGAACAGCCAAAAGGACTGCAATACAACCTTTGCTCCCTGACTTTCAACAATTCACTTAGTGACCGTTCAAAGGGGCAACATCACTGGAAAAAGTTGACTTGTTACCGTTTCATCGGCCACCTGCAAGACTGGCGTAGCCTGTCCGCTAAGTGCTGGAAATGCAGTCAGACCCCAGGCACCTATTAGCACCTGTGGTGGAAGTGTAGTAATGAAGAGAGAGAATACTGGGAGAAAATACAAAACTGGCTGGAAACGATAATCAAGCAGAATATTGAGTTGAAACCAGAAACATGCCTCCTAGGGATACTACCAGAGGCCTACGATAAAGGGACCACATATTTAGTTTTACACATACTTGACAGCAGCAAAGATCATCTATATGCTAAATATGGAGGAAATACCCCAGCAGGAGAGGCTGGTAATTCGAACAATGTTTGACTGTGCCGAAATGGTTAGATTAACCTTTAAAAATTAAAGATCACGATGCTAAAGAATATTATATGATTTGGAATAAATTCTATGAATGGATAGAAGCAAGAGGTAGGAATTAGAGAAGAGTAAGATCACAAATGTTAGCGCTGAAAACAAGAAGGTAAATAAGGGCAATATTTTAATGTAAGAAGAAACTTAGCTATAAGTTTTTTGGTTATATGATTGCTATTGTTACTACTGTATATCGTTATTCGTGTTATTAGCTTGTATGTCAATATTTGACAACACTCTTCTTTTTTTTGGTCTTTTTTATTTTTCAAAAAGGGTCTATGAATAAAATTTATTTAAAAAAAAACCAGTTGACTTCTCACCGTTTCTCACCCAACCCCTGCAGCATCCGCATGCGATCTGTTAGGATATCCAGCTTTATAACAATATATATGAGCCTATGTTCTTAAGGAGTTATGTAGCTTTAAGAACTGTCTTAAATTCTGATTGGCTGTGCTTCCCAGCTCTACCATAAAGGAAGCTCAGAATCACAGTCCGTTCCCTTTTCGATTCCATTCCTGTTCTTACTGTTTGCCGTCTGAGGAGCTGAAGCTGAATATTGAAGAAGGAGGAGGATTTGTTTTGCATCACTGTAAGATAACTCTGTTTGGTGAAGGACTGTTTTGAGAAGTTAGAATCGCTAGTCGGAAGAAGTATTTTAGTTGCTACAAAGTAAAGACTATTTATTTTCTTACTATCACTGTTTTAAGAGTTTGTTTGTGGTTACAGCAACGTATCTCTTTACTGTCCGGTGAATTACACTATTCCGCATTTATTTGCTAACACTAGTTAAGGGACCAGAGTTGTAACACTGGTTCTGAACTCAGAGTTGCTAACACGATCCAAATTCAGACCGACTCACATTTATGATGGTTGCTGTGTCACGGGATTCCCCCTTGGCAACCCTTCCGACAAGCAAAGTCAATGGGGAATGCCGACTCCTTTAACGACCGTGTTACTAATTTGACAACCGCAGTGATCCCCTTAACAAAAGGTAGCAAGAAAGGTCGTAAAACGGGAGGGGGGGCTCACTTAGCAAACATTTCCCTGAACACAATTGGGCTGAATTGTGGTCTTAAACCGAGGACTCCCTGTACAGTGTCCACATTTTCCCATCCATGCAAGAAAAAAAAGAGGGTGTTAATACCGATCTCTGTATCGCTGGTTACCACCCGATCTATTTCGCCAGTCTTCTACTAAGGGAGGTGAGTCAGCGGGACGTTGAACATACTTCTGGTACTCCTCATCTTCGGAGGTGAAGCGATGGCCAAACTTGCTTTCGTAATTCTGGAGGATCTCCGACACAGTTGGCGCACATGTGTCTCTGAAAATTCAAAAAGGACTTCATGAAATGTCTGTAAAAGTTAAGACATGAAAGTTATTGATGGTTCTGACCGAGGCTTCCCGAAAGCATGAAGCAAACTCCTGGTCCCGACAAAACCCCCTTTTATTAATTGACTGTGAATTCTGCTCATTCACATCCAGCAAAGTCTTTCAAGGGAGGATTTACAGTCACAGACCTTATCTGGCTTGGAGAGCTGCCAGGCCGATATCTGCAAAACCTGACAAGGAATCTCGGAGAGTCACGAACCAATGAAGCAAACTAATTGTCTCCTGCAAACTCCACTCCCCTTTTGCTCCTCTTTTATTTCCTCTGGGAGGAGGCATTCATTGTCCACCTGTGGCCTTACTCCCAAGACTCCCCCTGTTCTTTAGCTGTTCCCTTCTCCTGGCAACTTGCCACATGCACACACTGGGAACAGGCTCCAGCTGTTTGCCTGCCTCACTGATGTCTGACTCTGAAGGCAGCTGATAACTGGCAATCGGCTCTGTCCCCCTCTCTGCCTCCGACACAGAGCCCTCCTCAGAGCCTTCCCTAGACTCCAGGACTGGCCCACGTTCCTCCCCAACCTCCTCACTGTCCGAATCTGCTGGCTGCTGGTGGGCTACAACACCTTCATGGCTCAGGGTCACGTTACTTTGTAAGACAATCTACCTCCAATGGCATCAACCCATCCAACAGGATCAAAGCTTTGATCCAGTAGGATCAAAGATCAAACTTGGGGACTTGCTGGTTTGGTGAGCAGCGAATCTTCTATCAGCTCCCCTGGCCACTGGTGGGCCACAACACAGCCAATCTACAGTATGCAGTTATGTTCTGTCTGAGGTAAAGCAGGCTTGGCAAGTAGCCACAGCATTTCAGTCTCCTGAAAGCCTGATGGACTCAACGTAGAAGTGGAATAGAAAAAAAAACAAACCTCCACACACAATCTAAAATGCATTTCTGTGCTTCGAGTCACAGGGAGTCGGTGACATGTTTGACATTTAATCTTCTGCAGCTTTCAACAATGTGAAAGGATTTCAGCAATTGTGGGCAGGCTATTTATACAACTGCTATAGAAAGCTTTTCCTAGAAAACAAGTTTACTATCTCAGTTTGTGACCCACAAAGTTGTAATCTCTAGGTTATTTCTAAAGGGTGGTCTGGTCATTCCGCTATTTTTAGCTTTCTGCCATCTTGTAAACTCATCTTTGCGATTAAATTTCCAAGGTAAGCTAATCCACCGGGACGCAGTGGCTCAGTGGCTAAGACGGTCAATTCCCTTCGTCTGGCAACTCTGCGCATGCGCACACTGGGAACAGGCTCCAGCTTCCTCACTGATGTCTGACTCTGAAGGCAGCTGAAAACTGGCATACAGCTCTGGCTCCCTCTCTGCCTCCGACACAGAGCCCTCCTCAGAGCCTTCCCCAGACTCCAGGACTGGCCCATCTTCCTCCCCAACCTCCTCACTGTCCGAATCTGCTGCCAGCTCTGCTGGGCGCTGGCAGGCCACAACACTTGATTTCTAACCTGGGGCCTTAGCCACTAGACTGATAGGCCTAATGCTGCTTGTCTGGTTGTGCCCATATATTGTATGAACTTAGCCACCTCGATCTTAAACCATGAATCTGTTTGCAAAGCTAGACTATACTAGCTTATTCAAAAGCCATGGACAAATAAGCCATAGATCATCCACAAACACCTACAGCTGTTTACAGTTTTATTAACATTACCATGTATATAAAGGTTTTTCAATTTTCCTATATGAAAACCCCGTGTTCTTAAAACAGCAGCATATGGAGAGCAGCTTACAAATAAAATGATTTTTTTTTTTTAAAAAGTAACTGAAATGTATATTGGGTAGTTATTGGGTAGTTTTTAGTATAGTTTAGTTTTAATGGGGAATTTTAGCGCAGGTTAGGTTTAATTTGTTTTTAAGAAATGTCTGCATATTTTTATTGTTTTTATTCTACCTGTGCACCGCCCCGAGTCCCTATGGGGAGAGGGAGCGGTTATACAAATATTAAATTATTATTATTATTATTTTATTATTATTATAAACAGGGACAGGAAATCAATAGACATTGTGGTAAACATATTAGAGGCACTATAAATAAATCAAGTTGTTATCATACCCATTACACAGGTCAGGATGTAGCAAATACTGTGGGGCAGCCAATTCAATTACTGGGAATTGTCTAATTTTAGACATAATATTTAGTCTCTTTGTCTTTACGCACTTGAGCAAGCAGAATAACATAGGCAGATTAACTTTTATAAATTCTCACCGTACCACATCTGTAAACCATTAACATAGGTAAAAGCACATGACCACATTTTTCTCAGGGAAAACGTGGAAGGAATTTGCATGTCGATGTGTAAAGCGATTGCACGATGACATGCACAAACCAAATACTTTTTAATCCTGAAACATACAAGCACAGTCATTTGAGATAAATGGACATTAACCACTGTGAAGCTAGCTGTATCCAGGCTTTATGGCTTGCTCTGCATTCTGCTATCTTGGTTTGGTACTTTACCTTTATGGAATACACTGCATTATTGTGACCCCCCCAATCATCCAACAAAAATTTAAGATAAGGAAAATGTTGACAGACCTGTCCACCCAGTCTTCAATTATAGGAGGTAGATTGGCAGAACACTGAAGGTATTGTTGGTATTCCTTATCCTCGGTAGTGTATCGATGAGCAAACATACTTTGATAATTCTGAACCACGTCAGTGGTGGAAGCCATTCTGGATTTCCTGAAAATATATATTAAAAAATCCCACCATCTGTTATTTCCTGAAAACAAAAAACCTGTGCAAAATGTTACAGTTGATATTATCGACAATCTGGCCATAGTAAACCAGTTCAACATAAGCAAGCTTCTCTTTTCTATGTTAACTCAGCCTTCCATCCTTCCGAGGTGGGTAAACTGAGGACCCAGATTGTTGGGGGCAAGAGGCTGACTCTGTAAACCGCTTAGAGTGGAATGTAAAGCTCTATGAAGTGGTATATAAGTCTATTGCTATTGCTATGTAAAGCACTATGAAGTGGTATATAATACTAAGTGCTATTGCTATTGCAAGCTAACTCTTCCTACTGCCAGCAGTTCGATCCTGATTGGCTCATGGTTGACTCATCCTTTCGAGGTCAGTAAAATGAGGATCCAGATTATTGGGGGCAATATGCTGACTCTGTAAACTGCTTAGAGAGGACTGTAAAGTACTGTGAAGCGGTATATAAACATGTGACTGTGACCTCATAAAACATGTACTTACTCTGCAAGAGTAACTAATGGAACACACTATTTTGTTTCCAAAAAGAGCAAAACAAACTATAGTATTGTTAAACTATCATCATCTTCAGACACATTGTTGCAATAAGATATCAGGACAATCTTAAGAGACATCGCAGAAGGAAAATTATCAAATTGTCAGAGCTGCCCAACAAAAGTAATTGAAAATAAGTCAATCTCAAGGAAAAAAGGTTTGAATCAAAGCAGAGAAGAAATGGAATGGAAACAGCCACAGAGAAACTTTTTGAGGTCTGTTACCTTGGGGATGAATTTACTGGAAGCCCATTCACTTCTGAGTAAATCTGATCAGGACGAAACTTCAGAAGGGCAAAGAAAATATTTACAGTGGCTCACAAGAGAGCAGGAAGTAGCCGTCCTCCCCTCCCCTTGCAAATATCCAGCAAATATCTTCTACTTTAAAAAAGGAGGCATTGGTCTATGGGTAGTAGTGAAGGCATCAGGCTAGAGACCGGGAGAAGGTGAGCTGCAATTCTCCTGCCTTGGAGACAATGCCAGTTGGGTGACTTTGGGCCAGTCACTCCCACCCAGCCCTGGAAAGCAAGCAAGGGCAAACCAATTTCCAAAAAACTGTGTCATGAAAACATGCAGACTTGAAGGCATGCATTCACACTCACAAAAAATCTATGGAGACTCTACCCATTAAAAAAACCAAGGTTCCTAGTGTAATTCTGGGAAAAGCTTTGCTGGCTACTAAACTTTAGGGATCTCACCAAAGATTTCTACATAGATGTTTTGGGAAACCAAAACCGACTTCCCCTGATCAGTGTAGCTGCTGTTATTATATTGTTTGCCCGCTTATACGTGCTCTGAAAGAAGAACATCGCAATAGTATTAAAAGTTCTGACTCTAAATAATTTACCAGTTTATAAATCCAGTGCAAAGTCTTATTGACGCATGACTTGCCATTCTGACCAGGATGCTCAAATCCAAAGTAGAAAAATGAGCGCAAATATTATATGAAAGACCACCATGGAGAAAAAAGGGACATGAAGGGCAAACTGGAACTTCTTAGTTTATTATCATTTCTGCCATCGGAGGCAACCGGCCTCTTTAAACCACTGCAAAGGAAGAGATGGGACAGCAGGTGGTTGCCTTCCTGCCTTTGCTTCCCCCCCACTCCCCAAGACCAGGAGCTACTGCTGTAGATCCAGAAATTACACAACGGGTTTGTCATTATTACACAATTACACAACGAGTCACCGCGTGTGTGTGTGTGTGTATGTAGTAGGATCAGAGGGAGGGATAACCAAAGCCACCCTGATCTGATTTGAGCCAGATCCCGCTCCACCCTGCCCTTCCCCCTCCAAACGCTCCTGGGAACTGCAGAATCCTTGCAAGGTCCAGAGGACTAGCGCCTTGGCGCAAAAATCAAAACAATCCAGAAAGGAGGGGGGAAGGGAGAGACGCCAGTGAACGCTCAGAAGGCTGTTTTTAAAGGTGTCTTTCCCCCCCCCCCGGCTTTAAAATAAGCAATTATTACTATTATTATCATCATAATCATCGCATCTTATTACCCACAAAGCGAGGCAAAGGGAAGCGATGCCCCACGCCGTCACTCCGATGCCGGGCGACGCCTCCCTCCCTCCCTTCCGCACGTTCCTTCCCGGATTTCCGGTTCCGCTTCGCCCCGCCTCTTGGAGGCCGGCTTGGAGGCGGGCCGGTGGGCGGGGCTTCAGCGCTGTATAAAAGGCAGCCTCGCCTCTCACGAGCGTTTCATTCGGGTGGATGCTGGCGGTGGTTAGAGCTGCCGCTGCCCGCTTGTTGGTTGCTTTGCTTTCTTTCCTAGAAAGCTTTAGGCATAAGTCTCAGTTCCAGCGAGGAATAAGAATTCGAATAAAAATTAGAATACATTTTACATTTTGAATAGAAGTAGGAGGAGAAAAGAGAAGAAAAAGAGTAGAAAAAGGAGAAGAGAAGAGACGAGAAGGAGAAGAGGAGAAGAGAAAAGAACAAGAGAAGGAGAAGTAGGAGGAGAAGAGAAAAGAGAAGGAGAAGAAGAGAAGGAGAATAATTGGAAGGGACCTTGGAGGTCTTCTAGTCCAGCCCCCTGCTTAGGCAGGAAACCCTACACCACTTCATGTTCTTCCCCCATTCAGTTGGCACATTTTTCTTGGGACTCACTGGGAGGCAATGAGCTTCCCACTGGAGAATTCAAAAGGGAACCTGGATGGAAGTGGGTTCTTGATCCCAGCCCCCTCCAGAAGGGTCTCCCCTCGCCAGTTGTGGGTTTCAAATTTTTTAGAACCTACTCTGTAGGTGTGGCCTATTTTGTGGGCGTGGCTTGGCAGTCATGTGACAGGGTGGGAGTGGCCACCTTTTAAAATGTGGTGAAACTCATTTAACAACGCTCTTGCTTAGCAACCAAAATTTTGGACTCAATTGTGATGATAAATTCTTTCTCTCTCTCTCTCTCTCTCTTTCCTTCCTTCCTTCCTTTCCTTCCCGTTGGGTCACTGGCAGCGGCGGGCCAGATTTACTTCCAGGTACGCCGGTGGAACCCCCTCTCACCGGTTCTCTAAATTTCACCAACCGGCTGTCACGAGTAGGTGCGAATCTGCAGAAACCCACCACTGCCCCACGCCCATTCAGACAAGTGCCCCCTCTGCTTCAGGGAAGAAGCAAGAGATACCCCACTCCAATCAGTGTAAGCATGCAGAGATAGGAAGTGTTACACTGCCAGTTGGCAAAAGGGGCACCAGACAGGCACATTAGAAGACCTAGCATGGCGATGCTAAGCGTGGCTAGTTTTAATTCGGGCTTGTTTTCTTGTGTATCTGAACTTAACCTGTTTGGTTAAGTTAGGAATTCGATGCAATTAGATTTCTGTTTAGGCAATTGAGAAGTAAATTCCTCAGCCCAACTGAGCAAGTTAGCTTTCTAAAAGTTACACAAATTGCCTGTGTCTTTTACCAGTGTTGGTGTTTGGAGTTTGTCCTGAGGCTCCCCTTAAAATTAGAAAAAGGACAGCAATGCCCTCTGAGAAGGCTGACTAAGGAGCAGGACCAGCTCTAAGCTAAAGCTGAGTCTTTGGAATTGGTCCTGGGCTGCTAAAATTAAAGACTTTTTTTTAAAAAAAAAGTTTTATTTGCTTTGTTTATATTATTTACCATTTCCATCAAACTCTGTGACCTGGGTACAGTTATTTGAACAGTCATAATCCACATATTTGTTGTTATATTTATCACAATAATATTAATAATATAGCTGTATAATTTCAGAAGTCATAGACTTCTGAAAAATGTAATAAAGCCATGTCTGACCCATTCGCGACTCCATGGACAACATTCCTCCAGGCCTTCCTGTCCTCTCTCCGCTTCTCCAGCACCATAGTTCAAAGGCTGCTCAACCTTCCTTATGATCCACAGCCATCCACTGCAACATTGGAAAACCGTAGCCTTGACTATCTGCACTTTTGTTGGCAGGGTGATGTCTCTGCTTTTTAGCATGCTGTCTAGAATTGCCATAGCTTTCCTCCACAGGAGCAAGCGTCTTTTAATTTCTTGGCTGAAGTCCCCCAATTGTGGTGATCTTGGAGCTCAGGAAAATAAAATCGATCACTACCTCTATTTCTTAAACAAACAAAACATTCCCAGTCTGTGGTGGACTAAATTTCCAAAACAATGCCTATCAGAAGAGCCTTTCTTAACTCTGACCTTTAAATGCTAACTGCCTGTGCTTTTTAAAAGTTGTTTTTATGTTGAGGAGCTGATATTTTGAGTTTGCCTGGTAAAATACATGGGAAAATCCCATTGGGGGGAAAACCCACTTAGGGTTAGGGTTAGGTCCCCATGAACTCAGAGAAGAAAATGCACACCGCCAATGGATTCGCAGCCCTTCGGAATGGTTAGGAGGGTGCAGACTTTTCCAACCCGTGGTATCTATTTTTCCTGGTAAAATACATGGGACAATCCCATAGGGGGGAAAACCCACTTAGGGTTAGGGTTAGGTCTCCATGAACTCAGACAGAAAAATGGACACTGCCAATGGATTCACAGCCCATTGGTATACTATTTCCCCTAGCTACATCTCCTAGTAAAAAATTCTTGTATTGCTACTGATTTGTTCAATTTCTTCTTTTAAAAAAAAATAATAATCCAGGTTCTAGTAAATGTGCTTCAATTAGAATCTTTTCTCTTACTCTTTTTCTTGCATTCCTAAAAAAAAGGGTTATTTAATAGTCACTTAAGATTTGAACACCACATTTAAAAGAATGGTAGTGTCAATGGTACATAAGGCTCAGCCTGATAATCGCACCCAATATAAAAAGTAAATCATATGAACTATGGCAGGGGTCTGCAAAGTCGGCTCTTTTAAGACTGGTGGACTTCAACTCCCAGAGTTCCCCAGCCAGCATAGCTGGCTGGGGAATTCTGGGAGTTGAAGTCCACCAGTCTTAAAAGAGCCGACTTTGCAGACCCCTGAACTATGGCATCGGTATGCCATCACAGCTAGATATGTTGGGATGCGACCAGGAAGTTGCTTTAGATATGTTCACCAGCTTGCATTATTTATAAAAATAATAATAAAAGCAGGATAGAAAAAAAAAATCCATCTAGAATCACATTCTGGACCTAGAAATACATCAGCCAAATCCGTGCTATCATTTTTCCCTGATCAAGAACAATTGTCTTTTATGTGATGTCCTTTCCATATTTTGGAACAATGATTTCTCAGCGTTAACTGTCCAGACATATCTGGAAAATGACAGGTTGAAGGTAACTGATGTTGATGTTGCGTGTATAAGGGGAAAAGTCATGAGGCATTTTGGAAGTAGACTTAAAACAGATGGACAAAGCAACAGGAAAGCTGAGCCAAGTACATAGCAGATGGGCCTGGACGTATTTAAAGAGTTGAGTGAACATTACTTTCCTACTGGGTGAACAAAAATCGAAGTAACTTATCCTCAACCCAATTGAAAAAAATAAAACAGACAATGGCAGTGTCTGTGTATATATATAATACAATACAATACAATAGCAGAGTTGGAAGGGACCTTGGAGGTCTTCTAGTCCAACCCCCTGCGTGGGCAGGAACCTTATACCATTTCAGACAAATGGCTATCTAACATCTTCTTAAAGACTTCCAGGGTTGGGGCATTCACAACTTCTGGAGGCAAGCTGTTCCAGAGGTTAATTGTTCTAACTGTCAGGAAATTTCTCCTTAGTTCTAAGTTGCTTCTCTCCTTGATTAGTTTCCACCCATTGCTTCTTGTCCTGCCCCCAGGTGCCTTGGAGAATAGTTTGACTCCCTCTTCTTTGTGGCACCCTCTGAGATATCGGAACACTGCTATCATGTCTCCCCTGGTCCTTCTCTTCATCAAACTAGACATATCCAGCTCCTGCAACCGTTCTTCATATGTTTTAGTCTCAAGTTCCCTAATCATCTTGGTTGCTCTTCTCTGCACTCTTTCCAGAGTCTCCACGTATATGTGTGAGAGAGAGGTGGGAGGGAGGGAGAGAGAGAGTTGGAGCGAGAGGGAGGGAGGGAGAGAGGGAGAGTGAATTGGAGAGAGAGAAGAACACAAAATACATACAAGATAAAAGGTAAATATTCCCAACCACATGCCTACTAGTTGTTTCTGACTCTAGGGGGCGGTGATCATCTCCGTTTCAAAGCCAAAGAGCCAGCGCTGTCCGAAGACGTCTCCGTGGTCATGTGGCCGGCATGACTAAACGCCGAAGGAACACGGAACGCTGTTACCTTCCCACCAAAGGTGATCCCTATTTTTCTACTTGCATTTTTTACGTGCTTTTGAACTGCTAGGTTGGCAGAAGCTGGGACAAGTAATGGAAGCTCACTCCATTACGCGGTGCTAGGGATTTGAACCGCCAAACTGTCATCTTTTCTGATAGACAAGCTCAGCATCTTAGCCACTGAGCCACCCTTCACATGCAAGATAGACATAATATAATCGTTATATGTGAACACTTGTCTGGAATGTTATGCTTGAGCAGGGGGTTGGACTAGAAGATCTCCAAGGTCCCTTCCAACTCTGTAATCTTATTCTATTCTATTTAGACATGGAAGCCTAACTCTGCATTTCCTAGTTCTTGAAGGGTTAATTTCAGCATTTGCGTCTTGCATATAGTCTACTCATGTCATAGTCACCTTGAGCTTGGATTACTGCAGTGCTCTTTACAGGGGACTCCCCTTGGCAACCACTCCAAAACTCCAGCTGTTCCAGAATACAACAGTGAATGCAATTACATAGGCAGACATATGTTATGCTGAAATACCACGTGCATCCACATAATATCACCTGCAAGCTGTATCAATGTGTTTAGGGGTGCAATTTGAGGTCTTTTTCTTGGAACTACGAAGATCTTCTGTTCTGACCGAGGCTTCCCAAGAGCATGAAGCAAACTCCTTGTCCTGACAAAAACCCTTGTATTAATTGACTGTGAATTCTGCTCATTCAACATCCAGCAAAGTCTTTCAAGGGAGGATTTACACAGAACTTATCAGGCTTGGAGAGCTGCCAGGCCAATTTTTGCAAAACTTGTCAAGGAGTCTCAGAGAGTCACGAACCAATGAAATGAACTAATTGCCTCCTGCAAACTCCACTTCCTTTTTGCTCCTCTTTTATTTCCTCTGGGAGGAGCCATTCATTGTCCACCTGTGGCCTTCCTCCCAAGACTCCCCCTGTTCTTTAGCTGTTCCCTTCTCCTGGCAACTCTGCACATATACACACTGGGAACAGCTGTTTGCCTGCCTCACTGATGTCTGACTCTGAAGGCAGCTGATGACTGGCAATCGGCTCTGGCCCCCTCTCTGCCTCCGACACAGAGCCCTCCTCAGAGCCTTCCCCAGACTCCAGGACTGGCCCACGTTCCTCCCCAACCTCCTCACTGTCCGAATCTGCTGGCTGCTGGTGGGCTACAACACCTTCATGGCTCAGGGTCACGTTACTTTGTAAGACAATCTACCTCCAATGGCATCAACCCATCCAACAGGATCAAAGCTTTGATCCAGTAGGATCAAAGATCAAACTTGGGGACTTGCTGGTTTGGTGATGTCATCTGGCAGAACTCAGAAACTCGACTGTCTCTCTCCCTTATGGTCTGGAATCACATCAGCTCCAAGGTTTTAGTTAGCCCTGACCCTGCGTGACCATTTTGGAAAGCATTGGAAAGATCTGTTGTTGTTTTTCCAAGCATTTGATCTGCGGTGAGTTTTGTCTCTGGACAGCTCTAGGTTTGTCCATCGTTCTTCTGGATTCTGGGGTTATTTTTCCCCTGCTTTGTTTTTATTATGTGGTCTTTATAGATTTATGATTGTCATGGCTAACGTACGTCACCCTCAGACACATGCTCAAGGCCACGACGTAAAAGATAATTAATGAATCGGCATTAAAAATTAATCTGTAGCATTTCAATTTGCAGTGCCCAGGCTTTGCCCGCCTGCAGGACGAGGTCCACCGGAATTGAAAAACGGAAGCCTTAAAATGTTAAACTGTCTAGTTGGTTTGAAATATAGGCGTCTGTTCATTACATGAATTTGGATTATGAATCTCTGATGACACAGAGACGGATATTTTAAGCAGATGTCTGCAATTTTTTCTCAGGCTGGGGGATTTGAGTGACAAGAGGCTGAGATTTCAAAACACCCAAATTACAGGCGTTATGTGAAGGGGAAAAAAAAATACTTTGCAGAATGAAATGATTTTGTTATTTAATTAGCTTGGAAATGAGGCTGGCTTCATCCAAAATTGCACAGTGCTGATTTTCCTTTCTATATTCCAGTTTGTTCTTCGGCTGTTTGTTGTTTTGTCTATCAAAACATTCTGGAGAATACAGAGGCTCGAGAAATCCGAAGGACTCTTAAAGAATATCTTCCTGTGTGGAAACCTACTGAGTTTTCCACAGCTGAATTATAAAGTGATCTCCTTGTTTGTATCTTGGCCTATTATATGACTCCTACCAAATGGCTTCCCTTCCATAAATCGGAGGTTCAATAAACAATGGCTTGTTGTAATGCATGAACTCATGTTGAAATTGGTTCAGTAAACTGTAATGCGATTTGATCTAGGTTTAGCATGGTCTGTGAATTTTAGGATTGCTGAATCTAGTCTACTGAATGAAGTCTGATTCAGTAGATTAGGGCTTAGTGGAAAATATGAAACCAAGCTTCACTTTGTCTTAGTAAAAAAAAAATCATGACTAAAATGAGTCTTGATTTAAAGTTATCTGGTGCTATTATAAGAACCTCAAAAGAACTATATTGTTCCCTGTTAGATCAGACCTATCTTATCCATTCTCACAGGGAAGGACCTTCTGTGCAAATGTCCAACAGATGACCATCAGAGGTAATCCCACAGCCACCATCACTAAAAATTATGGATGTCCATGGTTTCCATCAATTGGGCCATCTCTTTTTGGGAGCCAACCAAGGTGGTAGGTAAAGGTAAAAGTTCCTCTTGCACATGTTAGTCGTTCCCGACTCTAGGGGGTGGTGCTCATCTCTGTTTCAAAGCCAAAGAGCCAGCGCTGTCCAAAGATGTCTCTGTGGGCATGTGGCTGGCATGATAGGAACCACCTTTGGTGGGAAGGGAACAGTGCTCCGTGAACCTTCGGCGGTCCACATGACCATGGAGACGTCTTCGGACAGCACTGGCTCTTCAGCTTTGAAACAAAAATGAGCACCATCCCCTAGATTTGGGAACGAGTAGCATGCATGTGTACCTAAGAATAGAAGCATTGGTGCTTGATTGTGGTCGTACATCAAGGTCTCTTTGTACATTTGCCCCAAGTGTAGAATTGGTTGTCTTGGGTGCTTTTCACGGTTTTAACTAGATATTTCGGTTTCAAACTGTGCTTCGCAGAAAGGCTTAAAACGTCTGAAGGTTTGATAACCAGAGGAGGGGATGTAATTACATCGGTGGCAACAGTGATAGGAAACACAGCTGAACTTCCCTGAGGTTGACTGTGATATCATGCCTGGAATAGAATTTCACTTTTAAATTGCACGGTGAGCAGAAGGCCTGTACTCCTTCTGTTTAAGGTTGCATGTGCCTGCTGGCCACAAGTGGGATTTTATGCATTTAGGAGCCATGGAAATCATTTTGCTGAAAAGCGGACCACCATTATTTAGATCAGAGGTCTTCAAACTTGACGCTTTTAAGACTTGTGGACTTCAACTCCCAGAAGTCTGTGGAGGCAGGTTGAGTGGAAGTGGTTCAATTGAGTTCACATTGCACATACTTCCAAAATGAAATGCACCATATCTTGACTTGGCATCACGCATAAACTCAGCCTTTGTCATGGCATAAGGACCAGAAAACCCTTGGAATTCTTTCAGGATTCAACATTTTAAAGTTTTCCTGAACTAGTTTAGTTTTAGTTTTAGTTTTATTTGATTTATATCCCGCCCTTCTCCAAAAGGACCTAGGGCGGCGCACAGGAATTTAAAATAACATATAAATAATACAAAATGCAAAATTTAAAAGCCTACTAAATATCCAAACCTGCGCTAAAACCAATTAAAATCCCCCATTTAAAAACTATCTAATATTAGTCACAGCGGAGGCTATGTTAGGCCGGCTTGATGAAACAGGTGTGTTTTAAAACATTGGCGGAAGAGGCGGAGGTCGGTGATGGTACGGAGTTCAGAGGGTAGGTCGTTTCACAGGGCAGGGCCCGCCACAGAGAAGGCCCTTCCCCTGGGTGTCGCCAGTCGGCATTGTCCGGCCGACGGCACCCTGAGAAGGCCTCTCTGTGGGAGCGGATCGGTCTAAGGGAATCTGTCCCGCCGGATAGCCTGCATTCTTCAAAAAATTTAATCCCAGCGACTCTTTCTGTACTCTGAAATTGCCACTTGAGGCCCTGCATAAATTAATCTCGGATATAAAGGTCACCGGCTTTTCAAGCGAACAAGCTCTAACATTTTACACGGTTGCATCCTATTGAAAGCACCGTATGGTTTTAACTAGGCTGGCTGGGGAATTCTGGGAGTTGCGAGTCCACATATATTAAAATTGCTGAAGCCGATAAACACTGATGGAGCCTAATGCAGAGATGGCAAACTTTTTTGCTACCGAGTGCCCAAACCAGAATATGTGTGTGTGTGTACATGTGCACGCCGGAGCACTGGAAATCCAAAGACCAGGTGCCTGGTGCACATGCGCTCACCTGCCAGCTGGTCATCAGATTTCTGGAACGCTGGTCTTTGCATGCACCGGAGCACTGTCTGGCGCATGCATGCACACTGCCAGCTGGTCTTTGGATTTCCAGCATGCGTGAAGACCAGCATACTGGAAACCAGAAGAGCAGCTGGTGATGGCGCCAATGCCCACAGAGAGGGCTCTGCATGCCACCTTTGGCACGCGTGCCATAGTTTCACCATCACAGGCCTAATGCATTTTGGCCTGGTAGATTCTAGTTTTCCTCGTAGGCAGAAAGAATTTTGCCTCACACTTTTTTCTTCCGAGGTGTCAAATTCCAAACAGCTTGATATTTGGCTGTGGTATTTCTAAATTTTCCTTGTGCCGCTGCTACCTTTAACTGCGGCTTGGCTTATTGTTTTACTGCAACATGATTTTGTATTGATTTTGCTTGTGTGTCCCACGAGAGATTCTATTTTTTTTTATTGCAACCGGTTCCTTGCCGAAAATTGAATTTAAAGCAATCTTACTTAGAAAGACGCGATTTGCTGAAAAATATGTTTCTCTTTCGAAAGTTGCTTTTGTGTTCCCAGTGCTGTCACTGCACCCAACTTCTGAAGTGTGAGAAGTTCTGGAGTGCCAGGAAGGTACAAGGGGTGTTGTTTAGAATTGCACCAAAGTGGAGGTAGGAGGGGAGAGAAAACCAGGTGGTATGTTTGTCAAATACCTCCTTAAAGTCTCCTTCGAGTCAAGCTGGATTCCTGCTAGCCTCCCCAACAAGTCAGTGCAGTTTTCTTGGCAACAACCTGGAAATTGCTTTAGAAATTCTCAGATGCGTTTGTTTCTGTTGACTTTCCACTCTAGCCTATAGCAGCCTGACAATCTTCCCATCCAATTTCTAATCAAGCCCAATCCTGCTTAGCTTCCGGACTTAAACAAGATTCTTCTTTCATTGCTGATTTTCTAATCTCTGCACCTATTATCTAGCCATTTATCCCATAAGTCCCGTCTTGAGTAATATTCTGTTTATCTTTAACTTCCATTGTTAACCTGTCCATTTCGGCACTTTCTCATATTTTCTTTATTTCCATTTCATCTGTAGGTGTACTTCCTTTTTTCCAATTTTGTGCATACGTAATTCTAGCTGGTGTTATGACGTGTAACATTAGATATATAATTCTTTTATTGTACTTCCCTGGTAGTATGCCTAATAAGAATAACTCTGGTTTTAGGTCTTTTTGTTGTGCTACCATCTCTTTTAACCACTTTTTTATCTTTGACCAATATTTACTTGCCGATGGACAGGTCCACCACAAATGATAATAGGATCCCTGTTTACATTTCCAACACTCTGGTGATACGTTTGAGAACATTTTTGCCATTCTCACTGGTGACAAATGCCATCTAGAGAACATCTTGTAGACTAAATATTAATCTAATGTAACTAATGTAAATGTAATCTAACTCTTTCCGTTAGCCTCCGGGAACAAAGATGAGGAATCTTGGCAGGAGCCTCTATACTTTTAAGCTCCTTCAGGAATGATTAAAAGGGGTTTGAGGACTCTTGGGGGGGGGGGGATCACTCAAAGCTCTTAAACCACAATGCAGGTGGAACTGATTTAAGATGATGTTACCCAGCTGGGTCATGAGACTTTTGCAAGCCAACAGCCAAGCTCAGAGACCACCAAGGACCCCACAGTTCAACCCTCAGCTACCAATATTCTCTTCTACTGGTACAATAATGCAATAGCAGAGTTGGAAGGGACCTTGAAGGTCTTCTAGTCCAACCCCCTGCCTAGGCAGGAAACCGTATACCATTTCAGACAACGCTATCATGTCTCTCCTAGTCCTTCTTCTACTGGTAGACCATGGAGACGTCTTCGGACAGCGCTGGCTCTCCGGAGATGAGCACCGCCCCCTAGAGTCGGGAACAACTAGCACATTAAGGCTTCTGTGGCCTAGAGGTGGAGCTCTCCCCTCCCAATCAGGAGGTTGTGTAGTTCAATCCTAGGCAGAGGCAGGGTTTCCTGCTTGGGCAGGGGGTTGGACTAGATGACCTGCAAGGTCCCTTCCAACTCTGCTATTGCATTATTGTACCAGTAGAAGAGAGTATTGGTAGCTGAGGGTTGAACTGTGGGGTCCTTGGTGGTCTCTGAGCTTGGCTGTTGGCTTGCAAAAGTCTCATGACCCAGCTGGGTAACATCATCTTAAATCAGTCCCACCTGCATTGTGGTTTAAGAGCTCTGTGGGAGGGGAACCTTTCCCTTTCCCTCTTGCTTTCAAGATGCATTAAAAAAAAAAACACTGCGCGGGAGGAGAAAAGAGAGAGGGAAATGCATCTCTCATTATTAAACGTTTATCCTACCAATCCGAGGGATTCTTATATAATTAGCCCCCAACAGCATTTCCTGCCCATCCCGAAGGAAACCCTTCTCCGATTCTGCCCTTGCGCAACGCCCGGGCCAATGCAGCTGGGAATTTGCCAAGCAGCTGCTGCGCGGCGGGAGGAAGGGAGGAGGTTCAGGATCGAGCGCAGCCAGAGCGCCCGGCTGGGCGGCGGTCCCCGGCGTGGCTTCCCCGCCCCTGACTCCGCCTGCCCGCCGCGTGCTGCCGGCTTCTCTCCGCCCCGCGAGTGGGAGGCGGCTGCGGGCGAAGCAGGTGGGACTCGCCGCTGGAGCCGCTGCCTGCCTGCCTGCCAGCCTGCCTGCTTTCCCCCTCGCCCAGCCGGCCCTTCCCGACGGCGCTGGGGGTGGTGTCTCTCCCCGCAGGCGACCCCCGGCAGGGTGCGAGTTGAGTGGGCAGAGCGCAGCGCAGAGTCCAGCCAGGCCGGCGGGCCGTCCTCCTTGGCGAGCCCGGGTCCCCGAAGCGCAAAGGAGACGCGCTCTTCCGACAGCTGGATGTGCGAGGTCGGGACGCGCCCGGCGCTGGGCGCCGGCGAGCGAGGGGGCGAGGAGACCCCGCCGGCCAGCGCTCTCTCGCCGCCCAGCTTCGGGGCCGGAGACAAGTGCCGGGAGATGGGGTGAGTCGGAGCCCGGGCGCGTCGGCGGGGAGCCGTTGCGTTGCGCGCTTCCTGGGGCGCCCGGCTTGGAGCGCAGACCCTGGGATGGGTGCCTCAAAGCTGGGCGGCAGGGGGGGCCTCCCGGTTGCCCCACCCTCCGGGGGCAGATCCGTCGGAGTTGGCAGCGGGCTGCCTTCCCCAACCCGGCGCCCGCTGGAGACCCCGGGTGCGCCCCTTGCCCGTCCTTCCCTTGGTCCCCTTTGCCCGCCGTTCCCCGGGGCTCTCAGCCAGCGGAGCTCCCCAGCCTTCCCAAATCCCTCCCACCCACTACAACTCCCATCATCCCGCCTTGAAAAGTACACCGTTCCCCCCACGTCGCCCCTCCGTTCGGTTCCAAGAGCGCCTTTCTTGGGTTGCCGCCGGGGGAGCCGTGCCGGATTTAACCCGGGAGACGGGTGGGTGGGTAGGCGGGCGGGCAAAGCAGCGGCGGCCCTCCAGATGTTGTACCACCGCGGCTGGCAACTCCCGGAAGAGATGCTGGAGCTTGAAGGTCGCCGACATCTGGAGCGAGGAGAGCGCAGGATTTCTCGGGCTGACCGTCCCTGGTGCTGAAACATTTTCCAGTAGAAGTGAGGCGTCCTGAGGCTTTTTTGTCGGGGGGGGGGGGGCACACCATGGTTAGCAATGGAGAAACTTTAGAAAAGATGGTTATTCCTGCTGCCAGCTGACGGGGAGGAGGCAGCTCTGCCAAGGCAAGCTCTCCAAGGCTGTGCCCCCTGTGCTGCAGCACCCTTGGGGTGGCAAGCGGGCCAACCAGACTTCAGGGCTTGGTCTCTGGAGCTGCCTTCTCCCCCCCCCCCCTTGCGCTCCCTCCTGTAGATATCAACCTTCTAGGGCAGGGGGTTTGCAAAGTCAGCTCTTTTAAGACTGGTGGACTTCAACGCTGGCTGGGGAACTCTGGGAGTTGAAGTCCACCAGTCTTAAAAGAGCCGACTTTGCAGACCCCTGTTCTCGGGTTAAAAGAGGGGAGGCGGTGGCTCAAGCGGCAAAGACGCTGAGCTTGTCAATCAGAAAGGTTGGCAGTTTGACGGTTCGAATCCCTAGTGCTGCGTAATGGAGCGAGCTCCCGTGACTTGTCCCAGCTTCTGCCAACTTAGCAGTTCGAAACCACGTTAAAAATGCAAGCAGAAAAATAGGAACCGCTTTTGGTGGGAAGGGAACAACGTTCCGTGCGCCTTTGGTGTTGAGTCATGCCGGCCACATGACCAAGGAGACGTCTTCGGACAGTGCTGGCTCTTCGGCTTTGAAGCGGAGATGAGCACCGCCCCCTAGAGTCGGGAACGACCAGCACATCTGTGCGAGGGGAACCTTTACCTTTATGCAGGGTTAAAACAGGGCTTAATTCAATCAGGTTTTTTTTTAAAAAAAATGCTTAGGGCTTGGAAAGGGCTGTGAAGAAGACAGGTGCTTCCCTTACAGCTGAAACAAGGGTGGAGTAAAGGGCTGTCATCGAATGGGTGGGACCTCTCCCACACCCCCAGATTACAGGCGTCATCCGATCGCATCCCTTTAGTTGTACCACAGATAAGTCAGCTGTCAAAGCGTTGCTCCAATCTGCTGGGTTTATGCAATGTTGAAGCCAGGTGGGCATCCTTTAAATAAGAGTAGGTGGGAGAGGTTGGAAGAGGGCAAATTGAGTAGCTGCCGGTAAAATAGGAATAGCGGGCATAGTCTGGAGTCTCTCATTAAAAGATGCATCAATGCATTGAGGGTATATGGTTCTTCCTATTTCTTCCCTGGGGCTCAGTGGCTCAGTGGCTAAGACGCTGAGCTTGTCGATTAGAAAGTTCTGCAGTTCGGCGGTTCGAATCCCTAGCACCGTGTAATGGAGTGAGCTCCCGTGACTTGTCCCAGCTTCTGCCAACCAAGCAGTTTGAAAGCACATAAAAATGCAAGTAGTAAAATAGGAACCACCTTTGGTGGGAAGGTAACAGCGTTCCGTACGCCTTCGGCATTTAGCCATGTCGGCCACATGACCACGGAGATGTCTTTGAACAGCGCTGGCTCTTTGGCTTTGAAACAGAGATGAGCACCGCCCCCTAGAGTCGGGAATGACTAGCACATATGTGTGAGGGGAACCAATACCGTTACCTATTTATGATTCCCACAGCATCTTTGCAAAATAGATTAAGCTAAGACCTCATCGCTGGTCTGAATTCACCCTTTGAGGTTTTAAATAGGAGGAGAATTTGGGGAGTCCTTACTAGCTCTCTGCCCAGGCGGGGTTGATGACTGAATCATTCCTTTTGTAACTCCCCTACCCAGGGTTGGCATCAACGTCTTTCTGCAAAATTCCAATTTAGCACCGCAGCTCTCTGTTGGTACAGTATTTGTTTACCTATCCTAGCGAATTTGTGGGATCAGGCTGCCAGTTCCGGTTACGGCAAGCCAGGATTTGCAAAGCTGGCTACGGGTTCTCAGAACTCGCGCCCGTCCCTCCTCGTGTCTTTTAAGAATGCCAGCTTGTTAAAGGCTGTTGAGCCTATTTGACTTGCGGTAGCCATGGAATGCAATCTGATTTCTTTTCAAACCAACAGGCATACGAATGAACTGTGCTGCGTCGTGCTGGACAAAAACTTAACAGCAGACTGTCACCCTCCAGTTTATTTATTAATTGAATTGTGTGCCATCTGCTTCCCTGTATCCAAAATGATTCCGGGTAGCATACCATGGCATAAAAGTGCAACGATCAAAACATGAAAAGCATTAGTTCTCTTTAGATTCTCTTTAGGACTCTTTGAGTTCCCAACTGGCTGTTTCCTCCCCCCCCCAAACTAAGCAATGCAGTTCCCAAACTTTTCACAGTGGCTTGCAAAAGTGTGTGTGTGTGTATGTGTGTACGTACATCAGGGGTGGGTTCCTGCCAGTTCTAACCTCTTCTATAGAAGAGGTTCCACAAATCTTCAGGGCCGTTTAGAACCGGTTCCAGCTCCCTCCCTGCCGCCCGTCCATCCATCATCAAGAGGAAGAGCGAGAGGAGGAATTCTGGGAGTTGAAGTCCACAAGTCTTAAAACTGTCAAGTTTGAACACCCCTGGAGGCTTTTTTTTCTAAAGGGTTAGGGGTGCGAGGGTCTTGTAACTTGACAGCTTTAAGACTTGTGCGCTTCAAATGCCAGAGTTCCTGAGCCAACATTTTGGTGGCTAAGCAAGAGCGTTGTTAAGTGAGTTTCACCACACTTTACAAGTTGGCCACGCCCATCCAATCACACGACTGCCAAGCCACTCCCACTTAGTCACATGGCCTGCAAGCCACTCCCACAAAGCAGGCCACACCTACAGGTTCTAAACAATGTTGAAACTCACCACTGGTGACGTTGAGTTGGCCACGCCCGCCCAGTCACATGATCACCGAGCCCCACCTACCCAGTTGGTCATTAGGGCAGAGAACTAAGAGTGGGGAGATCCTGGTTCAAACCCCTGATGAACTTTTGCCAATCGCCGAACCCGTTTCGTTGTGGTTTAAGGTGTTGCATGAATCCAGGTATTGTGGTTTGTTTATCAAAATTCATGACTCAGTCTGCGATGCGTAATGCCTGCTCTCTAGGGGCTTTAGAGCTGAGATCTCAGTCTGATCTATTTCTGCCCTAAATGTAAAGACTTAATAAGAGGCAGCTGACAAATATTTGGATTCCGCTTGATTGCACTTCCACTTCCGTTTGGATCCGACTAACCAACACACCAGGATAATGGCAATCATCTTCTTTTTTTATGGCAGGGATTCTAAAATAAATATCCCTTGATTACTATACCTAATAAAAATGACCGGCCAGCTGCAGTTTGTGTTGTTTTGTCAAGTGCAGGCCTGTGTTTGTGTTAGCGCTGAATTGGTTCCGAGGGATAAAAAAAAAATTGTCTCCTGAATATGGATCCTTGATGCGGAAGTCAATGGCTGTTCAGATAATTGGATGGCTTGATTTTTTTACTGGCTGGTTGAATGCCTTGTTATTGGGGTGCCCGAGGAGCCCTTGGGATTTCTTGTTGCTTCGTTGGTTCCCATAGCTCTGCTTTCAAAGGCAAAATGATGCAGAATCAATCAGATTCCACACACACACACACACACACACACACACACACACACACACTCAGCCTCAAAAGAAGCAGAGCAGTTCGAACAAACAAAGGTTTGGGGTGTGAAACCACCCCAGTTTGAAGTTGTGTTCCCATTTTGGGTGCAAAGCAGGAATTTTGCAAATGAAGAATGGGGTATTCTGAATTTGGAACGGTTGAGTTTCTAACATTGTGCACACAATTAAGAACGGGGTAAAAACATATCATGGTAATTCAGTGGGATGGTTTGGCAGGGGTTTCTTTGCCCCCTTCCATCATTTTTCTTACTGTCTAAAAGAATAGAAATCTGACCTTGGTGTTCTGACCGAAACTTCCCAAGACCCTGAAGCAAACTCCTGGTCCCGACAAAACCCCCTTTCATTAATTGACTGTGAATTCTGCTCATTCACATCCAGCAAAGTCTTTCGAGGGAGGATTTACAGTCACAGACCTTCTCTGGCTTGGAGAGCTGCCAGGCTGATATCTGCAGAACTTGGCAAGGAGTCTCGGAGAGTCACGAACCAATGAAGAGAACTAATTGTCTCCTGCAAACTCCACTCCCCTTTCGCTCCTCTTTTATTTCCTCTGGGAGGAGCCATTCCTCATCCACCTGTGGCCTTACTCCCAAGTCGTCCCCTGTTCTTTAGCTGTTCCCGTCGTCTGGCCACTTCTGTATATGCTCACACTCTGAACAGACTCCAGCTGTTCTTCTGCCTCACTGATGCCTGACTCCAAAGGCAGCTGATAACTGTCAGACGGCTCTGGCCCCGTCTCTGCCTCCAACACAGAGCCCTCACCAGAGCCTTCCCCAGACTCCAGGACTGGCCCAGGTTCCTCCCCAACCTCCTCACTGTCCGAATCTGCTGCCAGCTCTGCTCGCCACTGGTGGGCCAGAAGACTTGGAATTTTGAAAAAAGATGACAACATCCTGAGTGGGGGGAAAAAAGGGTGAGAAAGAAACCCAGAATAGCCTCATGTTGATTTTGCTTAGTATAAGGCGGGGCAGACACACAAAGAGGATTTCAAAATTGGTTGTTTTAGCTTGCTACAATAAAAAGCATTCCTGCAGCATTTACGGTGTCCGCTCCTTTGCTTGGCTACCTCAAAGAGATGATGTGGATTATTTTCCTTTCATATATATATATATATATATATGAAACTTGTTTTTAAATGCTGGTAGTCCTCAAGTTCTGAACACAACAGAGCCCCGAATTTCTGTTGCTAAGTGAAACCTGTGTGAAGTGCGTTTTGCCCCGTTTCATGACTTTCTTGAAAACCCGTGAAGAGAAATTTCCAACCCTTCTTTATAGTTAAGTCCATAGAACGTCGTGGTGGCCTGGCGGTGAAGCTAAAATCGTCTCCCGTTCGGAAGGTGGAGAGTTCAATTCTAGGGAGCGGCAGATGCTTCTCTCATCTCGGACGCAAAGAAAAAAAACATCTGCTGTGAACTCCATGTGGTGTCAGGAAGGGCACCTGGCCAGTAAATGCTCAACTCCATCCAGTTGCCGTGACTCCACCCCAAATGAGAGTCATAAAAGGAGAATTTTTTTTAATAGTTAAGTCCATTAAGGTGGAGGTTTCCTTACAATCTGCAAGGCTTCTTCACGGCTTTCTTCTCACCTGAGCTAAGTTGCTGTTTCTAAGATAAGCGCTGACAGACGCGCCTTTTATTTCTTGATTATTTATATCTCCTCTGCTTCCATTCCTTCCCAGACTTTCCACAGCTTCTCGTTTTGTCCTTACCTGTCTGAGTAACTGGTCAAAAAAGGGAGAGTTGAACAAAGCTGGTTCCAAGAAGGATGTCTCCCTGGTCAATATCTGGGAAGGGAAAGGAAAAAGCATGAACTTTGCAAATTTGTGGACTTTGGAGTGTCATGGATCCAGTGGTGGGTTCCTACTGGTTAAGAACTGGTAGTGGTTTGGTGGCCTGGGTCACTATAAATAATAGTGACCCAGGCCTGCCACGCCCCTGAACCGGTTCTCTCTTGTTTTTTGCTTTTGTGCATGCCCAGAACAATTTTTATTGCACGCACAGCATGCATCAAGTGCACCAATGTGGCACACCCATGATTGAACCAGCAGTAGTGACTGCCCGAACCAGTGGTGGGATTCAGCCGGTTCATACCTATTCGGGAGAACCGGTTGGTAACTTTCTAATCAGTTCGGAGAACCAGTTGTTGGAAGAAATCTCCTTTTGTTTTTTCCCCCAACTTTCCAGGGCTAATCCTATAAGGAAGGCAGGAAGCAAACATTCTGGAGTTGTTTCTAGCCTCATCTTGACTGCCCTGCTTAGAGAAACTGCCTCTCCGGTTAACCCTGATTACATGGTAACAGCTAAGGTGAAGGGCCCATCGATATGAGTGACGTTGAGTTTTCCCAGTGTTGTGCGGACGTAATTCTCGCTGCCGTGATTATCGGTAGAATTAAGTATCTAATATTTTCCTTTTATAATTCCTAACAAAAACAATTCCGGTGTTAGTTCAATTTGGTGTGTGGTGATCTCCTCCAGCCAATCTTTTATTTTTCCCCCCAATATTTTTTCGCAGATGCGCACGTCCACCACATAGGGTAGTATGTTCCGTGGTTTTGGTTGCATTTCCAACAGATAGGTGAGCGTTTGATTTCTGATCATGTGATTATGGGGATGCCGCAAAAGTTGTAACTGTGAAAACCAATCATAAGTCACATGCTGTAACTTTAAACGGTCTCTAAATAAACTGCTGTAAGTCAGGGACAGACCTGTAACCTCTAAAGCACGAAACACTTTAACAATAAGTTTAATTTGTGCATGTCACCATCCGAGTGCAGTACATTGGAACGAAACCTAATGAATATAATCTTACTCCAGGTTGGTAAATCTTTAAACAACATTCCTGGTTTTATTAACATGTGTCCCTGAGATGAATTTTTCTTTTTAAAAACCCCCATTGCCCACACACCTTGACAAGCTGACAAAGTAAAATGCCACACAGGGATAATCCTTCTGAATATTTAAAAAGCAAATTGAAAGCTACGGATTTATTTCCAGTTCCCTCTGTGTGTTAATTAGTTAATTCACATTAACTAATAGTTGCATGTGGGACAGTTGGACGCTAGAGCTACTTGCGTGTAAGTACTCAGTGGTGGCTCAGTGGCTAAGATGCTGTGCTTGTCGATCAGAAAGGTCGGCAGTTCGGCGGTTCGAATCCCTAGCGCCGCGTAATGGAGTGAGCTCCCGTGACTTGTCCCAGCTTCTGCCAACCTAGCAGTTTGAAAGCACGTAAAAATGCAAGTGGAAAAATAGGGACCACCTTTGGTGGGAAGGGAACAGTGTTCCGTGCGCCTTCGGTGTCTAGTCATGCCAGCCACATGACCACGGACACGTCTTTGAACAGCGCTGGCTCTTTGGCTTTGAAACGGAGATGAGCACCACCCACTTGAGTAAGGAACGACTAGCACAATGTGCGAGGGGAATCTTTACCTTTACCGAATCAGAATTCAGATTTGCATTTACCAGGAATTTTTATTTATTTATCCTGAGGATTTTAGCAAAGCTTCAATCTTAATTAATCTGAGTTGGAACTAGCTTTTAAGACTGGATGTTCAACAGGACTAGCTCCTTCCATCTTTCACAGCTGGTCTGCCCATGGTGTTTTGTGCATGCAAAAACAGCATTTAATCCTGCTCCTAAGAACCTATACAGGGGAGTGTGACCAGGGAGTTTACTATTTGTAAAATCAGGAATGCCTATTAGAAACCCAGGGTTAGCAGCAGTGTGTTCTTCTTCTATGTACCTCTTGAGGAATGTTATTCAATAATGCCTTAGATGTGACTATTGAAATGGAATAGCCCTTATGGGAGATATTTACGCAAGCGAGATTCGAACGGCTCGACACAATGGTCAGATTTGAGAGATTCCATTCTATACCCTACAATGAGCGTCTCTGGATTTGTGGAGGTAGAAGCCCTGGCTCATATCTTGCTTGGTTGTTACCTGTATACGTGGGTGAGAGACAAGTACCTTGGTCCATATATCAAACGAAGGACCTATTGGGATCCCCATATCAAAACAACTTATTCTATGTGTGGCCAGAACTGGAAAATAATACAATAATAGCACAATATTTAAGCAAAATGGTTCGGTTGAGATCTGCATATGTGGGACTGATTGGGGTAGATTGTAAGAGTGACACCGAAATATAATTTTATCCTATGTTATCTCTATCTTCAATGATTGTACTCTAGTCCAACTTCATTTTAGACTGTACTTTATTCCAGGTTCATTTCAAATTGTATTCGATTTCAATTTCATTTTAAATTGCTTTTATCAAATATTAGTAGTAAGTTGTATCTGGAACTTTGCACTTTGATATGGCCCAAGGGCTAATCAATAAATAAAGTTGAGTTGAGTTGTGAACAGCCCTTATGCTAGTTGTAGGGCAGAAAGCAGAATAACAGGAGCCTGAAGGGAAGAGAGATTGAAGAGTGTTGAACTGAAAAGGAGTATTTGATTTTTTAAAAAGAGGTCAGTTGACCAGTTCAATATTGCACTCAGAATCAAAGTAGGTGAACAACATCTTAAACAAAGAAAGTCTTGTGTTTGGATCTACTTGGGTCTACTAGTTTTTTTTAAAAAAAATTTTTATTGTAAATTAGTAACAGAAAAAAGAACATAAATAAGTCATTGACAAGACAAAGCAAAACTACACAGATACAACTGGGAGTAACCCACCCCCTATATGTACACAGTATGTACACAGTTACCAAGTAACACCGTATACCATCTTACTACATTCCTAGATATTCCAGCTACTTCTATTTGTCTATATCTTACATTTATCAATTCCCCATAGCTACCACTGCTCGATGCATTCATTTTATTTACTATCTATATATCTACATTGTATATCCTTCCCTATCTCTCATCCCTTAGTCTCTTTACCTCCATCCACTCGTACCATCTTTCTACTTGGGTCTACTGTGAAGCTATGGGATTGCTTGCTTCTATTTCTGCTGAAGCTAAACAAACAAAAAACCTTTAACTTTGATTAGCAAAGTTTTAACTTGCTTTCGTTTTTCAAACTGTCATGGAAATCTCATTTCATTGCTAGAAATAAAACTGAGCAGGCCTTTAGTTCGGCAGCAATACAGAGCTGTTATTTTATAGTTTATAAAGTTAAACTTTCCTTCTTGCAAGTTGTGCCTCCTCAGTTGAAATCTGTATATTGTGTTTTGAGTAACTTTGGATGATTATAAAGGTTTGATTTCATTTGATTTGAACTGATCCAAAAGGCAAAAGGTGGGCTTTTTTGGCCCAATGTAGGAGTCCAACAGCTCGGTTTGATGTTGAGGTTTCTGTGTGAATGGGCTTTTCATCCCATTTCTGTGACTTTGAATGTTTACATGTATGTCCCCCGACTCAATGAGGGTAATAATAATATAATAATATTTTTTTATATATATATACCGCGTCCTCTCCCCAGAGGGACTCGGAGCGGTGCACAGGGAAAACTAAAAACACATAAAATAAGTACATAGAATAAAAATAATACAGTAGAATAAAAATAAATTAAACTAATTATCCCTGCACTAAAATCCCCATTAAAACTAATGTTCCCTAAAAAAAAAAAAATGTTGCACATAAAACAAGGGTACCCCCTAAACACCCCCTTTTGCAAAGAGCCGTGGTGGTGCAGGAGTTAGAATGCATTATTGCAGGCTAATTCTGCCGACTGCCAGCAGTTCGATTCTCACCGGCTCAAGGCTGACTCTGCCTTCCATCCTTCCAAGGTGGGTAAAACGAGGACCCAGATTGTTGGGGGCAAGAGGCTGACTCTGTAAACCACTTAGAGTGGGCTGTGGAGCACTACGGAGCAGCATATAAGTCTTAAGTACTATTCCTATTTGGTTAGGTTGCAAGTAGTCTGGATTTGCTAAAGGTTTGAGAAAAAGGAATGTTGTTAGTTTGCTACAGTTTGAAATGCTATTGTACCCTGAAATTGTCTGGCCTATAATTATATTTCGGAATGTGGTTTTTGGCCTTCGCCTAAGGCAAGAAGCAGTTAGCGTAGGTATTTGGAGGGGAGGGACGTGGTGGCTCAGTGGCTAAGACACTGAGCTTGTCGATCAGAAGGTCGGCAGTTCAGCAGTTCGGATCCCTAGTGCCGCATAACGGAGTGAGCTCCCGTGACTTGTCTCAGCTTCTGCCAACCTAGAAGTTCGAAAGCATGTAAAAATGCAAGTAGAAAAATAGGAACCACCTTTGGTGGGAAGGTAACAACGTTCCATGCACCTTTGGCATTTAGCCATGACAGCCACATGACCACGGAGACGTCTTCGGACAGCGCTGGCTCTTTGGCTTTGAAATGGAGATGAGCACCGCCCCTTAGAGTCGGGAACGACTAGCACATATGTGCAAGGGGAACCTTTACCTTTATCTTTATTTGGAGGCAAAAGAGTCTTAACGCATAAAGAGCGAGTGGGGAGTGTAATGCCTGTTACTCTTTGTGAAGTCTTGGTAATGTGGCATTTTTGGGAAAAGTAGTGGAGCTATTAAGGAAAAAGCTGGTTGATGAGTTAATACAGGTGGTCCTCATATTACGACCCCAAACATCTGTTGCTAAGCGAGATATTTGCTAAGCGTTTATGGCCTTTCTTGCCACCGTTGCTAAGTGAATCACTGCAGCGGTTATGTTAGTAACACAGCCGTTAAGGGAATCTGGCTTTCCCATTGACATTGCTGGTCAGAAGGTCGCAAAAGGGAACTGCAACCATCGTAAACATGAGCCAGTTGCCGAGCAGCCAAATTTTGATCACGTGGACCATGGGGAACGCTGCAATGGTCGTAAGTGTGAAAGCTGGCCATAAGTCCCTTTTTTCCAGTGCGGTTGCAACTTTGAACAAACTGTTGTAAGTTGAGGACTACCTCTACCCCTTGGGTTCTCCTGGGATGGGAGACACCGGAAGGCTGGATGGATCATTTGTGTGCAAAGTGAGTCTGCTCCCACGCCTCCCTTGGTTTGGAACGCTACTCAACATCCATCCTTCCTCCTGCCAGTTCTCTTCTCCAGAAAATAAACCCAGTTTGGAGCCAAAGGAGATATGCTCCAAAGCGGCATTCTGCACCGAAGGAACGTGGCAGGTTGACAATCAGAATGACTTCCTCGTGACATTTTCCTTTGGCAGTTGGATTAGAGTCACTTTCCAGGATTGGAAGGATATGGTCTCTTCCTCAAGGGGTTTATCATTTGAAAGCACCAACGTTCCTCTTTCCAGTGACACATGTTGAGTGGGCAAAACAATCTTGATGGGTCTGAGTCCCTGAATGTTCTGTCATTCAGACCTTCAGGTGATGGAGAGCATTTTGAGCCTGTCGTGTTTTGGAGACATTCAGAAGGTATTTTTTGTCTGGCTGGCCTTCAGAAGTAACCAATGTTAGCAACTCTGGGTTCAGAACCAGTGTTACAACTCTGGTCCCGTAACCAGTGTTAGGGGTAACAAACACCCTGTTTGAAAATAAATGCGGAATAGTGTAATACACCAGACAGTAAAGAGATGCGTTGTTTTAGAGTTTGCACACAAACTCTAAAACACTGATAGTAAGAAAATAGTGTTTACTATGAAGCAACTAAAATACTTCTTCCAACCAGTGATACTCACTTCTCAAACAATAACAGTCCTTCATCAAACACAGAGTTATCTTACAGTGATGCAAAAACCAAATACTTCTTCTTTCTTCAGTCTTCAGCTTCAGCTCCTCAGCGGCAAACAGTAAGCACAGGAATCAAAGGGAATCAAAAAGGGAATGAACTGTGTTTCTGAGCTTCCTTTTATGGTAGAGCTGAGAAGCACAGCCAAACAGAATTCAACATAGTTCTTAAAGCTACATATACTCTTTAAGAATACTGGCTTATATATATTGACAACCCAGCATAAGGATAAATATCCTAACAACCAAGATAGGTACTTTTAACCCAGGGGTGGGCAACTTTAAACACTCAAAGAGCCATTTGCACCCGTTTCCCACAGAAAAGAAAACACCGGGAGCCACAAAGGTGCTAACTGGATAGCCCACCATTGAATTCTGGAGCTGACTGGAAGTCCGGATCCCCCACTATAGAGTCTTCTCCTAGCATGGCATCCTTTTTCCTCTACTTGTCCTAACCGAAAGCCCTATCAATTGTGGAGCTGACCGGAAAAACTCCTTGCCATAGAGCCTCCTCCTGACGTGTCGTGCTGCCCCACCCCCAACCGGAAGGTCCTCTCAAAATTGTGGTGCCAACCGGTGACAGGGAGCCACAACAGAGGGATGACAAAGCCACACGAGGTGACCACGCTTGCATCCTCCTGCACCTCAAAAATAATAAGACCTCTCCGAAAACAAGGCCAAGCGCTTATTTCAGGGGTCAAAAGAAAATAAGACCCTGTCTTATTTTGGGGGAAACACGGTATTGCTGGGAACAGAAGAGCAAAGAAAAAGAAGGATCTTTCCCAGGAACGGCTCGATTCTGATCTTTGCTCGTAGATCAGACTTCTGCCTTTTCCCCTCTCACGCTATCTTTCTCTTGGGTCTCAGGTGTGGCTGGTACCTTACCAGTGATTTCCTGTTGATGCGCCTGCTCTATGAAGAGCCCTAAGAGACTTGCCTCTGAATTATAAATAGGCCTTTGCATGTTCTCCCTTTTGGCCGCAGGCAGCCTCACAACTCGGAAATATGTCTGCCTTGTGCTCTTGGGGCCTCTGCTGACTTAAGCTAGGTCAGTGGGCCCTAACCTCTTGGGCCCCGGGGACTGGTTCCATGGAGAGAGGTTTTTCCACGGACCAGAGGGGGCGTGGTTTCACGTGCTGCCTGCATCCTAAGGAGGGGACTTCCACTTGTTTGCATGGACCGATTTCTGGCATGCCACGGACCGGTGTTGGTCCATGGATTGGGGTTTGGGGACTCCTGGGCTAGGTGGTCCTGTTGTGGTCTGTCAGGCACTGTCCCCTCCAGCAGCCAAATCAGAGGAGGAGGAGCATGGGAGTCAGGGACAGCATCAGGGCAACCTGAGAGCTCCGAGGGGGAAGAGGGAATGCAGCTGGCAGAGAGAGAGAGAGAGAGAAACAGAGAGACAGAGAGACAGAGACAGAGACAGAGAGACAGAGAGAGACAGAGGTGGCACCTGGGCCATCCACCAGCCCTCAGATAGAGAATCAACAGCCCCCAGGTCTGGAAGTGGCTAAGGAAGGGGAAGAATCATGCCTGATGTGCAGAAGGCAGAGGAGAGGAGAGCAGTGGAAATCTATAGGCTGGTCCTTGGGACGGAAGAGCCACCGCTGCTAGTGAAGCCTCACCCTAGCTCTGGAGATAATAGACAGGGGGCGGAGGTGAATAGATGTGGCAGAGGAGAGGAGAGCAGTAGAAATCTATGGGCCGGTCCTTGGGACAGAAGAGCCACCGCTGCTAGTGAAGCCCCCCCCCTAGCTCTGGGGATAAAAGCCAGGGGGCGGAGATGAGTAGATGTGGCAGAAAACTATTAATCTTCCGGCCTGGCGGACTTGTTAGCCTGAGGTGAGAAAGAAATGTTTTGCCAAGGCTGCCGTCACTCCAAATAAAGGGATCTTTGAATTAACTTCAGAAGGTTTGTCATGTTTGGGGAGCTGGGTCAGAGCAGGTCTTGACCGGAGAAGAGTCGCGTATGGAAGCCTCCTGCAGCCCTTGTTAACGGGTGGCATTACAACTCACATAACTCCTAGTCAGCAAGCAGGGCGAAGTTGTGGAGGTTGCGATGGCGCGCAGACATTTGCTTTAAGAAATGAGTCATTGGCTGCTTCTTGTCAGTCTGGCTTTGCATGAAATTGACCAGGGATCTGGGACATTGATTAAAAGCTGACAGTTTTTTTCCAGGCAAAGCCCTGAGACGTAACTCATTCTCTGGCATGAGACAATCTCCTCTGACAGGGTTCTACACAACCGGAACAACATTCTCCTTAGGCTTGTAGCTCCCCCACCCCTCCCCATCTCATCTTACCTGTCTCTGAGACAGCCTCGGAGCTGGTATTTCTTCCACGCTTTTGGGCTAATGGATGATGGGGTCTTCAGATTAACAGAGTTGGAAGGGACCTTATAGGTCATCTAGTCCAACCCCCTGCTCAAGAAGGGGACCCCACACCATTTCTGACAACTGGCAGTCCAATCTCTTCTTGAAAGCCTCCAGGGATGAAGCTCCCACCACTTCCGAAGGCAACTTCTGTTCCATGGGTTGATTGCTCTCACTGTCAGGAAATTTCTTCTTATTTCTAGGTTGAATCTCTCCTTCTTCAGTTTCCATCCATGGTTCCTTGTATGGCCTTCAGGTGCTTTGAGAAAAGAGCTTGACCCCCTCCTCTCTTTGGCTGCCCTTCAAATGTTGGAAGACTGCTATCATGTCTCTCCTGGACCTTCTCTTCACTAGACTAGCTAGGCCCAGTTCCTGCTGCCGTTCATCCGTCGTATGTGCCAGCCCCCAGGCCTTTGATCATCTTAGATAGATTCAGGTTACCTGTATTTGAGCCCTTCAGGGCTTCCACACACACGTGTGGAGCAGTGGTGGGTTTCTGTAGGCTCGCACCTACTCGCGAGAGCCAGTTGGTGAAATTTAGAGAACCAGTGAGAGGGGGTTCCACCGGCGTACTTGGAAGTAAATCTGGCCCACTGCTGCCAGTGACCCAACGGGAAGGAAAGGAAAGGGAGGGAGGGAGGGAGGGAGGGAGGGAGGGAGGGAGAGAGAGAGAGAGAGAGAGAGAGAGAGAGAGAGAGAGAGAGAGAGAGAGAGAGAGAGAGAAAGAAAGAAAGAAAGAAAGAAAGAAAGAAAGAAAGAATTTATCATCACAATTGAGCCCAAAATTTTGGTTGTTAAGCAAGAGTCTTGTTAAATGAGTTTCACCACATTTTAAAAGGTGGCCACTCCCACCCTGTCACATGACTGCCAAGCCACGCCCACAAAATAGGCCACACCTACAGAGTAGGTTCTAAAAAATTTTGAAACCCACCACTGGCGTGGAGCGTATGGCGCCTGCGCGACGCTCCGCCAACCAGCTGGAGTGTCGTGGAGGCATTGCCGAGGTAAGGATGCATGTGTGCGCTGCGCATGTGCATGTGGAGGACGCCGGGCCCCGTTGCACTGGGATCCGGAACCCACCACTGACCTCCGCACATGCGCACAACCTTCCATGTATGCGCTTTTGGCAAAAGAAAGGGCCTACCTGGGATGCCATGGAGCCTGAGTGGGTGGGCGGGGCCACCCACAATTTCTGCTACCGGTTCGGGCGAACTGGTCCGAAACGATATAATACCACCTCTGCACCAACCCCTTCTTCAAAATCAGCATATCTATTTGTTCTCAGAGACATGCAATGCAGTGGTGGGTTTCAACTTTTTTAGAACCTACTCTGTAGGTGAGGCCTATTTTGTGGGCGTGGCTTGGCAGTCATGTGACAGGGTGGGAGTGGCCACCTTTTAAAATGTGGTGAAACTCATTTAACAACGCTCTTGCTTAGCAACCAAAATTTTGGACTCAATTGTGATGATAAATTCTTTCCTTTCTTTCTTTCTTTCTTTCTTTCTTTCTTTCTTTCTTTCTTTCTTTCTTTCTTTCTTTCTTTCTTTCTTTCTTTCTTTCTCTCTCCTTCCTTCCTTCCTTCCTTCCTTCCTTCCTTCCTTCCCTTTCCTTTCCTTTCCTTTCCTTCCCATTGGTTCACTGGCAGCGGCGGGCCAGATTTACTTCCAGGTTACGCCGGTGGAACCCCCTCTCACCGGTTCTCTAAATTTCACCAACCGGCTCTCGCGAGTAGGTGCGAGCCTGCAGAAACCCACCACTGATGCAATGGTTCCCATCCTGACCTCATCTCGATGGTGCCTTGTTGTCCTGACGCTTCTCGGTTGGACTATCAGCGCTGTTGGGGACAGGAGAAGAAGGCTTGCTCATGTCAATTCATATTTTTAAAACCAAACATGTATATGCATATTGGGGCGGAGTGCGGGGTTATTTTTAAAAACTTCACCGTTCTGTACATTCCTTCATGTGAAGGGTTGCTATGGAAATGCAAATGTACTGGTTAGCATTTTTGGCACCTTGCCTGGTTCTTAGTCCAATATGGCATTCATTCTTTGTCTATATCCAAATAAGAAAAGTGGGTGAAGATGAGGTGATCTTAGCGTTACAACAGAAAGAGCGCTGAGTTATAAATAAAAGACCTCGGGTCGTCTTTAAAAAAAAAAAAATCTTGTTTGCACCCTAGAATAATTGCAACGAAGCCTTCCAAGTTTAAAACCTAGTCAGCACTCCTCCCGAGCTCCTTTCAATGCCTTCCCAAAACTTGGTTTTTGCAAGAACTTCAGCTAGGCAGTTGTTAGGAATTGGAGGGTTTAGTCATTTCTTTGAAGAACTTTCCTTAAAGCTGACAGTTCTGCTTAGGTCATTGCTCCACATTTGAATTTGAATTTCTTCGAATTTGTATACCGCCCTTTCTCCCTTGTGGGACTCAGGGCGGTGAACAGGCAATGATAAAAACAACAGTAAAAACATCGATATAAATACCTATGCTAAAAATAAATTAAATTCTAAGCCTGCTCTAAAATGCACAATAAAAACCCAATAAAACCAGATTAAAAAGCTACACCAGGCCGGCCGCACGAAAAAGATGGGTTTTCAGGGCTCGGCGGAACAGGTGCAGGTCCGTAGTTGTGCGGAGGTCAGGGGGCAGGTCGTTCCAGAGGGCCGGAGCTGCCACAGAGAAGGCTCTCCCCCTGGGGGTCACCAGCTGACATTGACTTGCTGATGGCACTCTGAGGAGGCCCTCTCTGTGGGAGCGGACTGGTCGAAGGGAAGTATCTGGTAGGAGGCGGTCTTGCAGGTACCTAGGTCCCTTGCCATGGAGCACTTTAAAGGTTGTTACTAGCACCTTGAAGCGCACCCGGAAAGCCACAGGCAGCCATCGCAGCTCGCGCTGGAGCCTCCGGGTGCACCTCAAGGGAAGCCCCATGTAGAGAGCGTTACAATAGTCCAGGCGGGAGATGACGAGGGCTTGAGTGACTGTGCGTAAAGCGTCACGGACCAGAAAGGGGCGCAACTGGCATATCAGACGGATATAATGTTCTCAGGGTCACAAAAAGTGTAAAACCTCACCAGTTCATCAAATATGAAGTTGAGCTGCAACTTAGATGATTAAAGGCCTGGAGACGAAAGCATATGAAGACCGATGGCAGGATTTGAGTTTGGTTAACCTAGAGCTGGGATGGCAAACCTATGGCAGGCGTGTCAGAGGTGTCACGCAGAGCCCTCTCTGTGGGTACACGCAAAGTGCCGGAAACCCAAAGACCAGCTGGCTGGTGCGCATAATAATAATAATAATAATAATAATAATAATAATAAATTTAATTTATAGACCGCTTCCTCTCCCCTAGGGGACTCGGAGCGGTGCACAGGGAAGTTAAAAATACAATAAATATACATAAATAATTAGATAAAAGGCAAATTAAACAATTATCCCTGTGCTAAAATCCCCCAATTAAATTACTAAAATCCCCTAAACCATAAAAAGAGACTACCCTAGGCCGGCCAAGCAGAAAAGATGTGTTTTTAATTTTAGACGGAAGGAGCAGAGGTCCGTGGTTGTTCTAATGCATACACCGGAAGCATGCATGTGGCAGAAACCCAAATACCAGCGGGCCAGCACATCCATGCGTACCGGCCAGCTGATCTTTGGGTTTCCAGTTTTCCAGTGCATGCATACATGCGTGTTCCAGTTTGGGCACTCGGTTCCGAAAAGGTTTGCCATCCCTGATATAGAGAAAAGAAAGACTAGGGTGATATGACATGATGGCAGCATTCCAGTATTTGAGAGGCTATCACAAAATTTATTTTCCAAAGCACCAGAGGGCAGGACAGGAAACAATGGATGGAAAGTAACCAATCAACCTGGAATTAAGGAGAAACCTCCTAACAGCAAGGACAATTAGCCAGTGGAACAGCTTGCCTCCATAAATTGTGGGTGCTTCATCACTGGAGGTCTTTAAGAAGAGGCTGGGCCAGAGGTAGTATTCAACTAGTTCTCTCCAGTTTGAGCGAACCAGTAGCGATGGCTGCAGGAGGCTCTGCCCACCCGCCCCGATGTAATGTGCAAGCACTGTGCATGGGCAGAAGATGAGGTGCATGCAATTTATGCGAGCATGCTGAGTGTGCTTACATTTGCAAACCGGTAGGGAAGGTAAATGAATCCTACCTCTAGATTGGACAGCCATTTGTCTGACTTGAGCAGGGGGTTGGAATAGAAGACTTCCAAGGTCCCTTCCCTGTTCTGATCAATACAATACAATACAATACAATACAATACAATACAATACAATACAATACAATACAATACAATACAATACAATACAATACAATACAATACAATACAATACAATACAATACAATACAATAGCAGAGTGGGAAGGGACCTTGGAGGTCTTCTAGTCCAATCCCCTGCCTAGGCAGGAAACCCTATACCATTTCAGACAAATGGCTATCCAACATCTTCTTAAAGACTTCCAGTGTTGAGGCATTCAATAATACAATAGCAGAGTTGGAAGGGACCTTGGAGGTCTTCTAGTCCAATCCCCTGCCCAGGTAGGAAACCCTATACCATTTCAGACAAATGGCTATCCAACATCTTCTTAAAGACTTCCAGTGTTGGGGCATTCACAACTTCTGGAGGCAAGTTGATTGATTGACCGCGTATCCTAAAATCACCTTTGCGCAGAAGATAGATTACGGAACCTAGCTTGCTAAAGAAACATGTTCCCGTTCTACCCCTGGTTCTAATTATTTTTCAAATTTTCCAGTCATCAGAATGCCTCCGTATATAATAAAGAGGAGATGTTCTTGGCTTCAAAGAGTAGACCTCTGCATACCTAATCGACACTACTAAGGAAAAACAGGGTACAAGAGAGAGAGAAAATTTAAAAAGCATGAAAAATTTGTGGCATATCGAAATGTCATGTTAAATTTGGGTAAGACTTGTGAACTCTACAGCATATGCAGGAATTGTCATTTTTCTATTGCTCAACGGAGCCCCGGTGCACAATCTGTGGTCTGAGAATCAGATCCAGTCCTCCACAGTGTCTCTGCTCATCCTTTCAACCCACACTTCAGCTGCTTCCCAATTCAGTTCAGCGAATTGCAACCAAAACTTTGTGCTGTTAAGGATGGAAGGGATGGGAAAGAGCGGAATAGGATAGTGGCAAAATTCAATTTGTTTTACTGCCGGTTCTCTGGACGTGGCTTGGTGGGCATGGCAAGGGAAGGGTACTGTAAAATCCCCATTCCTTCCGGTTGGACCATATATGCCATATATTGGACTTACATGCCGCCCTTCTCCCGAAGGACTCAGGGCGGCGTACAACATACAAATGCATAATACAAAAGTTAGAAGATTAAATAGAGAATCCAATAACAATAAATTAACAATTTAGTTAAATTTGGAAAAAAATTAACAATTAACAATTAAAATTTATAATTTATTTTATTCAGGCCAGGCCGGCTTGCTGGAAAAGCCAGCTTTTTAGGGCGCACCGGAAGGACGGGAGGTCAGGAATTATGCGAAGCTCCGGGGGCAGCTCATTCCAGAGGGAAGGCGCTCCCACAGAGAAGGCTCTCCCCCTGGGGGTCGCCAGCCGACACTGTCTGGCCGACGCCACCCTGAATCTTTCAAATCCTTTGCAATGGGAGTGGAGGTTAAATTTTAACTGCTGGAAGTTAAACAACTTTGGAATCTGTCCTGGACAGGACTATTTCTCAACCTAGACAACCTGAAGATAGACCAGGGGTCCCCAACTCCCAGCCCCCGATCCATGGGCCGGCACCAGGCCACAGCATGCGAGAAACCAGCCCACACAAATGAGCGAAGCCCCCTCCACAGCAGGCGATACGTAAAACCACATCGTGTCCGGTCCACAGAAAACCCATTTTTCACAGAACCAGTCCCCTGGTGCCCAAAAGGTTGGTGGTCACTTGTGTAGGCGTCAACTCCCAGAATTCCCCTCCTGCGACTCCCAGGGGATTCTGGGAGTTGAAGTCCACACCCCTTCAAGTTGCCAAACTTAAGACACAGCCCTGTAGCCTGCACGAGTTTCTTCTGCTGCCCTTTTCTGCAGTCAAAGCAGGCTCCAGCATATTTTAAAGCACCTGCCAGCCTTATTTGACGGCAGAAATGGGGATGAATGCAAATCTCAACACCCCCCCCCCAGCCTCGATGTGTTTTCCAGATGTATCGGAGATGCAGCTGACCATGCATTTAGGAAAGAGATTTACTTATCTCACAGCCATTGCTTTCTTAGCCGTCCCCGAAGCCGAAGACTTAAAAAGAGCCGAGTCCCAAATCCACACCGCGATGCTGGTTACAAAGGAACAGAAAACGAAGAAAGCATTCTGCCAAAACAGATGGCAGGAGAAGCACGGATATTCACCTCCAAGGCTTGTTGGAACAGCCATATTTGAGCAGTTTTCCGGAAGAGGATTGGAAGGAAAGATTTGGGATTTCAGTGGGATTCACTGTGGTTTACCACCGGTTCGCAACGATGAGCGTGTCCTAAGTAGCCTCGTTTTCGACACCTTCCACGCATGCATGCGGCCTTCTGCATGCCCGTGTGTGGCCTGCGAGCATGCGCACAACGTCAAAAACGAGGCTACATAAGGACAATTTGGATCCCGGTTGGGTGAGTGGGCCCATCTGCAGATCGGCACTAGCAGTTCGGGTTAGGGTTAGGGTTAGGCGGTGGTGGGATTCAAATAATTTAACAACCGGTTCTCTCCCCTAATGACCAGCTGGGTGGGAGTGGCTCAGTGGTCATGTGACTGTGTGGGTGTGGCCAACTCCGCATCACTCAGGTCGATGAGCGGTTGGCCTTAGCTGTGACCATGGAATAAGGGTTAACGTGAGAGGCAGTTTCTGTAAGCAGGGCAATCAAGATGAGGCTAGAAACAACACCAGAATGTTTCCTTCCTACCTTCCTTACAGGATTAGCCCTCTAAAGTGGGGAAAAACAAAAGGAGATTTCTTCCAACAACCAGTTTTTCCAACTACTTAGAAAGTTACCAACCAGTTCTCCCGAATAGGTGCGAACCGGCTGAATCCCACCACTGGGGCTAGGGTAAAATGCTCTGCTAGCTCCATTCAGTTGTCCAGACACCACCCCTCAAGGGACTATGGGGTTGTTAGGTGATGATGATGATGATGATGATGATGATGATGATGATGATGATGATGATGATGATGATTTGCATCCCTGGGATGGGTGTCTTGCTGGTAAGAAGAAGGGTTGACCAGGTCTCCCTGCCTTTTCTTCACCCGTGAGGATCAGTATTTTCGGAGAAAGAGAGCCAGGCCAATAATAAAAAGCTAATCTTCACTGAGCCAGAACTTTGCTAGGCACAAATCGAAGCTTAAGATTCATCCATTAGGCGGCTAACATTTATGGAATGCATTCTTGGCTGCTTTAAATCAGGACGGTGTATAGGCCTTTATGTGTTTTCATAGCTTCGTAATGGGCAAACGGTTCTAAATTTAGCCTCTTGTTCCAGGCTAAACATGGGGAAGAGGTGATTGCTCAGAGGTGCCGTTGGCGTGCTGAAGGTCGCATTCTCTGGCCTCTCCAGGGAAGAATAGAACAATGAAATCCAGGCACCTTAGGGAGCATTTACCAGTTGGTGTAAATCGAGAGTAGATACAGGGTTCCCTCCCCCCCCCACCACCACTTGTTTCAATCTCTTGGGGGATAATCTTCCGGATGTCAAGATGGCCATGGTGAGCTAAAATGAGTATTGAGAGGGTCAGGAGTTAAATGTGTATGTGGTGACCCGGGGCATGGCACTGAGAGAACACAGGCTGCTGGCAGTTCAAACCGCCCCTTTATTGCTTCAAATTTCCCCCAAGGCTCCCACGTTTCTGGTAAGTCCCAGAGCAAAGTGATGACAAACACACACACACATACACACACACACCCCTCATGCAACCTCTGGCTGCAAATAGTCCAGCCCAACACTGTGCGCCCCATGGCTGCACAGCAATAAATCCAGCAGGGCAAGTTAAAGAGTCCAGGGAGCAAGGGAGCATGGCAACTGATCCAGAAATCTAGAAAGAGTGCCAAGAATCGAGGCACTCAACACTCCAGGAATTCAGTGTTTTTGTTCCCGACAAACACCCTCCCCAAAGTGTTTCCTTAAGTCTTAGTCCCCAGGTGTGCCTTGTGAAAAGCAGCAGGGCACTTTCCTCCCAGGTAGCTGGGTCAGTCTACGCTGTTCTCACCACCTCTCCACTCTCCGTCCTCGCGGATCAGGAGAGGGTGGTCCTTGCTCATCGCCTGACCTCTGTCTCTCATGTTCCCTGCTTAGCTTCTCTTGGTGATCCTTCCCCTGTTCCTCCCTGCCTACAAGCTGTCCTAACTCTGAGCATCGCGGAGGCTTGCGGAAATGTTGTTTGCAGTTATAACGTGTGTCCACATGTGTGCGCACAACACATGCATCCATGTGGGCGATGCCGGGCCCATTCCAACCGTACCGGTTGAACGGGATGGGATCTGGAACCCACCACTGATTCACATGGAAGACTAAATAAAAAAGAAAAGAGTGAAAGAAGGCTACAAAAAAGGTGTACATCATCTTCCAAATCTAACGGGTCCACGGGAGAAAATGAAGGGAGTGAAGGGATGATTTTGCATCCTTTAGCAAAAGGGCTGCTTGTTTGGCCTTTGCCATAATTTTTCATCCTGCAGCCTTCCGTTTGGTCTTACAGCTACCGATCCAGATTATCTTCTTAAGGCGAATAAACAGAGATTTCCCTTCCTTCTGAAATGACTTTGCTTTGGTTGTGTCTGCTCAGGCCAGCTAGTTGTCTGAGATAGTTCTGCGGCCCCATCTTTTTGGGCCAAGGGTCCAGTTATCTCCGAGCAGCTTGCCAAGGGTTGTGCTCAGAGAGGGCCAGGGGTATAGTTTCATTTGCATTTAGATTGAATTAAATTACATGGATTAAATGCCGTTAACAGGGACACATCCTGCAGCGTCTCTAGGAGTAATCTCCTCCTTCTGATGCATTCTAAAGTTGTCCCCAGATTGTAATTCGGTGGCAGCGTTGGTGGAAGAGCTTGGAATGGGTTGCCTCCAGATCTTTTTGGCCAAATGACTCTGGATACTCTAATGGGGTGTTCCTAATGATTCTGGGGGGGGGGGTGTATGTGTGTGTGTGTGTGTGTGTGTGCATTTCGTTGATGTACTGACCAAGGCTTCCCAAGAGCATGAAGCAAACTCCTTGTCCCGACAAAAATCCCTTGTATTAATTGACTGTGAATTCTGCACATTCACATCCAGCAAAGTCTTTCAAGGGAGGATTTACGGTCACAGACCTTATCTGGCTTGGAGAGCTGACAGGCCGACATCTGCAAAACTTGCACAAGGAGTCTCGGAGAGTCACGAACCAATTAAGCAAACTAATTGTCTCCTGCAAACTCCCCTCCCCTTTCGCTCCTCTTTTATTTCCTCTGGGAGGGGCCGTTCATCGTCTGGCCTTACTCCCAAGTTGACCCCTGTTCTTTAGCTGTTCCCTTTGCCTGCAACTCTGTGCATGCGCACACTGGGAACAGGCTCCAGCTGTTCCTCTGCCTCACTGATGTCTGACTCTGAAGGCAGCTGAGAACTGGCATACGGCCCTGGCCCCTTCTCTGCCTCCGACACAGAGCCCTCGTCAGAGCCTTCCCCAGACTCCAGGACTGGCCCATGTTCCTCCCCAACCTCCTCACTGTCCGAATCTGCTGCCAGCTCCCCTGGCCACTGGTGGGCCACAACATATACTGCATTCACAATTGGCGCTTCTTAAACTCTTCCACAATTCCTTCTGTCTCTCAAATGGTTGGATGTTTTTCCTGAAAAAGGACGGTTGTAAAAGCCTCATGGTTTTTTTTTTTTTGATCCTAAATGTTTTTGACACATTTATTAAATTCCCATCCTTCGGAGGAGCTCTGCGAGTCTCATTTTATTTTATTCTTTTCCCCTTAACAGCCACACAGTGACTTAGTTTAGGCTGACAAATGTGTCCAGCTTAGGGAATCATCCAGTGAGAATTTGTGACTCCTGCTGTCTCCCAGGCTTGCTATATACAGTATCTCACCACGAAGGAATACAATTTTCATTTTTCATCCGAAACTACTATCTTCCAGGGTTTTCTTCTATCTCCCCTTTGCAGATTTAGGTGAGCTTATTTCTACTCTAGTGGGACGCAGTGTCTCAGGAGCTAAGATGCTTAAGCTTGTTGACCAGAAAGATCGGCAGTTCGGCGGTTCGAATCCCTAGCGCCGCATAACAGAGTAAGCTCCCGTGACTTGTCCCAGCTTCTGCCAACTTCACCGTTTGAAAGTATGTAAAAATGCAAGCAGAAAAATAGGAATCACCTTTAGTGGGAAAGTAACAGGGTTCCATGCACCTTTGATGTTTAGCCATGCTGGCCACATGACCACAGAGATGTCTCCGGACAGCGCTGGCTCTTCGGCTTTGAAACGGAGATGAGCACCGCCCTCCAGAGTTAGGAATCCCTAGCACATATGCGCGAGGGAAACCTTTACCTTATTTCTACTCTGGGGTTCTTGAGAGAGAATTCCTGAAGCTTTGGTGTATCAAAACAAATCAAAGATTGCCCAGGTCACACTGTATGAAAAAGTAGAATATGCTTTGTTTTTTACTTTAAAAACACTTTGTGTCTTATGTAAATCACTCGTTATTGTTTAGGAAGTTAGATGAAAGTTTCCCCTGTAGTTTGATCGACATTCGATCCAGGTTTAGGAAGCATGTGTGAAGGTGATCATTTCTGTAGTAGGGAAATCTCAAAGTATCCTTCTGTAAGAATATAAAAAGCCAAAACAGTTCTAGGCTGCATAAACAGAGGGATAGAATCAAGATCCCATGAAGTGTTAATACCATTTATAAGGCCTTGGTAGGGCCACACTTGGAATAATACATTCAATTTTGGTTGCCACGATGTAGAAAAGATGTGGAGACTCTAGAAAGAGTGCAGAGAAGAGCAAAAAAGATGACTAGGGGGCTGGAAGCTAAAACATATGAAAAACGGTCGCAGGAACTGGGTATGTCTAGTTTAATGAATAGAAGGACTAGGGGGAGACATGATAGCAGTCTTCCAATATCTCAAGGGTTGCCCCAAAGAAGAGGGAGTCAAACTATTTTCCAAAGCACCTGAAGACAGAACAAGAAGCAATGGATGGAAACTAATCAATGAGAGAAGCAACTTAGAACTAAGGAGAAATTTCCTGGCAGTGAGAACAATTAACCAGTGGAACAACTTGCCTCCAGAAGTTGTGAATGCTCCAACACTGGATGTTTTTAAGAAGATGTTGGATAAACATTTGTCTGAAGTGGTGTAAGATTTCCTGGCTAAAGCAGGGGGTGGGACTAGAAGACCTCCAAGGTCCCTTCTCTCTTATTCTCTATTCTAAGATAAGAAACAGTGATGCAAATTTCATAGAAGACCTAATTGGCAGCCTCAAACAGAAATTTGGGGTGCAAACTGAAATGTACGCTCAGCTAGTACAGAGACCTGAAATAATCAGTGGTACAAAAATTTGCGAGGGCATTAATTCTGGGTGTTGTGACATGCCCAGTAGTAATATAGTGAGATTTACGGTATGGTACAGGCAGTGCCACGCAGTTAGTGGGCAGATTCTAAAGATAGACCCTTCAAAAAACACGTTGGGCTAGCTGGATGTGTGAGCTTATTTGCATGGTGTGAAAGCTAAGATAAGAGAAAAGCTGCATTCATTGTAAGCCTTAGAAATTAATGAAGATTATCTTATACAAGGAAGGAAGCTGGAGGATAGCTGCTGTTCAAAGAAATTGTGAATTCAGAAACAGCTGGGAGTTTGAAATAAGAGCTGACATATTTCTCTGTGACATTTGGTTTTTCTTAATCTTGCGGGAAATATTTTTTAAAAAAAAACCCAGAACCATTGGAATCTCAGGTGCTGGAAGGAACCAAACTTTGTGATGATGTCTCAGAATACAAGTATTCCGCAATGTAGGACCACAATTGAGCCCCACATTTCTGTTGCTAAGTGAGACATTTGTTAAGTAGCGTTTGCTCCATTTTACGACTTTTCTTGAACACAGTTGTTAAGTGCACCGAAGTTGTGAAAGCTCCAAGACTAAAAGTTTTTAAGAAGGTGTTGAATATCCATATGTCTGAAGGGGTACAGGGTTTCCTGCCTAAGCAGGGGGTTGGACTAGAAGACCTCCAAGATCCCTTCCAACTCTGTTATTCTAGTCTATTCTCTATTCTATTCATTCTTATTCTTATACTATTCTATTCTGTTCTGTTCTGTTCTCTATTCTGCTCATTCTTATTCTATTCTATTCTCTATTCTATTCATTCTTATTCTTATGCTATTCTATTCTGTTCTATTCTATTCTGTTCTGTTCTATTCTCTATTCTATTTATTCTTATTCTTATGCTATTCTATTCTGTTCTATTCTGTTCTGTTCTATTCTCTATTCTATTTATTCTTATTCTATTCTATTCTATTCTGTTCTATTCTGTTCTGTTCTGTTCTATTCTCTATTCTATTCATTCTTATTCTATTCTATTCTGTTCTGTTCTATTCTATTCTGTTCTGTTCTATTCTCTATTCTATTTATTCTTATTCTATTCTATTCTATTCTGTTCTATTCTATTCTGTTCTGTTCTATTCTCTATTCTATTTATTCTTATTCTATTCTATTCTATTCTCTATTCTATTCATTCTTATTCTATTCTATTCTATTCTGTTCTATTCTGTTCTGTTCTGTTCTATTCTCTATTCTATTCATTCTTATTCTTATGCTATTCTATTCTGTTCTATTCTGTTCTGTTCTGTTCTATTCTCTATTCTATTTATTCTTATTCTATTCTATTCTATTCTGTTCTATTCTGTTCTGTTCCGTTCTGTTCTATTCTCTATTCTATTCATTCTTATTCTATTCTATTCTATTCTGTTCTATTCTATTCTGTTCTGTTCTATTCTCTATTCTATTTATTCTTATTCTATTCTGTTCTATTCTGTTCTGTTCTGTTCTGTTCTATTCTCTATTCTATTCATTCTTATTCTATTCTATTCTATTCTCTATTCTATTCATTCTTATTCTATTCTATTCTATTCTCTATTCTATTCATTCTTATTCTATTCTATTCTATTCTATTCTCTATTCTATTCTCTATTCTATTCTCTATTCTATTCATTCTTATTCTATTCTATTCTATTCTGTTCTATTCTATTCTGTTCTGTTCTATTCTCTATTCTATTTATTCTTATTCTATTCTATTCTATTCTATTCTGTTCTATTCTGTTCTGTTCTGTTCTATTCTCTATTCTATTCTATTCATTCTTATTCTATTCTATTCTCTATTCTATTCATTCTTATTCTATTCTATTCTATTCTCTATTCTATTCATTCTTATTCTATTCTATTCTCTATTCTATTTATTCTTATTCTATTCTATTATCTATTCTTTCATTCTTATTCTATTCTATTCTATTCTATTCTCTATTCTATTCATTCTTATTCTATTCTATTCTATTCTCTATTCTATTTATTCTTATTCTATTCTATTCTATTCTCTATTCTATTCATTCTTATTCTATTCTATTCTATTCTCTATTCTATTTATTCTTATTCTATTCTATTCTCTATTCTATTCATTCTTATTCTATTCTATTCTATTCTCTATTCCATTCATTCTTATTCTATTCTATTCTATTCTCTATTCTATTCATTCTTATTCTTATACTATTCTGTTCTGTTCTGTTCTCTATTCTATTCTATTCTATTCAAAGTGAATCACTGCAGTTGTTAACCCAAAGGAGCTTTTTTTCAAGAGGCAACTGGACTTTCTGGTTTTTCTTTGAAGACGTTTTCGCTTCTCATCCAAGAAACTTCTTGGATGAAGAACTGAAGAAGCTTCTTGGATGAGAAGCGAAAACATCTTCAAAGAACCCCCATAAAATCCAGTTGCCTCCTGAAAAAAAGCACCTTTGGGACAACCAGTACCTGGATGACTGAGAAATCTCCATAGACATCTGCAGTTGTTAAGTTAGTATCAAGGTTAAGTGAATCCAGCTTCTCCATTGACTTTGCTCGTCAGAAGGTCGTATAGGGGGCTCACATGACCCCAGGAGAGCACAACTGTCATAAATGTGAGTCAGTGGCCAACCATTTGAATTTGAATCACATGACTACGGGGATGCTGCAATGGCCGTAAGTGTGAAAAACGGTCATAAGTCCCTTTTTTCAGTGCTGTCGTGACTTCGAGAAGTCACTAAATGAACAGTTTAAGGACTACCTGTAGCATCATTGGCTCTTTTGCTTTTACTCCTGAGTTTTTATCCTGAACTGTGGTCTCCCTCCCATATTTTAGGGTTGACGTAACCCACGTTCCTTGTTCAGAAAGTAGGACTGCAGCAGTGGTGGGGTTCAGCCGGTTCGCATCTATAAGGGAGAACCGGTTGTTAACTTTCTAAGCAGTTTGGAGAACCGGTTATTGGAAGAAACCTTATTTTGTTTTTTTCCTACTTTACCGGGCTAATCCTGTAAGGAAGGCAGGAAGGAAACATTCTGGTGTTGTTTCTAGCCTCATCTTGATTGCCCTGCTTACAGAAACTGCCTCTCCAGTTAACCCTTATTCCATTGTAACAAATAAGGCGAAGTGCCCATTGACGTGAGTGACATTGAGTTGGCCACACCCACACGGTCACATGACCACCGAGCCCCACTTATCCTGCTGGTCATTCGGGCAGAGAACCGGTTGTTAAATTATTTGAATCCCACCACTGGACTGCAGGCAGGCATTTTCACCTGTCACCAACTCATTCTCCATTCCATCTCTCCCATCCCTCCCTCTTCCAGAGAACAGCCCATCTTCACCACCAGAGCACACGTCTTCCAAATTGACCCCACCACCAAGAAGAACTGGGTCCCTGCAAGCAAACAAGCGGTTACCGTCTCCTACTTCTATGACGGCACAAGGAACAGCTACCGAATAATCAGCGTGGACGGAACCAAGGTAAACCAGATCACCTTTGGCGTGCCTTGTAGAACTGGGGGTATCACTTGGTTGGGGGCCACTTGTACATAAATGGGCGTTGCATGTAATAGGTTGCATTAACAGAGGGGTAGAATCAAGATCACGGAAGTGTTAATACCACTTTATAAGACCTCGGTAAGGCCACCCTTGGAATATTTACACCCAGTTTTGGTTGCCACAGTGTAAAAAAGATGTGGAGACTCTAGAAAGAGTGCAGAGAAGAGCAACAAAGAGGATTAGGGGACTGGAGGCTCAAACATATGAAGAACGGTTGCAGGAACTGGGCATGTCTAGTTTAATGAGAAGAAGGACCAGGGGAGACATGATAGCAGTCTTCCGATATCTCAGGGGCTACCACAAAGAAGAGGGAGTCAAGCTATTCTCCAAAGCACCTGAGGGCAGAACAAGAAGCAATGAGTGGAAACTAATCAAGGAGAGAAGCAACTTAGAACTGAGGAGAAATTTCCTGAAAGTTAGAACACATTAATCAGTGGAACAACTTGCCTCCAGAAGTTGTGAATGCTCCAACACTGGAAGTCTTTAAGAAGATGTTGGATAAACATTTGTCTGAAGTGGTGTAGCGTTTCCTCCCTAGGCGGTGTGTTGGGCTAGAAGACCTCCAAAGTCCCTTCCAACTCTGCTATTGTATTGTATTGAAGATCACCTGATCTGTTCCTGGCTCTAACAGTCATGTGCAGGCTAGGGAAGAACATCTGAGGGCGTGTGTAATGTTCTGATGTACAGAAGTTATAGCTAAATGTGTGGCAGAGAGCAGAGTCTGGGCGTGTATTTCCAAACGCAATAAGTGAGGTTGAATGTGTATAGTTTTAGAAGAAAAGTGTGTGTGTGTGTGTGTGTGTGTGTGTGTGTGTGTGTGTGTGTGTGTGTGTGTAGAAATGGGCTGGATTATCAGATTACACTATCCTTGTATTGCAATGATAGGTGTTAATCGTATTTATGTCTATAGGATTCTTTGAATATTATGATTTATTCGGTCGGGAGTCTTGTGTGAACATGATGGCAGATCAAATTAACAAATCAATAAACACAAGAGATAAGTTCCTACAATGTAAAAAATGCCGGACTAAGAATTTAGGACAGTGGCTCTTGGCAAGATCTCTGGATGTTGTCCCAAAGGTGCTTTTTTCAGGAAGCAACTAGACTTTCTTGTTTGTTTTTTTCTTTTGAAGTTGTTTCACTTTTCATCTAAGAAGCTTCTTCAGCTCTGACAGGATGGTGGGGAATGGAAAGATTTATATTCCTTACAGACGGCTGGTCCTTTGCATCCTTTTAGAGAGTCTTTGAAGCACTTGGAGGGTTATCTGTGTCCTCAGGGTCACCTGAGTGGTGCAAATGGTTCCTGGAGATCTGCAAGTTTTCCTCTGGAAATCCATTCCTACTCCCACACCATTCAAAGGGCGTTCATCCCAAATTGTATAGCTAAAGTTTTCCATTCCCCACCATCGGGTCAGAGCTGGAGAAGCTTCTTGGATGAGAAGCGAAACTTCTTCCAAAGAATAAAACAAGGAAGTCCAGTTGCCTCCTGGAAAAAAGCACTTTTGGAACAACCATGACCTGGATGACTGAGAATCTCTACAGAATTTTATCCCCTGGACGTTGGTTGCAATAATTATGTTGCATAATTTGCCCACTGCTGAATCCAATATTATGGGATTGAGGGCAAAATACAGTATGTATAAATGTGGAACACTGAACACAGTTCACCAGATGATCTTTTTATTGTAGGGTGTTCATGGTTTGGACGGTTGTTATTTGTCTTCTGCACAATTTTGTCTCCAACCTGGGGAGCAAATAGGTTGAGAATCAGTTTCCAGGTTAACCAAATGATGCAACCGGTAGGCAATCTCTTCATGCAAAATAATTGTTCTCCGTATACTTTGGCAGCCGGAATCGGTCTGGTAAAAGCAGGGATATAGGGAGGGATTAAATAAGAATGCTGCTTTCTTGATTTTGGAGAGCAGAGTGGTGTCTTCTTGTTGCTGTAGATACGTGTTTACATTGGCTTCTGGCTATAAGGAGCAACCGAATAAGGTGATATTTAATTTTAATGGCTTCAGAGCAACTTCCTACCAGTTGTGGAGAAATGAATGGCATTTTCTTCTTTACGAGCAGTTCTTCGGCCTCAGTAGAAGCACGGAGTCAGACTATTGAGGGATGGACTATTGAATAAAATATGGAATATGGAAGGAAGTCATGCAGCCGGTGAATAAATGTGTACACGTACTTCTACTGAGTAAAACAACTGAAAAAGAAGATAGAGGAAGAAACTCAAGACGGTTTTGAAAATCCACTTGCTGCATGATATATGACCGCATACAAGTAGTCCTGGGTTTACAATGGTTTGCTTAGTGGCCGTTTTTCACATGATCGTTGCAGCATCCCCAGGGTCATGTGATCAAAATTGGCGACTGGTTCGTATTTATGACGGTTGCAGTGCCCCGGGGTCAGGCGATCCCCTTTTGTGACCTTCTGACAAGCAAAGTCCCCGGGGAAGTCAAATTCATTTAACAAACGTGTTACCAACTTTTAATCAGGGCAGTGAATCCCTGCGGCAAGAAAGATTTGTACAATGGGACCAAAACTCACTCTTGCTTAGCAACGGAAGCGTTGGGCTCCTTTGTGGTCATAAATCAAAGGATTACAGGCAGTTAGAAACGCAGCTATGACCCCTTAGCTCTTATCTCGATGGAGATGGAATCTTCTCTTGGAGGACTTCTTCAAGTTCTTCCTCTAGCAAGACTAGGTTGGATTTCCCCACAAAAAAGGAGCTTTGTGAGAATTGGCCTATTTGGGGAATAAAGGTAAAGGTTCCCCTCGCACGTATGTGCTAGTTGCTCCCGACTCTAGGGGGCGGTGCTCATCTCCGTTTCAAAGCGAAGAGCCAGCACTGTCCGAAGACGTCTCCGTGATCATGTGGCCGGCATGACTCAACGCCAAAGGCGCACGGAACGCTGTTACCTTCCCACCAAAGGTGGTTCCTATTTTTCTACTTGCATTTTTACCTGCTTTCAAACTGCTAGGTTGGCAGAAGCTGGGACAAGTAATGGGAGCTCTCTCCGTTACATGACGCTAGGGATTTGAACCGCCGAACTGCCGACCTTTCTGATCGCAAGCTCAGTGTCCTGGCCACTGAGCCACCATGTCCCTTTGACTTTACCTACTGCTTCATAATACTTTTCAGCCATCTCTAAGTGGTTTTTGGGAGTAAGGGTCACTTGACCCTTACTCTAAAATGGGGTGTTTCTAGCTCAAATTAAAGATTTCTCTGTTTCCTCAAACATATTAGGAAGCCAATGCAGAGCGAATACATGTTTTTTTCTGTTGCCCATTTTATTATATCTGCTATATTTGTGATGTGTAGTTGTGGCTTTTAAATATATATATATATATATATCCCACACTGCTTGCTTTTATTATTTATAATGTTTGGTGTTATTGTGTCTATTTTTAATGAATTCATTTACTCACCAGGAAGCTGTGGCTGTTAGGTGGTCTAGAAATCTGTTAAATAAATACACGAATAGCGTCTGGATTTTCACTAGGGCTGCCGCACGCAGTAAAGGGTGGTTTAATCCTCCTTTCACCAGCTGTGGTCCTGAAGGAAGCATTTCTGCCCTCGTCTTATTAGCCTCGGAGAAGAAGAAATAAAACCTCCAGGATAAATGTGCATGCTGCCTTTCATAATCTCATCCCTAGGTAGTTGGTTAGAAGTTGCGCCGCGGTAGTTCAAAATGCAGAGCTGTGTTTGCAGAAGTCAAGATCCTTTTGTACAACTTCCTCCTGGTTGGATTTCAACAACAAGGTTATATAAAAAAAGGGAAAGGTTCCACTCGCACATCTGGGCTAGTCGTTCCCGACTCTAGGGGGTGGTGCTCATCTCTGTTTCAAAGCCGAAGAGCCAGCGCTGTCCGAAGACGTCTCTGTGGTCACGTGGCCGGCATGACTAAATGCTGAAGGCGCAAGGAATGCTTTTATCTTCCCACCAATGAAGAGGGACTGTTCTCCTTCTACCCTTCGCCGCCTCTTTTCCGCCCCCAGGTTTCTGACCCCAGCCATTAACCTCTACCTTCTCGCCTCTGCTGTTAGGACACTAGCTGTTTGTGCCGGCCAATGGGACTCTGCCTTTTTAGTCCCAGGCCGTTCCTCACGGGCTTTTGAGAGAAACACTGTTCACCCTGGGCTTTTGGGCTCCAGTGACAGTTCACTGCTAGCCAACCAGAGGAAGGGAAGGGAGAAAGAGAAGGGGGGGAGGGAGAAAATGTTTTCTCTCCAGGGGTTTATTTCTCCGCCCAGTTGCCTCGGGTCCGATCTAGAAAATCCTTTACATCCTCCACTGCCCCCACCACCAAATACACAAGAACCACAGGAAAGTTAAAATCATGACTTTCTACCTGTCACCATTCCTCAGACTCCTCCTCTTACTTTTACGCCCAAAGCTCTTAATATCGTAATTACTTTAGTCATGTAATCTAACTACATTGTAAAACTCAGTCCTATACCAGGGGTCTGCAAAGTTGGCTCTTTTAAGACTGGTGGACTTCAACTCCCAGAATTCCCCAGCCAGCCATGCTGGCTGGGGAATTCTGGGAGTTGAAGTCCACCAGTCTTAAAAGAGCCGACTTTGCAGACCCCTGTCCTATACCCGATCCTAGACAGATTCCTTTCTGGCAGTGTTTATCGTTTCTTACATGATCGACAAGCTCAGTGTCTTAGCCAATGAGCCACCGCACCCCTGATAAGGAGTCATATAGGTTTGCATTTAAAAAAAAAAGCTATCAGGGCAATTGCACGGGGTGTGCGAAAGTATAACAATTACTGTGCGATGTTAAAAGTACAGATCAGCTCGTTACAATTAACCTAGATCGATGTCCCTCCAGAATAACGGCGACCCAAAAGAATGAAGGTTGACAGAGCATCAGCAGTTCTCTTCTTGCTCCCTCGGGAGGAAGGCAAAGGTTGGGCTGTGCAGAAGCTTCTCCTTTTGCTGGAATAAGCAACTTGCAAAGCTGAAGAGGGTAGGGAGGATTGCCGTGACTGCTTTTTGGGTGTGCTTCAGTTTAGAACAAGTGGCGGCGCAGTATTGCAGGCTCATTCTGTCGGCTGCCAGGAGTTCGATCCTGACCGGTTTGAGGTTGACTCAGCCTTCCATCTTTCCGAGGTTGATAAAATGAGGATTCAGGTTGTTGGGGGCAATACTCTGACACAGTAAACCGGTGCCCTTCCCCCAACCAGTGGTGGGATTCAAGTAATTTAAGAACTTTTTTGCCCAGAGTCAGATTGGCTGTTGTGGGAGGTGTGGCCCATCCCCGTCCTCCAGCTCTGCCATACATGCGAAATGAGCCTCCCATGACGGCCAACCTGACCCTGGGCAAACCAGTTGTTCAATTACCCACCCCTCGCTATCAACATAGATCCTGGGGTCTCCGCTGCAATGGAGAAATGGGTTACCGAGCGGAAGGAGGAGAAGCAAGGAGAAGAAAGAGGGAAAGCAGCTTTCTCCTTCCCTCGTGCTGGCGGCTCTGTTGCCCGTTTCTCCATCGCAACGCAGTGCAGCGCCCAGGATCCACTTTGATAGCAGGGGTGGGTAATTGAACAACCGGTTCACTCGAACCGGTGCAAACCGTCTGAATCCCACCATTGTCCTCAACCTTTTGGACACCAGGAACCGGTTTCACGGAGAAAGGATTTTCCCACGGACTGGAGGAGGTGAGGTTTTACATGCTGCCTGCGTCCCACAGAGGGGGCTTTGCTTGTTTGCACAGACCGGTTTCTGGCATGCTATGGATTGCTGCCAGTCCATGTTGTGGCCCAGCTGGCTCCGGATGAGCTGCTGACGGACTCCTCTAGTGAGAAGTCCTATGAGTCTGCCCTGGAGGAGGAGGGCGACCTTGAGAGAGCAGAGAGCCCGGCTGGTCATCAGGAGGCACCTGGGTCTTGGAGTAGTGGGGAGGATCAAGGCCAGTTTGTCCCTGATGTTAGGTTGAGAAGGGCTGAAAAAAGGAGGCTTCAATTACATCAGAAGCGAACTCGTAGGATTTGAATTAGTCCCAGCTGCCTAATGACTGGCCCCTCCCAAGAGGGTTTAAAAGGAAGTCTTTGCTAAGGAAGTCTTTGCAGAGAACAACGTTGGATTTCTAGGTTCGTGTTTATTCGTGTTGATTTTCAGGTTCGTGTTTAGTCGAGTTAGGAAGCTTCGTATCTGTTCAGAGTCATTCAGGCAAGCAGCCAAGAGAGTCAGTGGCAGGCAGCCAGTCTTGTGTTAGTCGGAGTAAGGGGAGTCAGAACAGTCCACGGGCCAGGGGTTGGGGACCCCTGCTGTAAACCACTTGGAGAGGGCTGTAAAGTATACAGATCTAGAGGCTATTGCTAATGCTATTTTAAAAAGGAGGCCCAGTATCCACCTCTGTGCAAAGTCACATCCAAGGAGCGTGTCTTTGTGCAGCTGCAGCGGGTAGAGGGTGTTGAGTTGGCGGGCCTGGGATGTGTCGAGTGAGAATGTGTGAAGACCTTTGACGGATCAGATTCATCACTTCCGAGATTGATTTTTGTACTTGCGAGATCCTACTCTCCTTTGCGCCCTCCTCCCTCTCACTTTGTGTACCAGCCACAGCGTCTCATGTCTTCCAGATGACGGAAGAAGCTCCGGAATATTCTTTCCCTTCTGCAAAGACGTTTCCTGTTCGCTTTTACAACTCACTGGAATTGTGCGGTGGGAAAAGTCTTCTGATTTTCAACCTATAATGTCCCTTGCTAGAAGCCAGCATACTAACAGGTGTGACATTAATGTGGAGACTCTTAGAAAGAGTGCAGAGAAGAGCAACAAAGAGGATTAGGGGACTGGATGCTAAAACATATGAAGAATGGTTGCAGGAACTGGGTAGGTCTAGTTTAATGAAAAGAAGGACCAGGGGAGACAGGATAGCAGTGTTCCAATATCTCAGGTGCTGCCACAGTTAGCTTCTATTTTACTACTTGCATTTTTACCTGCTTTCGACCGGTAGGTTGGCAGAAGCTGGCGGCGCTAGGGATTCGAACCGCCGAACTGCCAACCTTTCTGATCGACAAGCTCAGCGTCTTAGCCACTGAGCCACTGCGTCCCTCTCCTGCTCTTATGTTGTTCTTAATTTGTTCTCGATTTTGAGGATTTTAAAAAAATATGAATATGCACTGCTTATAGAAACCCCAGTTCAGCCTTCCCTAAGTTGATGATGTCCAGGCAGGCCTGGACTACAACTCCCATCGCCCCCGGTCCACACGGCCAGCTGGCAAACTCACCAACTTAGGAGTTGATCTGCTTTTTGTGAGCTGAATGGAAGCAGCAATAAAGGAAACCTAATTGGCGCATTAAAGCAGTTGTGTCAGAGCCTGGAAGGTAATTTTGGGGGAAAGATCCCCACTGCAACTTTAAAATAAAAAAGTCTGTCAAATCCGCAAATAGTTTATCTCAGGTTTTTTTTTGTTTGGCAGTCAGCACACGCCACGTGTTTTCATAATCGAAGAGTAGATGTGCTTAAAAAGTGGATATAAATAGATAGTTGCTGAGTGCTTGAGAACATACACTGATCCAATGGGGTCGAAGAGGAAGGAGATACCGATATGTGTATTTTTAAAATTGATATATGTGTGCTGTGTCCTTGGCATGAACATTCGTTGAATTCACCCATTGCATTGCAAGATTTCGTTTGCTTTAAATAGTACAGGGAGTTACAACACTTCACTTAGTGACCTGTTCGAAGTTACAACGGCACTGGGGGGAAAAAGACTTATGACCATTTTTCACACTTAACGACCGTTGCAGCATCCCCATGGTCGTGTGCTTTACATTCGGATGCTTGACAACCGACTCACATTTATGACGGTTGCAGTCATAACTGGGGAGTCAACGTCTTTTCCAAGCAAAGACAGTGGGGAAACCAGATTCACTTAACAACCGAGTTCCTAATTTAGCAAAGTCGTGAAATGGGGCAAAACTCGCTTAACCAATTCCTCTCTTAGCAACGTCAGTTTTGGGCTCTAAAATTGTGGTCGTACTTTGTGGGCTACCTGTATATGGAAGACACTGCGAAGATACATTCAACAAGCCATGAGCTGCAATGGCCCAGTGGTTAGAGTGCAGTACTTCAGGCTACTTCTGCTGATCACCGGCTGCCAGCAGTTTGGCAGATCGAATCTCACCAGGCTGAAGGTTGACTCAGCCTCCCATCCTTCCAAGGTCGGTAAAATGAGGACCCAGATTGTTGGGGGGCAAGAGGCTGACTCTGTAAATCTCTTAGAGAGGGCTGTAAAGTCCTGTGAAGCGGTATATAAGTCTGCTATTGCTTGAGAAAGAAAGAAATAAGGAAAGAAGGAAGGAAGGAAGGAAGGAAGGAAGGAAGGAAGGAAGGAAGGAAGGAAGCCACAGTGGTGCAGTGGTTAGAATTCAGTATTGCAGGCTGACTCTGCCAGCTGCCAGCAGTTCGATCCTGATGGAGCTCAAGATTGATTCAATCATCCGTCTTTCCGAGTTCATTTAAATGAGGAGCCAGATTGTTGGGGGGCAAGAGGCTGGCTTTGTAAACCGCTTAGAGAGGGCTGTAAAGCTCTGTGAAGCGGTATATAAGTGCTATTGCTATTGCTAAACCATGCATTTGGTTTTAGTAGTTACAACAGCTGCATTCGTGCAACATGTTAAGCCAAAACCAGTCCGGAGAATTCACATTGATATTTATTGTCCGAAACCACCTCCTTTTGATGTTGTTTTCCCTACATCCACATCGGGGGAAGCCAGCATGACTTCTGGAAGCCAGATAAACCTTATGGCCAGGAACCGTCGTTGGGTATTGCTTCTAATCCATTCAGTTGCTTAATCATCCAGGACTAATCAAATTCTGGACAACAGCCTAAGCTTTGGGAATAGATGTGGCCTCGTTCTCTCTTTCATAGTCTCTGGATTCTCCTCCAATCACAATGGCCTAAATCGGGGGATGATCACTCATTTGAGAGCACCGATCACAGTGTGTCCTAAAATAATTTGAACCAAGTCGACAAAGGTACGGCTACCGACCCACCAGCTAGAAAGGAAACAGAAATTTGATTTATTTATGATTTGGCTCACCTGTCTTGCATGCCTGTCTTATCCAATGTGTCCTCCATCCCCCCACCCCTCCACCCCCCAAAAATAAGTGGCATGTGACCCTTGGATCAGTGATGGGTTTCAAACCTTTTTAGAATCTCTTCTGTAGGTGTGGCCTGCTTTGTGGGAGTGGCTTGCCAGCCATGTGACTGGGTGGGAGTGGCTTGGCAAACATGTGACTGGGTGGGCATGGCCAACTTGTAAAATGTGGTGAAACTCACTTAACAATGCTTAGCAACCAAAATGTTGGCTCAGAAACTCTGGTATTTGAAGCACGCCAGTCTTAAAGCTGTCAAGTTACAAGAACCTTGCACCCCCAACCCTTTAGGGAAAAAAACCCCCAGGGTTGTTCAAACTTGACAGCTTTAAAACTTGTGGACTTCAACTCCCAGAATTCCTCCTCTCACTCTTCCTCTTGATGATGGGCGGACGGGCGGGGGGAGAGAGCTGGAACCGGTTCTAAACGGCCCTGTAGATTTGTGGAACCTCTTCTATAGAAGAGCTTAGAACTGGTAGGAACGCACCCCTGCTTTGGATGCTGAGAAGTTATTCACACCCATTGAATCTGTTTTTTGTCCCTTCCATTATCACCAATCTACAAAAGTCCGGTTTTCTTCCCCTGTTGAGTTCAAACATTGATTGCTTTTGACTACGGTCTGTAGCTATTGCTCATAATTACAAGAATGGGTGTTGATTTTGCTTCCTCTGCTTTTTCCTCCCTCTCCCCCCCCCCCCCCCCCCCCACTTGCTAAATTTATTTCCCCTGCCCTGAATTTTTTAATTTCTTCCCTTTGCAACCCACAGGAAATCTTTTAAAAGCTCCTTCTGCTTCTGGGGCGAACCACTTTGAAGCAACTTTAGGGGTGTGTGTGGAATTTTGGAAAAGCAGATGTTGGCGTTCTCCGAATCACCTGGCTGCCATGCATAACATCCCTAGGTGTCTCTTCCTGGTCCATGCTGGCTTTGTGACTTTTGTTTTTCTAAACAGAGAAAGAGACTCGAGAGCTGAAACTAGGCTTATAAAGAGTGATGCGGTGGCTCAGTGGCTAAGATGCTGAGCTTGTGGATCAGAAAGGTTGGCAGTTCAGCGGTTCGAATCCCTATTCCAGAATTTAGGCCTTCTTTAGCAAGACCACCTCACCATACAACCAGTGGTGGGATTCAGCCGGTTCGCACCTATTCGGGAGAACCGGTTGTTAACTTTCTAAGCAGTTGGGAGAACTGGTTGTTGGAAGAAATCTCCTTTTGTCTTTTTCCCACTTTACAGGGCTAATCCTGTAAGGAAGACAGGAAGAAAACATTCTGGTGTTATTTCTAGACTCATCTTTATTTCTCTGTTTACAGAAACTGCCTCTCCAGTTAACCCTGATTATATTGTAACAGCTAAAACAAAGTGCCTATAGACGGGAGTTGGCCACACCCACCCAGTCACATGACCACCGAGCCCCACCTACCAAGCTGGTCATTAGGGCCGAGAACCGGTTGTTATTTGAATCCCACCATTCCATACCACTCTTGAGTTGCCTTCAAAGAGGCCTTTTCTTTGCCCTGAACCAAAATGACAGCATTTTCTTCTCCTTACTTACTCAGATTGTACCTACTGAAAAGTTTGATCCCGAAGAGTGATTGGTAAAGATAAAGCAGAATGGGGAAGGAATGCTGGTCAGGTTGACTCAGGAGATTTTTATCGAACGATGCTAATTTTGTGCTGTGGCCTGAGGGTTTGCTTTGCAAGAGCAAAGGTGACCCCCTTCAGTCCTTCATGCAGCCCAAATGTGATACTCCCTGTTTCTGGTTATGTTGTATATTTCCCAGTGGACTGTCCAGCTGGTTTTTGTTTGTTTTTAGAGAGAGAGAGAGTTGCTGAATCAGTCACACGTCGTAAGGTACAATATAAAATAAATGAAGAATCCTGCGGTGCTCTTAGATTCTGAATGCTGCTGCAGTAATGAATTTCCTAGGTGTTAACTGAGCAACAAGATTATTACTCTTTAAAATTACCAGTTTCCCTTCTGCCCCAAGAGTGTTTAGCAAGAGCAAGCAAATAAAACAACATTTTATGAACATGCTGAGAGAGAGAAAAGACATCAGTAATGATAAAATGAATGTTTTGTGGTGGAGTCCAGAGGTGGTATTCAGCCGGTTTAAATCAGTTTGCCCAAAACGTTAGCAGAAATCATAGGTGAGCCCGCCCTGCCACCTCGGCGCTATGCCGCCCTATTTAGGCACATTTTTGATGCTGGGCGCATGCATGGAAGGCGCACGTATGAGCAAAGTGCTTTCACAGAAGGCTGGGGGCATGCGCGGATGGGGCACATTCACCCGCAAGGGAATGTGTGGAGTTGCTCAGATTGAGTGACGATTTCATGAAGAACATTGGAGGATAAGATTTTCATCAGTGTGAATGACAACGAAGGCAAGGTCTGACTTCCACGAAGATATTTGACTTCTCAATCAATTCATGTGCTTCCTTGGTTCAGCGATTTATTAAGGTTCTCCTCCCAGTGATGGTTTCCTTCAAAGAGAAGTAGGCAGTTGAACTTCATATGTGTACCTACTTCCTTACGGCAGGGAAGTTATATTTTCTAGATAACTATGATAAATCCTGGTTCACACACTGCTCAAAGTTTCTCAGCCCCACCAACAACTTTAAATTGAGTGGACTTCAACTCCCAGGATTCCCATCCCCCATGCCGGCTGGGGAATTCTGGGAGCTGAAGTCCACACATCTTTATATGCCTTGCTGAGGTTGAGAAATATTGCTCTGAGTTACGGGCTGCTTTGATCATCATCTGCTTTTGGTAGCTTGATGCAGCACGAGAACTTGATTAATGTGGTTGATAAATCAAGGCTTGTGACAATTTCTTAAGCAAACCAGTCAGTTGGGGGGGGTCTAATGTATTTAATAAATTGTGGTTAAGCGAACTGTTTCTTGTACTAATCACATCTTCCTGTTGTGCCGTTTTTCACAAGACCTAAAATATTTATACTATAAAACAGAGCAAGAGCTAGGTTTCCTATTTTATTTAATTCTCTCTTTTTTTTAATGGTCAATACATTTGTTAACCCACGCCTCTTAAGTTCGGCTTAAGCCTCAGGAGTGACTTTAGCAAATAACCATAATGGCTGGCTGCAGTGCAGAATTTGCAACACAAATAAAAATTGGTGGCAGAGAGAAAAACCTCATCAGTTCCTCTTCTGGGAAATGGGTATATTTTGACTCCAGGCCTTGCGTTTTCTCAGCCCAAACTGCAGAAGCGCAATGAAGCAATGGGTTATATGTTCTACCCAAGCAGGTGAGGAGATTTGGCCAAACAGATGCATCCTGATTGGTTTGGTGCCAGATCGCTTGTCAACAACTATCTCAAAGGAGGAAAGTCATTGGTAAATTCCAACTTTCTTTTGCCTTCATGGAAGGACGCCAGGCAAAACAAAGCTGAACTTCTGTACGTTCGTTAGATTTCAAAGGTCAAGCCAAGGACACTTTCTCCTTTCCTGTAGCTTCTGGGATTGCTTCTGCAGACTGTTCTTTGGGGCGAAACACAATACAGGCGTCAGTAGTTATGGCTTGACTCAGTGGTGGGTTCCGATAGAGGCTACTGCCAGTCGGTGCACGCGCATGCGCAGCACAAATAAAATGGCTCTGAGCAAAAAACAAGATGGTGGCACCTATGGCACTGCCAGGAGAGCAGGTTCGGGGATGTGGCAGGCCTGGGTCGCTGCCGGTTCCAGTGACCCAGGCCGCCGAGCTACTACCGGTTTGGGCGAACCAGTCCAAACCGGTAGGAATCCACCACTGGCGTGACTATCGTGTTTCCCTGAAAATAAGACAGGGTCTTATTTTCTTTTGACACCCCCCCTTGAAATAAGCACTTGGCCTTATTTTTGGGGAGGTCTTATTATTTTTGAGGTGCAGGAGGCCCCTTAATCTCGGCCCGCAATCCTACAGATCAGCTGATCCAAACAGGGCCGGAGGTTCTGTCTCTGTTTCTGGCACACTCTTGCCAGCCCTAGCATCATCCTCACGGCCGATTCGCTCCCACAGAGAGGGACTTCTCCGGGTGCCGTCCACTAGACTTTGTCAGCTGGCGACACCCAGCGGAAGAGCTCTCTCTGTGGCGGGCCCAGCCCTCTGGAATGACCTTCCCCCCGACATTAGAACGACCACGGACTTCCGCTCCTTCCGTCTAAAATTAAAAATGCATTTTTTCTCATTGGCCGGCCTAGGGTAGTCTCTCTTCTATGGGGTTTTTAGTTTAAGGTTTTTTTTAGGATAGTTGGTATTTTTTAGTTGTTTTAGCGCAGGATATGATTTAATGTGATTTTAATTTTGTACTTTGTTCTATGTTATTTGTTCTTAATTTACCTGTGCCCCGCCTCGAGTCCCTTTGGGGAGAGAGAGCGGGTTAGAAATAAAATTTATTATTATTATTATTATCATAGACCTGCTGCTCTTTTTGTGGCCGCCGCTCAGAGAAGGGGTGAGGTGGTTAGGGTTTGCAGGAGCAACCTCCGTGAGGACGTTCCATGTGAATGGCAGGTAAATGTGGGCCGCATGGGACATGTCCCCTCCCTTCCCCCGAAGAAATGGTGGGGACTAGCTGCACATGTGTTTAAATATTTTAGGGGATGGCTTATTTTCAGAGGAGGGATTATTTTGGGGGGAGGGCTTATTTTAGTGCATGCGCTCAAAAGCCCGATTGGGCTTATTATCCGGGGATGTTTTGTTTTCGGGGAAACAGGGTAGTTGAGCAAGAATGTGTCTTGATCTCCAAGCTTAATGGCTGGACATTTCATAGGAACCAATCCAAATTCCATGGAGCAAGAGAACAGCGTCTCCAACGTCTCCAGATCCGATTCTTCAAGTCAGATATTAAGCATGTTGGCGTGGGTGGGAAGCTGGCTTGATTTTTGAGTCGCTATATTTAGTTCCAGTCTTAAGATGGCATTCGGGAAGAAGCAGCAGATGTTGTTGGTTAGCCATCTGCCAACTTGACTTCCTTCCCCCACTTTCTCCTGGTGAATACATGGCTGATTCAGGAAAGCCGAACACCTTGACCATTAATATGGGTTGCTTAGCCATGGTGCCGCAGGGGTTAGAATGCAGTGCTGCAGGTTAACTCCCTGCCCACAGCCTGGAGTTCGATTGTGACCAGCTTAAGTTTGACTCAGCCTTGCATCCTTCCGAGGTGGGTAAAATGAGGACCCACATTGTTGGGGGCAAGAGGCTGACTCCGTAAAATTGCTTACAGAAGGTTGAAAAGTATAATAATAATAATAATAATAATAATAATAATAATAATAATAATAATAATAATAATAATAATAATAATAATAATAATAATAATAATAATAATAATAATAATAATAATAATAATAATCTTTATTGTCATTGTAAAAATTACAATGAAATTGGTTTTAACTTCACTGGTGCAAAATTATAACAGAAACAAAAAAGAGAGAAAAGAAAAAAGAAAAAACTAGCATGTGCATGGAGTGATTGCGGTTGAATTTAAAAGTCTCACAGCCCATGGATAGAAGCTATCTTTAAACCTGTTCGTTCGGCTGGCTATACTTTGATATCTTCTGCCTGATGGTAGAAGGGCAAAGAGATACCAACCAGGGTGTGAATCATCTTTGAGAATCTTCCTTGCTCTGCTAAAGCAGCGAGATCTGGCGATGTTATCCAGTGATTTCAGAGGGCAACCGATGGTTTCTTGTGCCGAATTGATCACTCTCTGTAGTGCCTATTATGAAGCAATAGGTAAAGTCAAAAGGCTAAGACGCTCAGCTTGTTGATCAGAAAGGTCCACAGTTTGGCAGTACGAATCCTGTAACAGAGCGAGCTCCCGCTACTTGTCCCACCTTCTGCCAACCAAGCAGTTCGAAAGCTCAAATGCAAGTAGAAAAACAGGAACAACCTTTGGTGTGAAGGTAACAGTGTTCCGTGTGCCTTTGACGTTGAGTCATGCCAGCCACATGACCACGGAGACGTCTTCGGACAGCACTGGCTCTTCGGCTTTAAAACGGAGATGAGCACCACCCCGTACAGTCGGGAACGTCTAGCACATATGTGCGAGGGGAACCTTTGCCTTTAGGTAAAGTCAATAGCTATTGCTATTACTATTAACCCTGCCCTTAGTAGTAGCATTGGAAAAAAATGTGTCATTGAAAATTTTCGGCTTGCATACAGCAGTCCATGTGGTCCCAACATAGAAATCCTTGTGTCTGAATTCCTAATATTGCCTCCTTAAAAAGAATCTGGTGCTCTAAGCTTGCTTCCAATCAAATTAACATTCTATTCAAAATTTATTTGAAATATTTTTGGAGTTTTTATTGTATTTCTTTCCAAAACTTTAATTATTTTGTTTTTTGTCACAGCAGAAAGTCCCATCTTTCTTATGGTGTTTCCAACATACAATACAATAGCAGAGTTGGAAGGGACCTTGGAGGTCATCTAGTCCAACTCCCTGCCTAGGCAGGAATCCCTATACCCTTTCAGACAAATGGCTATCCAACATCTTCTTTGGCTATCCAACATGGTTGTTATATGCTCTGTTTAACTTAACAATCACGCACAGAGTTATAAACTACCTGTAAAACATTTTGTACCGAGGTTTCGTTAGATTGTAGCTTGGAGTGAATTTTATTGATCTTTCCCCCGTAGTCCTTCACATTGATCCACTGTAATGATCTCTCTCTAATTTTGCTTCTTGTTTATCTTTGAATGTTTAATTCGTTCCTTCTTCGTGTCGTGTTTCAATAGAACGTCTTCGTATTCGTTGCTCTTGCGTTACGGATCTTATTGCTGTCAATACTAGATCTTCTGCTAAAAAAGAACCTGCAGTTTAGTAGTTATTTCTTTTCCTTAGGCCTGTTTTTGCAGACTTGTGCAAATTGGTATTTGCCTTTCATTTTCAAACGGCTGCAGATGCTACTTGTATATTCATTTCAAGTCTAACTTCCACAATGCTCCTAGCAATCTTCTCACTGCTGATTTGTCACTAATGATCATTGTTATTTGTACAACTCTTTTGAGGGTTTGCATAGATGACACACAAACCTGCAGAGAGGGATGGCGTTTAATACGTATTACAGGTCATAATACTAAAAATAGGCCCTTACCAAAGTAAAGGTCACTTCATGGGAGAATAGCTGGAGGTGAAATTTGAATTGGGACAACTTATATTTTCCAGTGGCTGTTTCCAAGATTTGAGACTCTCTGCCAAGGGTTGCCTAGCTAATTACATATTTGCTTTTTCTTCTTTTGTCAAACACAAAAAGTATTTATTAAGGAGGAATTTTGGCCTTTCCTGCAAATTTCTGGCTGATTGAGCTTTTTTAACCGATACTGCTGTTTCCTCAAATGATATGCTAGTTATCTTCTGTGAAATTATATATGCTTTTATTCAGGGGTGGGCTTCAAAAATTTTAACGTTCTCTGCCTGGTTGCTGGGTGGGCATGGCTAGTCAGCCTTTTGCATCATGGTGGTGGTGTGGTGGTATTTTCGCCCTCCCCAGGCTCCAGAGGCTTTCCTTGAGTTTCTGGGAGGGTGAAAACGGCCTCCCCAGTCTCTGGAGGCCCTCTGGAGGCTGGAAACGGGCCCATGTCAGGGTTCCAAATAGCATCCAAAAGTAAATCAGAGTCCAAGGCAAAGGATTCCTCAAAGTTCCAATTTATTAGAGACCCATGTTGACACATCTGGGGACACCTGAATCTGAAAGCTTCCCGGTTTTCCCCACCCAGTTGAAAGTTCAAGATCTTGCCCCCCCACACCCACCAGTCCATCCCACGGTCCAATCTCCCACTGCCATGCTGGCAGCTTCCACCCATCCAGTTCCGGTCAAGTGCAGAGGTGCAAAGACAAAGGATGACCTTGGCTTTCTAGAAAGGATTTTGTTATGGCTACATAGCATCTAACTCCATACAATCCCCCCTCCCATTTTCCCACAATAGAAAATGCATAGTAGAATAATAGAACGTGTGGCAGGCCAAAGTTTCAAAAGAAAAGAGGGCTGCAGGCCTGAGAGCCCATTTCTGACCTCCCTGAACTTCCAGCAGGCCTGTTTTTTGCTCTCTCCGAGCATCCGTGCGCACCCTGCATTTACCTGCATCCAAAATGGGCCGTGTGGGGACTCCTGGGAGGGGTGGGCGGGGCCAGCCAGGAGTGGGATTTGCAGGTTCTCTGAACTGCACAGAATCTTAGCTAGAGGTCCTCCCGAACCCCTGCAAACTCACAGCAGTCCAGCCCTGCTTTTATTTCAGGTGACACGGGCCTTCTTAAGCACTCAAAGTAGGAAGGCATGATCTACTTGGATAAATGATTTCCAACTCACCCGCAATTTAACAACTTTAGGGATTGGTGAATCTGAAACCACATCATATTCATTGTGATAATGGACTTTCGGACTGAAACTCCCCTTTGTAAGACGATACCCAGCTATCGAGAGCGGAACACATCTTGCTAAATCTTTCCTTGATAATTGGAACTCCGCTGTGCCAGGAACTTCCAGAGCAATAACCGGCAATACATCTGGGAAAGGGGAGATGGAAGTGAAAAATCCAATAAAGTCTAACCTGAACTCTTCCGTCATTTATCAACTGTATTAAAGCCCCAGTATAGGTGGGAGGAGGAGACGTTCTACTTTGCGGAGTATAACGTGGGCTTCTTGGAAATGCCTCTTTGCCGTTCGCTCTCGAAAAAGATCCATTGGTGTCTTCCTTTGGCAATGAATACAAATGTGCCTTTATTTTGATATGCTCATCTGGATAATATATTAGCCAGTCTGGAGTTTTACACAACTGTCAGCAAGCATGGAAGGTGTTTCTGTCTTCCGTGCTAGGCATTAGTTTGGCAGCCTGGAGGATATTTTCTAAAGTATTAAATAAGGAAAAATTGCAATAGTAATAACACTCAGACTTAAATGCCACTTCACAATGCTTCACAGCCCTCTTTAAGTGGTTTACTGAGTAAGCTATGGTTTTCCCAGTTGCAATCGATGGCTGTGAAAGGTGGACCATAAGGAAGGCTGAGCGCCAAATAATGGAGGCCTTTAAGTGGTTTACTGAGTAAGCTATGGTTTTCCCAGTTGCAATCGATGGCTGTGAAAGGTGGACCATAAGGAAGGCTGAGCGCCCCAAAGAATGGAGGCCTTTGAACTCTGGTGCTGGAGAAGACTCTGCAAGTCCCTTGGACTGCAAGGTGATCAAACTGATCAGTCCTAGAGGAGATCAACCCTGACTGCTCTTTATAAGTCCAGATCCTGAAGAGGAAACTCAAATGTTTTGGCCACCTAATGAGAAGGAAGGACTCACTGGAGAAGAGCCTAATGCTGGGAACAATGGAGGGCAAAGAAGAAAGGGATGACAGAGAATGAGACGGCTGGATGGAGTCATTGAAGCAGTCGGCGTGAGCTTAAATGGACTCCAGAGGATAGCAGAGAACAGGAAAGCCTGGAGGACCATGAGGTTGTAATGGGTCAGATATGACTTCGCAACTAACAACAACAAGTGGTTTACAGCATATTGCCCTCAATAATCTGGGTCCTCATTTTACCGACCTCAGACGGATGGAAGGCTGAGACAACTTTGAGCTGGTCAGGATCGAACTCCTGGCAGTCAGCAGAATTAGACTGCAATACTGCATTCTAACCACCGCACCACCACAGTTCTTAATCTTAAATTGATTATTTGGAAGCATGGTGGACCCCCAAAAATGCTTTTTTCCAAAAGGCAGCTGGACTGTCTCGGGGTTTTTTTTTCCTTGAAAATGTTTCACTTCTGAACCAAGAAGCTTCTTCAGTTCTTAAGAACTGGAAACGTTTCTTGGATGAGGGGTGATTTTTCTTTTAGGTCCAGTTGACTTTTAGAAAAAGTGCCTTTGGGACAGCCATGACCTGGAGGTTTGAGAATCTCCATAGACAAGTATGGTGGGCATTTTCTGTTAGATGTCTGCATTAAGTGGGCCAGATCTTTTACCTCTGCATAGGGTGTGTCTTTTAGATTCTAGAAGCAACCCGGGGCTCTGGAGCCGCATGTGGCTCTTCCATCCCTCTGCTGTGGCTCCCTATTGCTGGTTGGATTCACAATTGATAGAGCTTTTGGTTAGGACAGGTAGAGGAAAAAGGATGCTGTGCTAGGAGGAGACTCTATGGTGGGGGGAACTGGACTTCTGGTCAGCTCCAGAATTGAACAGGGGGCTTCCGGTTAGGACCTTTGTGGCTCTTTGAGTGTTTAAGGTTGCCAACCCCTGTTCTAGAACATGCTGACTGGGGAATTCTGGGAGTGGAAGTCCACACATCTTAAAATTGCTAAGTTTGAGAACTGCTGTAGAATAACCTTTACTATCACTGACCTTCTCCATATATGTAGATAGCTCCTAGAATTCTTAACAACCTAAAACCTTGATTTTATCTTTCTCTGTCCCACGCGCACCCAGAAACACACACTGGTTAAGCAGGTTACAGACGGAAAAGGCCAAATCTGAATGCATACATCTTATGTAATTTATATCAAATTTACATAAGGATTATAAAAAAGGAAATTAATGGAGATTCCACACTTCTCTTCCTTCTATTTCGGGTCCTTCGACTTAAATTTCACTGCATAATGAAATTTGGTTGCAATCATATTCTCCATTTCAAATGATTTTAGTCTCCTTTGATGAAGAGTGAAAAAAAGCAGAAGAGGACATTAAAAACCTAATTTCTGCAAAAAAAAAGTAAAGGAAATGCCACAATGTTAAAAATGCTGCGAGGCTTTACACACACAAACACACACACCAAAGAAGCATACACCTGTGGAATCCAAACTACCACAAAGCAATTGCGTTTTCAAGTAAAACTGAAAAACATCCAATACTGCAGTCATTTCAAACACATCAGGAGAAGTACAGAAATTATTATAGCAGCTGCAGTGTGCAATCTACTTAATTTTGATGTTTTCCTGGAATATTGGTTCCGATTCAGGCTTTGCACATCTGTTGGCAACCTGGGAGGTGTATTAAAAGTGTGCAATTATGTGCAATTTCTTGGCATCCTTGTAGAATGCCTTACGGCAGTCAATCCTTCTCTCGGTGACTTGTGGTAAAGAGAATTGGTGTGTAGTTTAAATAGAGAAAGGAGCCCGTTAATAGATAATTAGTTGAAGTAGAGGGAGTTAGCTCAAGCTAAATGGATGTGCTTTCCATAACCCTGGGATGTCGCAATGAGTTTACATACTATCTCTTTAAAGGTTTTTTTGGTTTTTTGGTCTTATTATACAATAATACAATAGCAGAGTTGGAAGGGACCTTGTAGGTCTTCTAGTCCAACCCCCTGTGTGGGTAGGAACCTTATACCATTTCAGACAAATGGCTATCTAACATCTTTTTAAAGACTTCCAGGGTTGGGGCATTCACAACTTCTGGAGGCAAGCTGTTCCAAAGGTTAATTGTTCTAACTGTCAGGAAATTTCTCCTTAGTTCTAAGTTGCTTCTCTCCTTGATTAGTTTCCACCCATTGCTTCTTGTCCTGCCCCCAGGTGCCTTGGAGAATAGTTTGACTCCCTCTTCTTTGTGGCACCCTCTGAGATATCGGAACACTGCTATCATGTCTCCCCTGGTCCTTCTCTTCATCAAACTAGACATACCCAGCTCCTGCAACCGTTCTTCATATTTTTTAGTCTCCAGTTCCCTAATCATCTTGGTTGCTCTTCTCTGCACTCTTTCCAGAGTCTCCACGTCTTTTCTACATCGTGGCGACCAAAACTGGATGCAGTATTCCAAGTGTGGCCTTACCAAGGCACTATACAGTGGCATTATGTTCGTAATAACAGACAATGTGTCCTCCTGTGGCTTTACTCCTGAATTGGCCCTCGTTCCTTAGCTGTTCCCTTCATGTGGCAGCTCTGCGCATGAGCACACTGGGAACAGGGTCCAGCTGTTCTTCTGCCCCACTGATGTCTGACTCTGAAGGCAGCTGATAACTGTCAGATGGTCCTGGCTCCCTCTCTGCCTCCGACGCAGAGCCCTCGTCAGAGCCTTCCCCAGACTCCAGGACTGGCCCATGTTCCTCCACAACCTCCTCACTGTCCGAATCTGCTGCCAGATCTGCTGGCTACCGCAGTAGGTACCATCAGTACATTGATAATACTCAGTGATCCATCTCAACCTCTGGCTAACTAGATGATGACGCTGAAGTCCTATCTCATTGTCTGTTGCTGGGGAGATTTGGATGGGGGCGAAATAGACTCCAGCTTAACAGCATCAAGATCGAGGGGCTGTGAATTTGCGGTCCACCTGGATGCTGAGAATTATCCTCTTTGTAATCCAGTATTTGAAAATCACACTGGCTCCATCAAGAGTTGTGTTGAAAATTCATTGAAATATTTACGCTTTGCAATCAATTCTTTGCTCCCATGATAGCAGGCAGGCCTAACATTCTTAGAATAGAATAACAGAGTTGGAAGGGACCTTGAAGGTCTTCTAGTCCAACCCCTTGATTAGACAGGAAATCCTACACCACTTCAGACAAATGGTTGTCCAACATCTTCTTAAAAACTTCCATTGTTGGAGCATTCACAACTTCTGGAGGCAAGTTGTTCCGCTGATGAATTGTTCTAATGGTCAGGAAATTTCTCCTTAGTTCTAAGTTGCTTCTCTCCTTGATTAGTTTCCACCCATTGCTTCTTGTTCTGCCTTCAGATGCTTTGGAGAATAGCTTGATTCCGTCTTCTTTGTGGCAGCTCCTGAGATATTGGAACCCTACTATCATGTCACCCTTAGTCCTTCTTTTCATTAAACTAGACATACCCAGTTCCTGCAACTGTTCTTCATATGTTTTAGCCTCCAGCCCCCTACTCATCTTTGTTGCTCTTCTCTGCACTCTTTCTAGAGTCTCCACATCTTTTTTACATCATGGCGACCAAAACTGGATGCAGTATTCCAAGTGTGGCCTTACAAAGGCATTATAAAGTGGTATTAACACTTCATGTGATCTTGATTCTATCTCTCTGTTTATGTAGCCTAGAAGTGTTGGCTTTTTTGGCAGCTGCTGCACACAGCTGGCTCATATTTAAATGGTTGTCTACTAGGGCTCCAAGATCCCTTTCACAGTTGCTACTATTGAGCAAAGTACCACCTATACTGTACCTGTGCATTTACTTTTTCTTGCCTAAATGTAGAACCTGACTCTTTTCATGTTGTTAGATAGTGCCCAATGTTCAAGTTTGGCAAGATCCTTCTGTATCTTAAGCCTATCTTCCGGAGTGTTGGCTATTCCTGCCAGCTTGGTGTCATCTGCAGATTTGATGAGTTCCCCATTTATCCTCTCGTCCAAATCATTGATGAATAACCTGCTTGTTATCTTCTTCTAATAACATACTCTTTGTGTGTTGTGTGCCTTCCTTTTCAGGTGATTATCAATAGCACCATCACACCTAACATGACTTTTACAAAAACCTCCCAGAAGTTTGGCCAGTGGGCTGATAGCAGAGCCAACACCGTCTTCGGCCTGGGTTTTTCTTCTGAGCAGCAGCTGACAAAGGTAGGTAAATTAGATTTTGCTTGCGTATGCGTTTGGGGGCGGTGGTTGTTGCCAGGGTGTGTGTGTTTTTTTTAAAATTTCTGTTTTGGTAAGCTCTGCAATAATCTCACCAAATTAAAAGAAGAGACATATGGATCCAGTGGGAGTCTTACTGATAAATTGGAACGTCTTCCATTCTCCCCCCCTTAATTAACAGGCAACTTCTCCCTGGGAAGGTGATTAATTTCCTATAATTAGCGGGTGGGAAGTGGCTTGTGGGTGGTGCTAATGATCTTCTTTTTTTTTTTTTCTATTTTAATTATTTTGGGGATGCCTGATGCACTATCCCTGCTTTGGGATAATCTGCCCCTGCAAATCGCTGTATGTGGGCCTCTTTATTTCTCTTCTTAGTCTTCCTTTTTCAGCGCTGCACGGTAGCGCCTGTGCGCACGAAGCGAACCGGTAGCAAATCGAACCGGTAGCAGACTTCAGAGTATTTCACCCCCTGCCCTGTATGTTTTATATCATTGGCTGGGCTCAGACACCACACCAAGCTGAACATCTCAAAACTGCAACTGGACCGTCAACAACAACAAAAAAATCTCGTGGTTTAGCTTCACCCACCGTCGTTTAAAGATGGTGGGCTGAAAGCAATGAGAATTGACATTAACCATTGTCCGTGAGACTGGGATAAGGCAACAGGTGTCAGGTAAATTGGCAAGAGAAGAGACGTTTAAGCAGGAGGGGGCAAGGGCATACCTTAGAAAATGAAGCGCATTGGTGATGGTGTGATTGTAGCCTTTTTGAGCGTTGGCAAAAGATGCAAACGAAAGATTGCCGTAACAAGAGCCAAATCATTGTTGGGTAAGCAGCAGTTTGGTTCAGGGAGAATCAGGAATAAGCTTTCCTTTCTGCCTTAAGACAAAACTCAGGGCCAATAATCGTAGTGCTTTTTCCCTGCTCTAAAAGAGGCCCTTATCTTGACCCAGAGCGAACAGATCCTGTAAAAAAAATGCAAAGCATTCAGCCATTAACAGCCTGCGTGTTGTATTGGCTCCCTGGATGAAATGCCCTTGAGCCTTCTAAGAATTCCCCGCTCATCGTACCCCTTCTCAACCCTGGGAAAGTTTGAACGGCTCTGAGCAAGAGACCACATTGCCAGGCAATTCAGCTGCAACCTCCCCTCCTTAAGCGGGAAGGGAGGTCAAACCTTTATGGAGTTTGCAACCTTTCCAGGCGTGACTTTGCCCTTGTGTGCTCCAGACTGCCTTCTTCTTCTTTTACTCTAATTAGGAACAGGGGACTCATTTTGTGGCTGAATGCATAATGTTCCCCGGGCAACATTTCTCCACCTTCAGCTGCGATGGGAGAGGCTGGTGGCTGTGTTCGTAAACTAGGTTTTTTTTTCCATTTCATTTTATTAAATTTGTATACCACGCCACTCTCCCAAAAAGGGACTCGGGGCGGTGCACAGGGAAAATAAAATCACGCATATACATAAATACCGATAATAAATATGTCATAAATATTAAAAACTTATTAAATTAACCCCACCTGTGCTAAAAACCAATTAAAACCCCAATAAAATCTAATTCAATTTAAAACCAGTTGATGGTCTCGGAAGATTAAGCCAGGCCAGCTAAGTGGAAAAAGTGTGTTTTTAATTGTTGACGGAAGAGGCGGAGGTCTGTGATATTCCTAAGATCGGGGGGTAGATCGTTCCAGAGAGCAGGGCCCGCCACAGAGAAGGCCCTTCCCCTGGGCATCGCGAGCCGGCATTGCCCGGCCGTTGGCACCCGGAGCAGACCCTCTCTGTGCGAGCGGATCGGCCGGAGGGATGTATGAGGTAGGAGGCGGTCTCGCAAATAACTAGGACCCGTTGACTTCATTCCCATTTAGTTGACCTCATTCCCATTTGTTTTGATTTCATTAAACATTAAATCCGTGGCATATTTAATTGCCTCCCCCTTTCCAACAAGAGAGGTGTGGCAATTGGGTAACAGTTTTCAGAAGACCCTATCTTGGGCCATTCCAAACATCTGGAAGCCCCAAAGCCCAGAAGCAATTTTGAATGCAAAAAAGAAATATTGACCAGGAGAATCCATGTTTGCCTTTAGGTTGTCTGCTTTAGAATAGAATAGAATTCTTTATTGGCCAAGTGTGATTGGACACACAAGGAATTTGTCTGTGGTGCAGAGGCTCTCAGTGTACATAAGGAGAATAAAATAGAATGCATTCATCAAGAATCGTCAGAATAAGATAGAATTCTTTATTGGCCAAGGGTGGTTGGACAGACAAGGAATTAGTCTTTGGTGCATGTGTTGCCAGTGTACATAAAGAAAAATAAAATAGAATACATTCATCAAGAATTGTAAGAATAGAATAGAATAGAATAGAATAGAATAGAATAGAATAGAATAGAATAGAATTCTTTATTGGCCAAGGGTGGTTGGACAGACAAGGAATTTGTCCTTGGTGCATGTGTTGCCAGTGTATATAAAGAAAAATAAAATAGAATACATTCATCAAGAATAGAATAGAATAGAATAGAATAGAATAGAATAGAATAGAATAGAATAGAATTCTTTATCGGCCAAGTGTGATTTGTCCTTGGTGCATGTGTTGTCAGTGTACATAAAGCAAAATAAAATAGAATACATTCATCAAGAATCATAAGAGACAACACTTACTGATAGTCAAGGTTACTAATAAGCTATCAAATCATACTAGTAAACAAATAAAACAATATAAATGGAAAGATACAAGCAACATGGTTATATTCATAAGTGAGGGGAACCTTTACCTTTACCATAGTCACATGCCTCAAATCTAACTGGAAAAGCCATTTACAACAATGAAAAAAAATAAGATAGAAAGAATGTTGTAGGGCAGGCCAAGCTGGCTTCGTAAATATGCATAAGCGCCCATCCCTGTAACGCAGGCCTGCATTTCAGTGACCCCAAGACATTCTCTGACAGGCATCCAATTAAGAGACTTATCAACTCTACTTCTTAAGACAACATCCAAGACTTTGCATTTCTGTTCTGCAATCATGAAACAGTCAACTATCAAATCATTCAACACCTGTCCCGAAAATGATATAATGGAGCATTTTGTCTTCATTAGCAGGGCTGATGGGCGTTGCAGTCCATCGTCTTGAGATGGTATTCTCAGGGAAAGAATACCCTGAAGAAAAGTCCTGCTTTCCCACCCACTTCGAAGAATTCTCACTTCACAATCCATGGCTATTTTATGGGTCACAAAACCTGTCTTCCCACCACCCAATGAATGTTTAAGGTGACCCAGAAGGAAAATGATCAAACTGCACCCAGTTTTGGTTGCCACGATGTAGAAAAGATGTGGAGACTCTAGAAAGAGTGCAGAGAAGAGCAACAAAGAGGATTAGGGGACTGGAGACTAAAACATATGAAGAATGGTTGCAGGAACTGGGGGTGTCTTGTTTAATGAAAAGAAGGACTAGGGGTGACATGATAGCAGGGTTCCAATATCTCAGGGGCTGCCACAAAGAAGAGGGAGTCAAACTATTCTCCAAGGCACCTGGGGGCAGAACAAGAAGCAATGGGTGGAAACTAATCAAGAAGAGAAGCAACTTAGAACTAAGGAGAAATCTCCTGACTGTGAGAACAATTAACCAGTGGAACAGTTTGCCTCCAGAAGTTGTGAATGCCCCATCACTGGAAGTCTTTAAGATGTTGGATAGCCATTTGTCTGAAGTGGTGTAGGGTTTCCTGCCTAAGAAGGGGGTTGGCCTAGAAGACCTCCAAGGTCCCTTCCAACTCTGCTATTGTATTATATTGTAAACCTAGGAAAGTGTAATAATGTCCTTAATGAACTAGTTTCATGTAATTTTAATTATATTGAAACAGCAAAGAGGGCCGCTATGACGCAGGATCCATTTCAGCTGTTTTTTTTGCAAGAGATAATGGTGTTGGAAAAAAAAAGGATATTTGTTTCCTTTTTGCCTCTCTCCTCAAATCTAGCAATAACTTTTAGTGATGGATTACACAAATCTAAGTTTTAAATGTGATCTCAGCCACAGGGTTACTCTAAGGCTAACTGACAAATTATATTCACAGCCAGGATTTATAACTCTTGCTTCCAAATGAATATTTATTCCCATTTTCCCCCTGCCCTGTTACAGCCAATAAAAGGATGCTTGGGTGGAAAAAATTGGAGGGGTGGAAGGGGGCCACAGCTAAAGGGAGGGGGGGGGAAATAGTGATAATGCATATTTGCACTTCAGTGGCAAGAAAAACGTGTTTTTGGCTTCCTGTCTGCATTTTATCTGCTCTTTTATTGCTCTTCCTTTTCTCCCTCTGCCATTGTAGGTTAGGGTGATCATAAAATGGTGGGCAGTGGATTAAATATTGCTTCCTTTGTATTTGTTCTATGCATTTCTCCTTCCCCTTTCCTCCTCCTTTTCCTCTTCATCTCTTCTACTTTTTCCCTCCTCATTCTTCTTTCTCCTTTCCTTCCTCAGTATCCTCTTCTTCCTCTTTATTTTCAGCTTCATCTCTTCCCTCTTCCTGTCCCTTCTTCGTCCTTCTTCTTGCCTCTCTTTCTTCCCTTTATTTTTACCTTAATTTCTTCCGTTTTTCTACCTTCTCCTCCTTCTCCTCCTCCTTCTCCTCCTCCTTTCTTTTTCTTCTTCTCAATTCATGTTCACTCTCATCCCTTCCCTCTTCTTCTCTTTCTCTTCTTTCTTCCTTTCCTTTCCCTTCCTTTCTTTCCTCCTCCCTCCCTCCGTACATTTTCTTGTTCATGCCTTCCTCTCTCTTGTTTCTTTTCCTTCTCTGTTTCCTTCTCCTTTACTGATGAAGTTGTCTAGTGTCCTCCTCCTTTCATATCTGTCATCTCCTTCTCCTCCTCCACCACCTACCATAGCTTTCTTCCTCCTCCTCCTCCTCCTCCTCCTCCTCCTCCTCCTCCTCCTCCTCCTCCTCCTCCTTGTTTTCCTCCTCCTCTCCTCCCCCTTTCTTTCCTTCTTCTCCTCTTTTAAGAATCTTCCATTTCACTTCAGAAATACGCTGCACATCTGCTTCTGCCTCTCTTAATATTCTTAAAATTAGAATTATCCAGTCTTGTGGCAAAACAGAGACCCACTGGTATCCATTAGAATACAGCTGGAGGTGTGGTTCTTGGGCTTTGCGTTTGGTTTGCATCCAGATCTTATCTTTCAGCAACTTATTATACTTAATGGCATAAAAACCTATAGCAAAACACCGATACTCTGCAGTACTTCTGAACTAAAGGTGCTCCTTTCATTCACATAGGGGGAGGGGGCAGTGTTGCTCCTTACCACGTGCCAACAACCGAAAAGTAAACAACACTAAGTGGTAATGAACAGCATGGTTTCTTTTATTTATTTATTTATTTAAATTTGTATCCCGCCCTTCTCCACAGAGGACCCAGGGCGGTTTACAGATTTTTCAAGGCAGGGCTGGGAAATCAGGATTTGCTGAATAACTACTGGTGTTCTTTGCATATAATAAACCATAAACCATGGTTTGCAAGCTGCAAGCTAAGCAAAAACTGAATGATGGATGACCTTATTGGGTAAATTCTTAAAAGCCAACAAATGTGATGTTAAAATAGTTAGAGACTCTAAGGTCCTGTGCAACACTTTTTTATAAAGCAGTGATGGCTAATCTTTTTTTTTACTACCGGTTCCATGGGCATGGCTTGGTGGACGTGGCAGGGGAAGGATACTGCAAAATCTGCATTCCCTCCCCACTCCAGGGGAAGGATACTACAGAATCTGCATTCCCTCCCCACTCCAGGGGAAGGATACTGCAAAATCTGCATTCCCTCCCCACTCCAGGGGAAGGATACTGCAAAATCCCCATTCCCTCCCCACTCCAGGGGAAGGATACTGCAGAATCTGCATTCCCACCCCATTCCAGGGGAAGGATACTGCAAAATCTGCATTCCCTCCCCACTCCAGGGGAAGGATACTGCAGAATCTACATTCCCACCCCATTCCAGGGGAAGGATACTGCAAAATCTGCATTCCCTCCCCACTCCAGGGGAAGGATACTGCAGAATCTGCATTCCCACCCCATTCCAGGGGAAGGATACTGCAGAATCTGCATTCCCTCCCCACTCCAGGGGAAGGATACTGCAGAATCTACATTCCCACCCCATTTCAAGGGAAGGATACTGCAGAATCTGCATTCCCTCCCCACTCCAGGGGAAGATTATTGCAAAATCCCCATTCCCTCCCCACTCCAGGGGAAGGACACTGCAGAATCTGCATTCCCACCCCACTCCAGGGGAAGGATACTGCAGAATCTGCATTCCCTCCCCACTTCAAGGGAAGGATACTGCAGAATCTGCATTCCCTTCCCACTCCAGGGGAAGATTATTGCAAAATCCCCATTCTCTTCCCACTTCAGGGAAAGGATACTGCAAAATCCCCATTCCCTCCCCACTCCAGGGGAAGGATACTGCAAAATCTCCATTCCCTCCCCACTCCAGGGGAAGATTATTGCAAAATCCCCATTCTCTTCCCACTTCAGGGAAAGGATACTGCAAAATCCCCATTCCCTCCCCACTCCAGGGGAAGGATACTGCAAAATCTCCATTCCCTCCCCACTCCAGGGGAAGGATACTGTAAAATCCCCATTCCCTCCCCACTCCAGGGGAAGGATACTGCAAAATCTGCATTCCCTCCCCACTCCAAGGGAAGATTATTGCAAAATCCCCATTCCCACCCCACTCTGGGGCCAGCCAGAGATGGCATTTGCCGGTTCTACAAACTACTCAAAATGACCACTACCGGTTCTCCAGAACCTGCTGGATTTCACCCCTGATAACCCACTGTAAAATGCATTTCCCCACTTACATAGCTCTAGAATCCAAAAATGAAGGCAACGTTTTGATGTTTGTGTTCCCGCTTAGTTTGCTGAGAAGTTTCAGGAGGTGAAGGAAGCCGCTCGACTGGCCAGAGACCGGTCACAAGAAAAAATGGAAACTTCCAGTAACCATTCGCAAGTAAGTCACGATCAGTCCTCTATTCAAAGATGGGGGAAGGACTGATGGGTCATGTGAAGCTTGCAAAAGGCAAGTTTTTAACAGAAAGCTCTAAGATCTTGAAAGGAACTTGAAATAAAGCATTGGCCGAGGGGAAAAACAAACCATTTCTGGTAGATTGGCTGAGTTTAAACACTGGAAACGAACGCCTTGATTACGATGGGTTTTTTTTTTCCATTTGCCCTCTTGAAATCTTATCATGCAGGAATCGGGCCGCGAAACTCCATGTTCCACCCGAACTTCCAGCGTGAATGGAACGGATGAGGAAAAAGGCTCACACGGGGGTCCCAGTGATGCGCAGCTAAAAATGGAAAACGACAAGCTCAGGATTGCTCTCGCCCAGAGGTGACGCAGTTTTCAAGAGTCATTCATGAACTACGGGTGACTCTCGCAACAAGATTGGGCAGCATACAAAAAAATTGGGGGGAGGAAAGTGGAAGAAGCTCCTGTTCTTTGCACCGGCAAATTTGTCCTCTGTTTAGGGACATGTAAAGAGTTCTTTTCTCTTTTATAAACATTGGGGGAACACCATGGCTCAGTGGCTAAGATGCTGAGCTTGTTGATCAGAAAGGTTGGCAGTTCGGCGGTTCGAATCCCTAGTGCTGCATAATGGAGTGAGCTCCTGTGACTTGCCCCAGCTTCTGCCAACCTAGCAGTTTGAAAGCATGTAAAAACACAAGTAGAAAAATAGGAACCACCTTTGGTGGGAAGCGAACAGCGTTCTGTGCGCCTTCAGTGTTCAGTCATGCTGGCCACATGACCATGGAGATGTCTTCAGACAGCGCTGGCTCTTCAGCTTTGAAAAGTTAAAAGTTAAAAGAGGAACAAGGGAAGGAAGGAAGGAAGGAAGTCTCAAGGGCCCAAGTAAGAGACCGAATGAAATCAATGACAGGAAGGAAGGAAGGAAGGAAGGAAGGAAGGAAGGAAGGAAGGAAGAAAGAAAGAAAGAAAGAAAGAAAGAAAGAAAGAAAGAAAGAAAGAAAGAAAGAAAGAAAGAAAGAGTTGAGGGTCCAAGTAACAGACCCAATGAAATCAATGACAGAAAGAAAGGAGGGAAAGAAGGAGGGAGGGTGGAAGGAAGGAAGGAAGAAAGAAAGAAAGGGAGGGAGGGAGGATGGGGAGGAAAGAAAATTGTGCAGATCACAATTCAGTTTGTACCAACGGTGCCTGTGTCTTCATTTTCTCCTCTTTAGTACCTCCAATGTGAAGAAATGGGAAACGGAACTGCAGGCGTTAAGAGAGAGCAACGCGAGGCTCACAACGGCTCTGCAGGAATCTGCCGCCAGCATCGAACACTGGAAAAAGCAGTTTTCCATCAGCAAAGACGAAAACGATCAGCTGCGGAGTAAGGTACGGGATGCCACCAATGAAAGCATCTCTTTTTGCTACTGATTGCTAAGAAGATCCTCATTAAATCCGGTGAGGGTGAAGAGCTTAAAACTCTTTACTTACTTAACTTTACTTTATTGTCATGGTACTTATGCACATAGTGTACCCATACAACAAAATCCACATAACACCCAGAGACCAGGCCCAACACACGTAACAATCCCCAAACACGCCCCTACCCACCCAAATAATTCCCCGCCCCTAAACCATCCAAGCATCCACACAACAGACCAAGTCGTGCTATCCAAAAGCTCACTGATGGTGGCCCTTTAGTTCATTGTTGAGTGCAATTATAACGCTGGGATAAAAGCTATTCAGAAGATGCTTGGTCCTCGTTTTAATTGTTCTGTATCTTCTGCCAGAAGGCCACAGTCTAAAAAGATGGTAAGCAGGATGGGAAGAGTCTCTGAGAATGTTATGCAACTTCCTCAAACAGCGAGGTGCGGAGATGTTATCCAGGACTGGCAGCTGGAGCCCGGTGATATTCTGGGCAGTTTTCATGATTCTCTGTAGAGCATTTTTATCTGCTGCAGAGCTGCTCCCATACCATGCAAGAATGCCGTATGTCAGGACACTCTCAATAGTGCTGCGATAATAGGACAGAAGTAGATGCTGAGATAGATTTTATCTTCCTTAGTCTTCTCAGGAAGTGCAGCCTCTTCTGTGCCTTCTTCACAAGCATGTTGGCATTCATGGTCCATTTAAAGATGGAGGTTGCTTTTCTTAAGGCATCCATCCAAATTGGAGGGGTAATGATAATTCTTTCGTTAGCCATAGCACTTAGGCTGCACAGCACTCTCAGAGCAGTTTACGAATGTCAGCCTCTTGCCCTTAACAATCTGGGTCCTCATTTTACTGATCTCAGAAGGATGGAAGGCTGAGTCAACCTTGAGCCGATCAGGGTTGAACTCCCGGCTGTGGGCAGAGTTAGCCTGCAATAGTGCATTCTCACCCCTGCACCATGAGAAATGAGAATGAGAAAGGGAAAGGGAATAGCTATAGCACTTAGGCTTATATACTGCTTCACAGTGCTTTCAACCTTGAGCCGATCAGGATCGAACTCCTGGCTGCGGGCAGAGTTAGCCTGCAATGCTGCATTCTAACCCCTGCGCCACCAGGGCTCATTATAAGAAGGGATGTATAGTGTCATGTTCTCAAACTTCAGCCGTGAGTCTCCTTCAAGGACAAAGTTTAAAGAGGCCCTGGGTTTTCCTTCTTTAAGATCGCGGAGTTGGAAGAACAGTGCAACGAAATCGACAAGGAGCGCGACCGGAATGCACAGCTCAGCAGGCGCCTTCAGGATCTGGAAACAGAACTTCAGGATAAGGAATTGGTAAGTAAAGCTATGAACGGAAGGAAGAAGCGATTAAGAGTTGTACGCTTGGCCAGATCGCATCTTTTGGGAAAGTAGAGGTGCAAAGGTAAGATTTGTTGGGGAAGAATTACTGCATTGGGTCAGTCTCGTTCAGGCCTTCCTTCCCTCGTACCTGCTTGACTTGGTCTTCAGAAGCTCATCAGAGATACATTTGCTCTCCCTGTTTTATCTCCATGTGAAGAGAAGATTTCTGGTGTTCGAAGTCAGCAGATTAATTTTCTGAACCAGTTTTGACTGCAGCAGGAGAGTAATCAGGTGTTTCCATCCAGGATCAGCTAAGTGGGCCCTGTTCTTAAGTCTTCTTAATAATGGTTAGATTGCAGCAAACTCTAGTTAAGACACAGCAGACATGGGGACGGGAACATGTGAAAGCTTGAAGACGGGGAGATTGGAGACGTGACACCAGTGATGGGATTCAAGTATATTTATTACCGGTTATGTGAGCGTGGCTTGGTGGGCATGGTGTGGCTTGGTGGGCGTGGCAGGGGAAGATTACTGCAAAATCCCCATTTCCTCCTGATCAGCTGGGACTTGGAAAGCAGAGAATAGATGGGGGCATGGCCAGCCAGAGGTGGTATTTCCCGGTTCTCCGAACTACTCAAAATTTCCGCTACCGGTTCTTCAGAACTAGCCAGAACCTGCTGAATACTACCACCTCTGTTCAGATCTTTCTGAACTACGCTTCCCAGCATGCCTCATTATTAGCCATGTTGGAGTGACAGATAGGAGTTATTTGAGGACACCTTTGAATTAATATTCCTTATTTTTCTCTTCCTCTTCCTTATCCTTTCCAATTTTCCCGACAAGACATGCTGCAAATTTAACGGAACGCATTAAAACATAACCGTTCCTGATGTATTAAGTCACAATAAAAGGCATTAATTATACAATAACTACATATAAAAGCCATTATCTCAGCATAATGGAATGCGGTCTTTGGCAATCGTTCTGAATCTCTCCCAGACTCAAAAACAGGAGTTTCCTCTTTGAATATTACTGTGGTTGTAGAAAGGACTGTGTTCTGACTGCGGCTTCCCCAGCAGCACGAAGCCAAGTCCTCGTCCCGATAAAGCCCTTTTATTTCATTGACAGTGGATTCCTCTCCAGCAACGTTCCAGCCCACAATCTTTCAAGATAGTTCACAATTAGCGACCTTTATTAAACTTGGAGAGTGGCCAGGCTGATATCTTTCAGACGCCACAATACTTGGCAAGATGAACTAATTGTCTCCTGCAAACTCCACTCCCCTGTTGCTCCTCCTTTATTCTGGATGGGAGGGGCCATTCACCGTCCACCTGTGGCCTTGCTTCCAAGTCGACCCCTGTTCTTTAGATGTTCCCTTCGTCTGGCAACTCTGCTCATGCGCACACTGGGAACGGGCTCCAGCTGTTCGTCTGCCTCACTGTTGTCTTGACTCCAAAGGCAGCTGATAACTGTCAGACGGCCCTGGCCCCCTCTCTGCCTCTGACACAGAGCCCTCATCAGAGCCTTCCCCTGACTCCAGGACTGGCCCAGGTTCCTCCCCAACCTCTTCACTGTCTGAATCTGCTGCCAGCTCTGCTTGACCACTGGCAGGCCACAACCCTGAACTTTTCGCCAGAGAATCTCTGCTAAATTTTGCCCTTCGTTTTCAGCTGCTGAAAACAAGCGTGTGTAAACCAGGAGTGCTCCAGGCTTTGGTGCACTGGTCTTTTTAACCACACCATCCTGTTTAAAAGAACTTCCAATACAGGTAGTCCTCAGCTTAACGACAATTTTTGTTTAGTGCCGTCTGAACTTACAACAGCACTGAGAAAAGTGAGGCATGACCATTTTTCATACTTATGACATTGGCAGCATCCCCTTGGTCACATGATCAAAATTCAGGCGCTTGGCCACTGACTCATATTTATGACCGTTGCAGCATTCGGGGGGGGGGGGTCAAACAAAGTCCACAGGGAAGGCCGATTCATTTAACAGCCATGTTGCTAACTTCCCAACTGCAGTGATTCACGTAACAACCAAGGCCAGAAAGGAGCAAAAAAATCACTTTACAAATGTTTCACTTAGCAACAGGAATTCGGGGCTCGGTTGCGGTCATGAGGCGAGGACTCCCCGTACATAGAATCAATTCAGATGGGTAGGGGTTGCTGCCCACTTTCAAACATCTTCTGCAAATAAGCTTCAAGGGGTGGGAGGGGAAACGCACCCAGCCGCATCATAGTATTTTGTAAGACTCGCGAATCTGACAAGCTGCCTTTTCATTTGTTGGCACAGGTATGCCCTGCCTTTGCTTCTCCGGCAGCGCCCTGGCCTTAGCAAGCCCCAGCGAGTGCCAGACAGAGAGCTAATTTTGCCTTTGCAAGACAAACCCAGTGTGTGAATTCCCCTCAGAAAGTGGGACAGGGTGAAAGGAGCCCGTTGGAAACCTGCACTTCCTGAATGGGGGATGCAAGGCCAGAAGGAGAGGGGAAACTTTTGAATCGAAATCCCTTCCATTCCACCCATTCTGCTTTCCTTCTTCAAGATACTGCCTTGAAGGCTAAGAATCACCCTATTTTTCCAGCCAAATCTTTGCATGGAGTGGATGTTGCTATTTTAATTCATTCTCTTCCCCCGCGCCACCCAAGGGTAGCACAACATTTTAATGTATAAACATATCTGCGTATTTGGACTATTTATTAAAGCAGAAGGTATCATTAAATGTTGAAATTATGGCTAAGTTTGCAGTAAAGCACAGCTAGGAGACATGTTTTCCCCTTAAGTTAACATTTTAATGATTCATTTCCTTTGACAGTGGAAACTTTCCCCGGGCACTCAGGTGCTAATGCGTTCTTCTAACGCCTTAAATATATATTTAAGAAAGTGGAAAGCTGAGGGTGTCTGTGATTATAATTTCGTGGCATGCATATTTCTCTAGGAATTGGAAGATCTACGGAAACAGGGTGAAATTATACCCCAGCTCATGACAGAATGTGAAACCGTTTCTCAGAAACTGCAGGTACGAATAGTTATTAATCTTTGGTAAAAAAACATTGTGCAGTTTAAATAAAATATTGCTTCCAATCTACAGCCAATATCTTTTTTTCTTATAGGCAGGTGACAGGGCCAAGGGGTGTGATTCATTCTGATAGAAGTCAGGAGAATGAAATAGGCTCTTAGCGAAGGCAACTCCATGAGTAAAGATTGAGACTAGGTAGCTGTTCTGACCGAGGCTTCCCGAGAGCCTGAAGCAAACTCCTTGCCCCGACAAAAGCCCCTTTGATTGATTTCCTGTGAATTTTACTCATTCACATCCAACAAAGTTTTCCAAGGGAGGATTTATGGTCACAGACCTTATCTGGCTTGGAGAGCTGCCAGGGTGATATCTGCAAAACTTGGCAAGGAGTCTCTGGAGAGTCATGAACCAATGAAGCGAACTAATTGTCTCCTGCAAACTCCACTCCCCTTTCGCTCCTCTCTTATTTCCTCTGGGAGGGGTCATTCATTGTCCACCTGTGGCCTTACTCCCAAGTCGACCCCTGTTCTTTAGCTGTTCCCTTCGTCTGGCAACTCTGCGGATGCGCACCCTGGGAACAGGCTCCAGGTGTTTGTCTGCCTCACTGATGTCTGACTCTGATAACTGGCATACGGCCCTAGCCCCCTCTCTGCCTCCGACACAGAGCCCTCATCCGAACCTTCCCCAGACTCCAGGACTGGCCCAGGTCCCTCCCCCACCTCCTCACTGTCCGAATCTGCTGGCAGCTCCGCTGGCCACTGGCAGATCACAAAACTAGCCCTCTAGGCATTGTGCTATAACTCCCATCATCCCCACCCTTACCTTGGAGAACATTAACTCGCATCACTGCCTTCATTCCTATTAACCAATGAAACTTTAGGTGTGTTGATTTTTAGTTTTTTTAAAAAATTGAATTCCCAAACAAGGCGCATTGACTCCTAGATGAGGATGACCACGGCACATGCAGAGCGCATGGCCTAAATTGTAATCAACTGCAAAATAAAAAATAAAAAATTGCAGCCAGAGGGACAGGATTTCCTGCCAAGGGGTTAGCTCTGTCGCCGATATCTGCATGTTTCTATGCTCTGCTCAGATCAAAACAAATGTAAGGGATTTTGGGAGCGTCTAGATGCTCCCATGTGACACCTCTCCTGCCTGAGCTGCACTGGCTGCCTGTGGCTTTCCGGGTGCACTTCAAGATATTAGTGACCACCTTTAAAGCGCTCCATGGCAAGGGACCTGGCTACTTGCAAGACCGCCTCCTGCTGCCAAATACCGACCAGTTCGCTCCCACAGAAAGGACCTCCTCAGGGTGCCGTCGGCCAGACAATGTCGGCTGGCGACCCCCAGGGGGAGAGCCTTCTCTGTGGCAGCTCCCGCCCTCTGGAATGACCTACCCCCTGAACTACGGACGATCACGGACCTACGTCTCTTCCGTCGGGCCCTGAAGACACATTTATTTCATGCTGCCGGCGTCTCATAGTTTTAAATTGATTTTAGTACGGGGTTTTAACTGCAGGCCAATACATTTAATACATTTTAATATATCATTTTAGCTTTTGTACTGCCCACTTTTACTATGGCTGTGCAACCGCCCTGAGTCCCGGAAGGGAGAAGGGCGGTATATCAATTGAATAAATTGAATTGCATTGATTGCCGATTGTTTACTAAAAAAACATTGCCTTGCAAAGGGGAAGGAAGGGCATATATTGATTGTCAGGCGGTTCTTCAAACTAACTTTCTGTTTTTCAGGCGGCGGAGAAAAGGAACAAAGACCTCGAAGAGAAAGTCCGAGCTCTGCGGACGGAAGTGGAAGAGAGCAAACACAGGCAGAGTAACTTGAAGACGGAGTTACAAACTTTTTTAGATGTACTAGATGGAAAGATCGATGAATTGCAGGATTTTCGGCAAGGACTCTCGAAACTGGGGGTCGACAATTAGGGGACAGCCATTTTCCCCCACCCCAAAATATTTGGCGTGGCGTGTGCGTGTGTGTACGTGTGCTAAACCTAGGTATATGTTTCTACAAAACGTGAACAGATGGGTAATTTCTTCCTTAACAATGTGATTTGTACATAGAGGCTAAAGATTATTTTTTTCCCCCACTTCTTTTTTTGGTTCTGAAGTTTTCTCCTTGCTTCTTCCTTCCTTTCTTCCTTCCTTCCTTTCTTTAAAGAAAGAGGTGACAATTTTGTAAATCTTACCGCTCGGGCCCTTTCTGGGTTTCTATAAAACAAAGGTGGGAATTCTCTTGTCTCAGGAGATCTGAACCTCAGTTTACCTTAACGCAAAGTTGCCGTTGCAGTTGGCGGGTGGTGTGGAGGTTTTGATTTACGGCCTGCTGCAACTGTAGAATAGAGACATTTCCAAAAAGTTCAGTTGCTGCTGATTTATGCCTCATGTTATAGTGCAGATAGCGGTGAAGATGGAACAGGGACTTTAGGAGCAACCGTAGAGTAGCAACTAGATCTTCCGAGCCTTAAGGAACCACTGAGAAAAGCCACATTAAAAAATGCCCGTATTACAACATATTTCTCCTCCTCCTCCTTCCTCCTCTGTCTTCCTCCTCCTCCTCCTCCTCATACTACTCTCTCTCCTCCTCCTTCATCTTCCTCCTCCTCCTCCTTCTTCCTCCTCCTCCTCTTATTACTCTTCCTCCTCCTCCTTCTCGTACTACTCTCCGTCCTCCATCCTCCTTCCTCCTCCTCTTCTTCCTCCTAGTCCTTCTTCCTCCCCCCACCTCCTCCTCCTCCTTGTACTACTCTCCCTCCTCCTCCTCCTCCTTGTATTAATCTTCCTCCTCCTCTTCCTTCCTCCTCCTCCTCCTCCTTCTTGTACTACGCCCCCTCCTCCCCCTCCCACCTCCTCCTCCTTCCTTCCCCTCCTCCCTCCTCCTTGTACTACTCTCCCTCCTCCTTGTATTAATCTTCATCCCCCTCCTCTTTCTTCCTCCTCCTCCTTCTTCCTCCTTCCTTCTTCCTCCTCCTCCTTCCTCCCCCCACCTCCTCCTTCTTGTACTGCTCTCCCTCCTCCTTCTCCTTCCTCCTCCTCCTCCTTCCTCCCCCTCCTTCCTCCTTCCTCCTCTTTCTTCCTCCTCCTCCTTCCTCCCCCTCTTCTTCCTCCTCCTCCTTCTTCCTCCTCCTCCTTCCTCCTCCTCCTCTTTCTTCCTCCTCCTTCTCCTTCCTCTTCCTCTTCTTCCTCCTCCTCCTTCTTCCTCCCCCTCCTTCCTCCTCCTCCTCTTTCTTCCTCCTCCTCCTTCTTCCTCCTCCTTCCTCCTCCTCCTTCTTCCTCCCCCTCCTTCCTCCTCCTCCTCTTTCTTCCTCCTCCTCCTCCTTCCTCCTCCTCTTCTTCCTCCTCCTCCTTCTTCCTCCCCCTCCTTCCTCCTCCTCCTCTTTCTTCCTCCTCCTCCTCCTTCCTCCCCCTCTTCTTCCTCCTCCTCCCTCTTCCTCCTCCTCCTTCCTCCTCCTCCTCTTTCTTCCTCCTCCTCCTCCTTCCTCCTCCTCTTCTTCCTCCTCCTCCTTCTTCCTCCCCCTCCTTCCTCCTCCTCCTCTTTCTTCCTCCTCCTCCTCCTTCCTCCTCTTTCTTCCTCCTCCTCCTTCTTCCTCCTCCTTCTTCCTCCTCCTCCTTCCTCCCCCCACCTCCTCCTTCTTGTACTGCTCTCCCTCCTCCTTCTCCTTCCTCCTCCTCCTCCTTCCTCCCCCTCCTTCCTCCTCCTCCTCTTTCTTCCTCCTCCTCCTTCCTCCCCCTCTTCTTCCTCCTCCTCCTTCTTCCTCCTCCTCCTTCCTCCTCCTCCTCTTTCTTCCTCCTCCTTCTCCTTCCTCTTCCTCTTCTTCCTCCTCCTCCTTCTTCCTCCCCCTCCTTCCTCCTCCTCCTCTTTCTTCCTCCTCCTCCTTCTTCCTCCTCCTTCCTCCTCCTCCTTCTTCCTCCCCCTCCTTCCTCCTCCTCCTCTTTCTTCCTCCTCCTCCTCCTTCCTCCTCCTCTTCTTCCTCCTCCTCCTTCTTCCTCCCCCTCCTTCCTCCTCCTCCTCTTTCTTCCTCCTCCTCCTCCTTCCTCCCCCTCTTCTTCCTCCTCCTCCCTCTTCCTCCTCCTCCTTCCTCCTCCTCCTCTTTCTTCCTCCTCCTCCTCCTTCCTCCTCCTCTTCTTCCTCCTCCTCCTTCTTCCTCCCCCTCCTTCCTCCTCCTCCTCTTTCTTCCTCCTCCTCCTCCTTCCTCCTCTTCTTCCTCCTCCTCCTTCTTCCTCCCCCTCCTTCCTCCTCCTCCTCTTTCTTCCTCTTCCTCCTTCCTCCCCCCACCTCCTCCTCCTTGTACTACTCTCCCTCCTCCTTCTCCTTCTTCCTCCTCCTCTTCTTCCTCCTCCTCCTTCTTCCTCCCCCTCCTTCCTCCTCCTCCTCTTTCTTCCTCCTCCTCCTTCCTCCCCCTCTTCTTCCTCCTCCTCCTCCTTCCTCCTCCTCCTCCTTCCTCCTCCTCCTTCCTCCTCCTCCTCTTTCTTTCTTCCTCCTCCTCCTCCTTCCTCCTCCTCTTCTTCCTCCTCCTCCTTCTTCCTCCCCCTCCTTCCTCCTCCTCCTCTTTCTTCCTCCTCCTCCTCCTTCTTCCTCCCCCTCCTTCCTCCTCCTCCTCCTGCTCCTCCTTGAAATACCTGTGATGCCTTTTTCTAGAGGATTTGCCATGTTCAATAATGTGCACTTAACCCCCTCCTTTTTTTTTTTTTTTTGGAGATCGCAATGTATTAAGTGAAGATTCCCCTGTCACTTTGGACAGAATGAATATGCACTTTGCAATGCCCTAGGTGAATTTTTTCGAGAAGTGTGGATGATATATTAGCTATTACAGTAGAGTTGGGCTTCTTTTAATGCATCCCCCCCCCCGCCCCCCAATAATGAAGGTGGGACCAAGAGGTACCCTTCAGGAGTGGCCCAAGTAGCCACCGTCCATCACAAGAGGCTGGAGCAGAATTGTTGGATGTGTTTCTTTTAGAACATTCACGACCTACCTAGCTTTTAACAAGTAGATGTACTCATGATGATCTAAAATATCTAATAAACATCACAGCGACAAAATGATAGGAGCCATGGAATATAAGGTGGAAAATCTTGTTCTCCACACAGAATAACTCTAGCTATGTAGCTAGAGTAAGAAATTGGAGTTTCTTGGCACAACACATGTTTTCAGGGTGTAACATTTAAAATTCAATTCCATCTATTTATATCTATCTATCTATCTATCTATCTATCTATCTATCTATCTATCTATCTATCTATCTCTATTATCTATCATCTATATCTATTATATCTGTCTATCTATCTATCTATCTATCTATCTATCTATCTATCTCTATTATCTATCATCTATATCTATTATGTCTGTCTGTCTGTCTGTCTGTCTATCTATCTATCCATCTCTCTATCTATCTATCTCTCTATCTATCTATATCTATCTATCTATCTATCTATCTATCTATCTATCTATCTATCTATCTATCTATCTATCTCTATTATCTATCTATCATCTATATCTATTATATCTGTCTGTCTATCTATCTATCTATCTATCTATCTATCTATCTATCTATCTATCTATATCTATCTATCTATCTATCTATCATTATCTATCTATCTATCTATCTATCTATCTATCTATCTATCTATCTATCTATCTATCTATCTATCTATCTATCTTGCTTCTTGCTATCTCTGTATGCCTCTATCTATCTGTCATCTATACCTAGTATCTATCATCTCTATCCTATCTATCTATCTATCTATCTATCTATCTATCTATCTATCTATCTATCTATCTATCTATCTATCTATCTATCTATCTATCATCTATCTGTATCTGCTATCCAGCTATCTATGATAGGAATTTTGCCCTTTGGAGGGCAGACCTTCAAAACCTGGTCCTCTTGCAACTGCATGACCTCCAGGTTCATCAACGGATTCAAATCCATCTTCCACGTTCTCCCCCTTAGTTTCAAGACCTTCTCAGATGCAGAGAATTTCTCCAACAGGAGACCTCTCTCCAACTGAACAGAACATCACTAGGTGAACTTGATTGACAAAATATGAAAGTCTATTGAAGGGACAAATGGGCGGACCCACAGTGGCTTAGGAGACCCACCAACTGATGAAGAAGTGTGAGCTAAGGATGGTGTTGTGATTTGTGCCTTCTTTAAGGAAACAACACATTGTCTTTTGGTCTGTCAAGTGCCAGGAAAATCAGGAGATCCAGACCGTTCGAATATACAAAGTTTCTTTTGGTAAGCGTAAGATCTCTATAAGAATCTGAACTACTAACAGCCAAGGGAAATTAGCGGGAGATAACAGTAGAAGGAATTCAATATAGGCTGGATTTAGATCTCTTGTGGGCGCAAAGGGACTCATGACTGATGACACGTTTGACCCCTTTCCTCGGGCTCATCCTGTTCATCACCTACATTGTCTTCCTAATAGGATTAGAAAAGTTTGCTTCTTATCCATCTTCTTTTCCTTGGATGGATTCCCAGCTCCTTTTGGAACAATCTATATTAAAAATCCTTTTCTGGAGGTGTTTTAAACCAATGCTTTTTTCCTCTCTTTTTTTTTTCTTTGAAAATGTCAACTAGGCGTGTGTGTTTTTTTTGAAAGCAATTATAAATAAGGTTCAACTGAAGCCGAAGGAGGTTTTTGAAAAGCTGTTTCTTAAAAAAAAAAAAAAAATTCCCATTGATTGTCTCAGCCTTCGTAGACTTTCTATCATGAATAGATATCTGGGCTTACAATGGAAACATAGAATCTATCGTTACGAGACGGGTGTTTGTCACATTGATTGTGGCTTGCAATCTGGGTCAGATTACTTAGAAAGTTGGCTTAAATATTTATGATACATTCAGGAGTAATAAAATATCAGAGGTGAGAAATGGTACGATGAGGCATCTGATAAAAGAGCATTAGGAATATGCAGCTAATAATAGTCAGCCTGCAGAGGGGAAAAAAGAGACTCTAAGCTGCTTATATTCTCATAGATCACCGAATAATTCTATAATTTGACATATTCTGGTGATCCAGCCAGGGAGATAGGAAAGCAGCTTTTAAAAAACAAACCCTAGGTGCCTAATCATTGAAAAATGTTTATATGTACAGGTAGTCCTTGACATACGACCACAATGGAGCCCAACATGTCTGTTGTTAAGTGAGACGTTGGTAAAGTGAGCTTTCTCCCATTTTTCGAATGGGACAAAGTTGTGTACTTTCGTTACACAACTGCTAAGTGAATCACCGCAGTTTGGACACAGTTGTTAAGTGAATCTGGCTACCCCATTGACTTCGCTTGTCGGAAGGTCGCCAAAAGCAATCACACCAGAGGTGGGTTGCTGCCAATTTGGCCCGAATCGGTTGAATCCGTAGTAGCGGTGGCAGCAGGCTCCGCCCACCCTCCCGGACGCGATTGCTCATGCGCAGAAGTGTTGAGAGTGAGGGAGCATGCCCAAAATGGTAGTAAAAAGTTTAGCAACCCATCCCTGGATCACATCAGTGGCGGGATTCAAATTTTTTTACTACCAGTTCTGTGGGCGTGGCTTGATGGGCATGGTGCGGCTTGGTGGGCGTGGCTGGGTGGCCACCAAGGGGAAGGATACTGTAAAACAGGGGTTCCCAACCTTTTTGGTACCAGGGACCGGTTTCAAGTTAAAAAAAACTCCACGGACCATGGCTCAGCCGGCGTAGAGGGGAAGCGGGGGAGAAGGGGAACAGGCGGCGCATGCGCGCGGGGGGAAATTGTCTTACCTTGTTATCTGTTTGTTGTAAGCAAGGTTTTTTTTCCCTCTTCTATATTATGAATTATGGAAATTAATCAATTTTTGAGCACAAATTTGATCTCTGAATTTCCTACGGTAGCAGTAAATCCTGGGGTTTTATATATTTGAAAAAGCAAAATTTAAGAAAAAAAATAACCTTTTGTGTATTTTTATCTGATTTTATTGTATGATAGAGTTGTTTATGTAAATATATATATCTATATAGTTTAAGTTTAAAAAAAAACCAAAGCCGTATATTTATTCTGTCCTAGTTTCATTACTTTTCGATTTCCTGAATTATACATTCTTGGTTTAACACAAGTTGGGGAATTCTCTCTTTTTTTTTTCTTATTAGGAAATCTAAACTAGGGTTTAAACAGGGGCTACAATATAGAACAGGAATGCAGTGGCTCAGAGGCTAAGATGCTGAGCTTATCAATCAGAAAGGTCGGCAGATCGAATCCTCAGCTCTGCGTAATGGAGTGAGCTCCTGTAACTTGTCTCAGCTTCTGCCAACCTAGCAGTTTGAAAGCACGTAAAAAATGCAAGTAGAAAAATAGGGACCGCCTTTGGTGGGAAGGGAACAGCGCTCCGTACGCCTTCGGCGTTGAGTCATGCCGGCCACATGCCCACAGAGACATCTATGGCTCTTCAGCTTAGAAACGGAGATGAGCACCGCCCCCTAGAGTCGGGAACGACTAGCACATATGTGCAAAGGGAATCTTTACCTTTATAATATAGAACATAGATGCGGCTTCTGCATACCACCACCTCCACCACCCCCGCTGGAAATATTCTTTGCCATAAGCAGCTCCTTAGCAAGAAAATAACTTTTGGTGGAAGGAGCTTTTAGAGGGAAGACTTTTCTATTTGATCCAGGCTGTGGATCTCTGATGGCTAGTCTAGTGAAGAGAAGGACAGAGAAGGAAAAGAAGAGCAACCAAGATGATTAGGGGACTGAAGACATATGAACAACAGTTGCAGGAACTGGGCGTGGCTAGTCTAGGGAAGAGAAGGACCAGGGGAGACATGGTAGCAGTCTTCCAATATTTGAGGGGCTGCTACAGAGAAGAGGGGTTCAAGCTATTTTCCAAGGCACCCGAAGGCCAGACAAGGAAGGATGGATGGAAACTGGCCAAGGAGAGGTTCAACCTAGAAATAAGGAGGAACTTTCTGACAGTGAGAACGATCAACCCATGGAACAGAAGTTGCTTTCGTCACTGGAAGCTTTCAAGAAGAGACTGGACTGCATCTGTCAGAAATTGTATAGGGTCTGCTTGGGCAGGGGGGTTGGACTAGATGACCTACAAGATCCCTGCCAACTCTGTTAATCTGTTAATGTGGATTATCCAGTCTGTTACACAGATAGCCCTTGATTTACAACTACAATTGAGGCCCCAAGGTGCTTTTTTACAAGAGGCAACTGGAGTTTCTGGTTTTTATCTGAAGACCCCTCGCTTCTCATTCAGAAGCTTCTTGGCTCCATCCTGCTGCCTGCATCCTGCGGATGGGGCTTCACTTATTTGCACAGTCCAGTTTCTGGCATGCCGCAGCCCAGTGTCAGTCCACAGACAGAGGCTTGGGGTCCCCTGTCATAGAGGGAGGGTCTACATGTTTAGCACTGCAGTGTTTACGACTGTTAAGAAGCCCTCTGTTGTTGTTTCTTCGTGGCCCAAGTTATTTTAGCAGGCTGCTTGTCTATGCAGAGAATTCTCTGGGCTTGAGGCAGAAAGAGTTCTTTGAATTAATTATGGCATAAAATCTTTTAGTTCTCTTTCCCGTCCCTGAAGTTTCCTAGCAAATGAAGATGTAATTCAAGAGTTCAATATCCTGTCGTGTGAGCTGCGTGCCGAAGGCAGACCAACGTAGAAGTGGCTGGAAGTTAGATTTGCAGGGAAAAAAACAGTTGTCAAGGGAAGAGATTGGATTTTGTGTGGTAAGTATCATGTTTTATGGGCTAAAATTTCACTCTTCTCACCACACTGTAGGACCGCAGGCACAATGGCCCCCTATTTTCACAACCGTTTGCACGGCTGTGCAATTAAATTGGAACAGGGATTCAGCTCCTCAGTGAGCTTTGAGATCATCACAACATGTAGCATAGATATACAAAAGTGTGCGTCAACCCTGAATTTGTCTGAACTGTGGCCATTTTGTATTTCTAGGCAGGTTTCTCTTCTTGCTGCTTCAGGGCTGACAAAGCCTGGAGCTAAGGGGCCAGGGAAGGAGGCGTAGAGAGACAATTGAATGAGTCCAGGGATATGTTGTCCCAAATTCAGATCTGAGCCTGGTGCCGAAGCCAATGATGGACGCCAGACATGAGGTGCAGGTTTTCTGATTGCTTTTTATTGGAGTCCTCCAAGGCAGGGGTCTGCAACCTTTGCAACTTTAAGTCTGAAGGACTTCAGCTTTCAGACTTCTCCAGCCAGCTTTGCTGGCTGCAGAATTCTGGGAGCTGAAGTCCTTCAGACTTAAAGTTGCAAAGGCTGGAGACCCCTGGCTTAGACAATTTAGAACTACGCCGCCTTCGGTCTGACGTAAGCGTAGTGCATAAAATTATCTGCTACAATGTCCTTTCTGTCAACGACAACTTCAGCTTCAACCACAACACCACATGAGCACACAACAGAGACAAACGTATGGTAAACCGTGCCAAACTTGATTGCAGAAAAGACAACGTCAGTAGCAGAGTTGTCAAGACCTGGAATCAGTGGGTTCCTGCTGGTTCGGACTGGTTCGGCTGAGTAGGTAGTAACTGGGCTGGACACGCCCTTGAACCGGTTCTATCGGCAGCACCGTAGGCACCACCATCTTGTTTTTGGCTTCTGTGCATGTGTAGAAGAAATTTTTTCACGACTGCGCATGCGTTATGCGTAGCGCACATCAAGACCATGCATGCCCAAAGTGTGTCCCAGAGCAAACCGGCAGTAACAGAAGCTGGAACCCACCCTTGCCTGGAATGCACTACCTGGCATTGTGGTTTCTTCCCCGAACCCCCAAAACTTTAACCTTCAGCTGTCTACTGTCGACCTCAGCCCATTCCTCAGAGGTCTTTAAGAGGCGTGCATAAGCGCACCAGCGTGCCTTCCATCCCTGTCCTATTGTTTCCTTGTATTCATATTCATTTCATGTATTCATAATCATGTTCATGCTTATATCTGTTATCTAATTCATGCTTGACGAAATAAATAAATAAAATAAATAAATAGAGATAGCCAGGGTATTGTAGCCTAAATAAAACTCATTCCCCTGGGAACCAAGGATGTTGGGGATTGAAAGGTGGAGATTGAGGTTACCCAGCAACTGGGCTGTATGTTGATTGGACCATGTGACTGGAGATTCTGGGGGAAGTTAAATGAAGTTTTACTTTGAATTGGGCGAAAAACCAGCAGCAACTTAGAGCCCGTTTTCCACCAGGAATACGTCAATTTGAAATGTTCTAATATACAATATATAATAGCAGAGTTGGAAGGGACCTTGGAGGTTTTCTAGTCCAACCCCCCGCCTAGGCAGGAACCTTATACCGTTTCAGACAAATGGTTATCCAACATCTGCTTAAAGACTTCCAGTGTTGGGGCATTCACAACTTCTGGAGGCAACTTCTGTTCCACTGATTAATTGTTCTACCTGTCAGGAAATGTCTCCTCAATTCTAAGTTGCTTCTCTCCTTGATTGGTTTCCACCCATTGCTTCTTGTTCTACCCTCAGGTGCCTTGGTGAATAGCTTTGAGGAACTTGCCTGCCTCGGAGTTCTTATTGAATGGGATGTATTACTTGGAACCTTGACAGTGTGGTTATGTCAAGTTCAAATCAAGTACGTTCTATCTCTAGACCACATGTTTTTTAGGATCTGAAACAATCATTGTGTGGAAGTCTACAATCCGAGGCCTTTTGTGAACAAGAATGCCACAGAACGATTATGCTGCCGCTGCTTTTTGACATCATAGCTTACTGTTTTTATTTTAATTGGGGGTGTTTTTACTAAGTTATGTCTAAATCCACAATAAAGGTTTGCCTTTATATGTGCAGGCAAAAGGTTTTCATACCCTGAATTACATTTCTTTTTCCATTTATCAACAATGTACACAACCTGCTGCTTTGATAATCGATGGCAAAGTAGTTATGATGGTCAGTGGTGATGTAAGTAAGCTGGCATATTTCACTGGGCACGTTCTGTGAATTATTAACTATTAGAGGCATTTCCCTGTAATTTCATAAGCTCCTCCACATCCCTACTGATATGAGTGTTTTTTTCTAGAAACATTCCTTGGCAATAAATCAACACTACTCCTAAATGAGTGGGTTGAGATCTGATTGCCTAGTCTTTATCTGGGAACATAGACATTTTTTTCTTGATTTGACATTCGCTTATGGAATGGAATGGAATAGAATACTTGGAGGTCTTCTAGTCCAACCACCTGCTTTGGTGGTACACCACTTCAGACAAATGGTTATTCAACATCTTCTTAAAAACTTCCAGTGTTGGAGCATTTACAACTTCTGGAGGCAAGTTGTTCCACTGATTCATTGTTCTAAGTGTAAGGAAATTTCTCCTTAGTTCTAGATTGCTTCTCTCCTTGATTAGTTTCCACCCATTGCTTGTTGTCCTGCTCTCAGGTGCTTTGGAGAATAGCTTGACTCCCTCTTCTTTGTGGCAGCCCCTGAGATATTGGAAGACTGCTATCATGTCTCCTTTAGTCCTTCTTTTCATCAAACTAGACTTACCCAATTCTTGCAACTGTTGTGTTTGGGGAAAAATGAACAGGTGTATCCAGAGGCCTATAAAGGTTGTTGAAATACATCTCCCAGCATCTGGTTCTTTCAGTCTTGCTGGCTAGGTAGCTGAAAGATGTATTCCTCAGCAATGTCAGGCAGAAGGAGAGTACATTGTGTCTCCAAACCTTAAAATTTATCTTATGATCATTCGTTTGGAGGAATGAAATCCTTGCCTAGGTGATTGTGCTGGAAAATTCAACGACAGTGCGTGCTTCGCTTCACAACAGAGGATTGCTTCACTGGCCAAACTTTTGCACAGTACTAAGGCTGGAAAGAGGGATGCAGTGGCTCAGTGGCAGTTCGGCAGTTCGAATCCCTAACGCCGCATAATGGGGTGAGCTCCCGTGACTTGTCCCAGCTTCTGCCAACCTTGCAGTTCGAAAGCACGTAAAAAATGCAAGTAGAAAAATAGGAACCACCTTTGGTGGGAAGGGAACAGCATTCCGTGCACCTTTGGCGTTGAGTCATGCCAGCCACATGACCACGGAGAGTCGGAGACGTCTTCGGACAGCATTAGCTCTTCAGCTTTGAAATGGAGATGAGCAGAAGCGATCAGCAGGAGTGATTTTTCCCTTACTTGGCGCCCGCTGATGTCTTCTCTTGCATCAAGCATCTTCTCACGGCTGTCACCAAGTCAGGAATCGCCTTGGGGGGGGGGGGGAAACACTGCCTCAGGAAGAACCCCCTAAAGGGTTCAAGTTGGAGAGCGTTGTGGGAAGAATCCAGGCAACCACCGTTGCTATGGCTACACCCTACTGGGCGACGGTGTAGGCCTCAGGAACAGTTCTGAAATGATCTCCTAATTATAGGATGCCAAGTCAACCCCCTCCGAACGACAGCTACACAGTAAGTTTGACAGGCAGAAGTCTCTCCCTCGGAAAGACTGAACAGCCTCCGAGGCAGAAGCTCTGCTCTCCACACCACTCACATCGTTGATGAAATGGATGTGTCGTTGGAGAAGACCCAACAGCCCTACGGCCAGACGCATACTTTGCAAAACTAGGCTCCTGGGCTGTTATTTTTTTTGCTCTCTGAAGTGGGCATGTCTTTCCCCATCCCTGGCACAGAATGTATGCAGCATTTGGAGAAGACCCGAGAGCTATGGGCCATGGTGGCGCAGTGGCTAGAGTGCAGTACTGCAGGCTACTTCTGCTGACTGTCAATTTGACTGTTCGAATCTCACCAGGCTCAAGGTTGACTCAGCCTTCCATTCTTTTGAGGTCGATCAAATGAGGGCCTAGATTGTTGGGGGCAATAGGCTGACTCTGTAAACTGTTTAAGGTAAAGGTAATGGTTCCCCTCACACATTTGTGCTAGTCATTCCCGACTCTAGGGGGCAGTGCTCATCTCTGTTTCAAAGCCAAAGAGCCAGCGCTGTCCGAAGACATCTCCATGGTCATGTGGCTGGCATGACTAACAGTCAACGGTACAGGGAACGCTGTTCCCTTCCCACCAAAGGTGGTTCCTATTTTTCTACTTGCATTTTTACGTGCTTTTGAGCGGCTAGGCTGGGACAAGTAACGGGAGCTCACTCCGTTACATGACACTAGGGATTCAAACCACCAAACTGTCAATAATCTTGTGTCTTACTCATGGAGCCACCACGTCCCTGTAAACTGTTTAAAGAGGCACGATAAAGTGGTATATAAGTCTAAATGTTAAGTGCTATTGCTTTTACAGACTAACTCTGCCCACTGCCAGGAGTTCGATCCTGATCAGCTCAAGGTTGACTCAGTCTTCTAACCTTCCGAGGTGGGTAAAATGAGGACCCAGATTGTTGAGGGACAAGAGGCTGACTCTGTAAACCGCTTAGAGAGGGCTGGAAAGCACTGTGAAGCGGTATACATGGGGCTCCCCTTGAGGTGCACCCGAAGACTTCAGCTTGTCCAGAATGCAGCCGCGCGAGCAATAATGGGAACCTCTAGGTTTACCCACATAACACCGCTCTTGCGTGAGCTGCATTGGCTGCCTGTTGTCTTTCAGGTGTGCTTCAAGGTGTTAGTTACCATCTTTAAAGCGCTCCACGGCTCGGGGCCTAGTTATCTGCGGGATCGGATCCTGCCCCATACATCCCTGCGGCCGATTCGCTCCCACAGAGAGGGGCTTCTCCGGGTGCTGTCCACTAGGCTATGCCAGCGGGCGACGCCCAGGGGAAGGGCCTTCTGTGTGGCGGGCCCAGCCCTCTGGAACGACCTTCCCCCCGAAATCAGAACAACCACGGACCTCCGCTCCTTCCATCAAAAATTGAAAACACACTTTTTCTGCTTGGCCGGCCTAGGTTAGTCTTCCGTCTTTCGATAGGGTTTTAGGGTTTTTTTTAGTGTAATTTAAATTTAGGGGATTTTAGCGCAGGGACAATTTCGGTTTAATTCGTATTTTAACTATTTATCTTTCTATGTATTTTATATTGGTTTTTATTCCCTGTGCACCGCTCTGAGTCCCTTTGGGGAGAGGAGGCGGTATAAAAATAGAATTTATTATTATTATTATTATTATATAAGTCTAAGTGCTATTGCTATGGGTCATGTAAAAGGGGGACTAGACTAGTCAGAGTCAGGTCCACGGTTCGAATCAAGTCGCATCCTAGTGCTAGACTTCACTGAATTCCTAGTTAGCAAGGCAAGCGTTTCAGGAAAAGGGGGTGGAATGAAGCACTCCAAACCAAATGGCATTCAGGTTGTACTGTGCCTCTCAATCAATTACAGCTCTTTAGAAAGGCCATTCTCGCTGTATACTCCGATGCTAATTTTAATTGGCTTATTGGGAAGAGGAGGCTAAAGAGGCTGTGTAGGTGAGGGGAGCAGAGGAGCTGATAATTTGCAGCTGCTTCTTCTGCCGCCCTTGGGTACCGTTATTAGAGCCGGTCTGAAGAGGAAGGCAAAGCTGCCGTGACTCACCCTTTAATAATATCGATTGGAACTAGCGCCAGCTGTAGCTTTGTAACGAAGAGCAGGAAAGATTGGGTTCCCCATCCCAACCTGTCAGGACTCAACATCCCTTCCTCCCACTTTGGAGCCCAACTGCACACTGTTTCCCTGAGTCCGCTTGATGGTTTGAGTAGGAAGGTTTCCTTGGGCAAGGAGCAAATCGGGGAGTAGTGCTGTTACTTATTATCCTTCTCACCTATCCTATTTCCTACGTCCGTAGATTCTTAGGACTATAACTTAATATAATACAATAGCAGAGTTGGAAGAGACCTTGGAGGTCATCTAGTCCAACCCCCTGCCTAGGCAGGAAGCCCTATACCCTTTTCAGACAAATGGCTATCCAACATCTTCTTGAAGACTTCCAGTGTTGGGGCATTCACAACTTCTGGAGGCACATTGTTCCACTGATTCATTGTCCTAACTGTCAGGAAATTTCTCCTTAGTTCTAAGTTGCTTCTCTGCTTGATTAGTTTCCACCCATTGCTTCTTGTTCTTCCCTCAGGTGCCTTGTAGAATAGTTTGACTCCCTCTTCTTTGTGGCAGCCCCTGAGATATCGGAAGACTGCTATCATGTCTCCCCTAGTCCTTCTTTTCATTAAACTAGACATACCCAGTTCCTGCAACCGTTCTTCATATATTGTAGTCTCCAGTCCCCTAATCCTCTTTGTTGCTCTTCTCTGCACTCTTTCTAGAGTCTCCACATCTTTTCTACATCGTGGCGACCAAAACTGAATGCAGTATTCCAAGTGAGACCTTACCAAGGCATTGTAAAGTGGTATTAACACTTCACGTGATCTTGATTCTATCCCTCTGTTTATGCAGCCTAGAACTGTGTTGGCTTTTTTGGCAGCTGCTGCACACGGCTGGCTCATATTTAAATGGTTGTCTACTAAGATCCCTTTCACAGATCCCATCACTTCTGGTTGTGTCTCACAATTTACGTTGATTGCTTTTATTTCGTATCCTATTCTGATTTATGTCGATTGCTTCAGTATCCTATGACTATCACTGAGTGTTGTATCCACGATTTACGATGATTGTATTTTATGATTAGGATTACTACTGGTTGCTTGTGTGCACACAGAGAGCTTATGCACTGGAGACACATTCCTTTTCTGTGTGTGTCTCCCAATCACACTTGGCCGATAAAGATTTCTAGAAATTGCTGCCATATTTTTCAATTGAGTCATATTTACAAGAGTCGCTTCTAGTTTTAGCAATTAGAGGAAGGCGTTTCAAGCTTATTCAAATGTGTTACTCCTGAGAAGGCCAATATCTTTGTGAAAGGCAAGAACCAAAGGATAGAAACCAACGAAGGAGAGACGCAACCAGGAATTAAGAAGGAATTTCCTGACAGTTAGAATAATGAATCAGTGGAACAACTTGCCTCCAGAAGTTGTGAATGCTTCAACACTGGAGATTTTTAAGAAGAATTGTGCAACCCTTTGTCTGGAATGCTATCGTGCCTCCTACCTGAGCAGAGGCCTAGAGGTGGAGCTCTCGCCTCCCAATCAGGAAGTTGTGAGTTCAATTCTAGGTAGAGGCAGACGTAGGGTCTCCTGCTTGGGCAGGGGGTTGGACTAGATGACCTGCAAGGTCCCTTCCAACTCTGTTAATTTGAAACCTTCAAGGTCCCTTCCAACTCTGTTCTTCTATTCTATTCTTCTAAATGGCCTGCCAGTGGTTTGGTCTTTCATAACTATTTTCATTCTTTAGGTTTAAGTCTAGATTTCCCATACTTTATTCTAGTTTTATGCAAAGCCACTCAGGGTCGCCTCGAACCACTAATGGAAGGCATATAAATTTAACAACTAATAATAAAAAATTAATAGTTACGGTAGCCATTATTCAGAAGCTGCATCTGAAACCATGCTTTGGAGCGTGGAATGGATGTGATGTTTCATGAAATAATAAAAACAGCGATAGCTTATGCAGACATCTGGTTTTTTTCAAATGACACTGAACTGGGGGGTACAACATTTTTAAATCATCCCACCTCTCATTAAGAGCTCCAGTATAAGTATTTTTCTGACCAAAGGTATATTCGGGGAAATGGTAGAGTTGAAATCCTAAGGGTCATCCAGAAAGTATGGAACAAAATTGCTTTTTAAAAAAAATAGTTTAATGCTCATATTCCTTTCTCTGCCTCCTGTATGATTAATTCAGTATTTTTGCTTCTGTCAACAGGAGGTTAAATAAGGCTACAGTTTGTTCTGTCTCCTCTGTTTTGGCTAGGATGTGTTTCCTAACAAAACTGATTTATTTCGCAGAGTTGGAGAAATGATTTACATTCTTCATAACTACCCTCCCAACAGTGGTGGGTTTCAAATTTTTTTAGAACCTACTCTGTAGGTGTGGCCTATTTTGTGGGCGTGGCTTGGCAGTCATGTGACAGGGTGGGAGTGGCCACCTTTTAAAATGTGGTGAAACTCATTTAACAATGCTCTTGCTTAGCAACCAAAATTTTGGACTCAATTGTGATGATAAATTCTTTCTTTCTTTCTTTCTTTCTTTCTTTCTTTCTTTCTTTCTTTCTTTCTTTCTTTCTTTCTTTCTTTTTTTCTTTCTTTCTTTCTTTCCTTTCTTTCTTTCCTTTCTTCCTTCTTTTCCTTTCCTTTCCTTCCCGTTGGGTCACTGGCAGCGGCGGGCCAGATTTACTTCCAGGTACGCTGGTGGAAACCCCTCTCACCGGTTCTCTAAATTTCACCAACCGGCTCTCGCGAGTAGGTGCGAGCCTGCAGAAACCCACCACTGCCTCCCAAGGTTGCCATCGAATTTTTTTTTTTTTTTAATCCTTGATTTTCCACCAGGGCATTTTGAAGACTTTCTTACTGTCCCTCTGCAGAGTTTTGTGGACTCCGAATAAAGAAACAACTTTCTGTAGTAACTGTTTTTTTAATATGGCAACGGACTTTTCTCTAAGTGCAGAGAAGAGCAACAAAAATGATTAGGGGACTGCAGGCTAAAACATAGGAACAATGGTGGTAGGAATTGGGCATGTCTAGTTTAATGAAAAGAAGAGCTCAGGGTGACATGATAGCAGTCTTCCAATAGCTAAGGTGCTGCCAAAAATAAGACGGAGTGAACCTATTCTCCCAAGGCAGGACAAGAAACAATGGATGGAAACTAATGAAGGAGAGAAGCAACTTAAAAATGAGAAATTTCCTGGCAGTGATAACAATTGTGGAATGACTTGCCTCTGTTCTGACTGAGGCTTCCCGAGAGCGTGAAGCAGACTCAACAAAAGTCTGTTGTTCATTTTATTAATTGACTGTGAATTCTGCTCATTCTCATCTGGCAAAATCATTCAAGGGAGGATTTATAGTCACAGACCTTATCTGGCTTGGAGAGCTGGCAGGCTGATATTTACTTACTCTTGAGTCAATACCAGTATTGCATTTCTCCATCTGAGCATCCTGTTTGAAAACTACTATGCTGAGAACAACATAACAACGCGTGATTCCAGGATCTTCAAAGATCAAAGTTTATCGCTGACAATGTCAAAGAGCATCAAATTAATATGTTTAACCATACTGATTTTTAAAAGTGATTATTGGTGTACATTTTGTTTTGTAAATTTAGAAACCAATACATTATGGACATGTTTGCATTTCAAAAGATCTGAAAGGATTTTCTATCCCAGTTAAATTGGAAATCTAAATATCTTTAGTACAAGAGAAATCCTTTAAAGTTAACTTTAAAACCCATGTCTGTTTTAGAAAGTGGTCAAAGAGAATACCTCCCCCCTGCCCCATTATTGCTGTCTCCACGCTTTTAGCAAAAGAGATTATGGGAGCTACAGTTGAAAAACATCTCAAGGTCTAGAGACGGGATGTGAACCTATGGCATGCATGCCAAAGGTGGCATGCAGAGCCCTCTCTGTGGGCACGAGTGACATTGCCAGCTGCTCTTCTGGTTTCTGGTGCGCAATGCGTGCTAGCCAGCTGGTCTTTGTGTGTGTTAGAGTCCCAGAAACCTGAAGACCAGCTGGCGGGTGCACATGCATACGCCGGAAACCCAAAGACCAGGTGGCTGGCACGCACATGCAGACTGACCAGCTGGTCTTCAAGTTTCCATTGCTTTGCTGCATGCGCGCGTTCCGGTTTGAGCACTTGGTGCCGAAAAAGTTCGCCATCACTGGTCTAGAAATTCAGTAGTCCCTCTTGGAGATTAGAATACTTGAAGGATACAAACAGACCTGTGTTTATAACACTCTGTTGGAAAACGGTTAGTTTTACAATCGTTGCCTTTTGGGGTGCGTTAGAAACACTACTAATTTTAAAAAGGGTTAAGAATCCATTTTAAGCCTTCTGGTACACGTTAACACCGGCATTGCACACAGATGGAAAAACCACAGATCCTTTTAGAAAAGTCCCAACCCGATCATGGTTTGGAAGATCCAAGAACATATTTCACCAAATAAAAGAGATTTCATGTTTGGCACATCAGGAAATATGCAGAAATGTGACCCATGGCCAAAGAGATGAGGTCCGCCATCTTTTCTGACACGGAGTGAAGTTGAAGTTCATTTTGGACACCTCTGAAGACTCTGGCCACGGCAAAGAAAGCATACCTTAAATTAATGCCTTCTTTCTTACCTCAGCCAACATTCCTAGTGAGTGGGAGGGCGGTGAAGGTATTGAAAATGGAATCTGGCAAATACAATAAACCTGATGCAAATTAGACCCTGTTGCTTCATCGAGGCTGCCACGTATAATGTGTAAACACTTCAGCATGGTTCCTGGTGTGGTGACATCCAAATACATCGCCCAGCTCAGGATGCCTTCCACCCCAAGAGGGTCCTAGAACCCATCCTCTCCATAGCTCTCCTCTGAGCTATTATTTTTCATGATCTGAACTTTGTGCTGAGACAAATCCATCCTTTTCTTTTTTTTATAGATGCAAATCCTAGGTAGAAGCAGATATTTCTCTCTCTGGGCACAGGGAGAATATATCTGCAGAACAAAACTCTGGATTGGCAACAAGAAAGGCATCTGGCCAGTAAACACACTGCTAGCTCCATTCAGTTGCCCAGACTCCACCCTGCAAGGGATGATGAGGTTGTTAAATGATGATGATGATCACACTGCTGGCTCATATTTTCCTTGTGGTTGACAAGGGCACCCAATCCCTCCCCCATATATTACCATATATGCATGCACGCATGAGCTCACCCACTGCTCGTGCAAGTGATACGGGGGCGCGCACATGTGTTTGCCGGCTGTTTCTGCAGCCCAGTTGCAAACTCCTCACAACCCACTAGTGCGCCGCAGCCCCACGCTGGTTGGGGACCCCTGCCCGAAGGAGTGCCGACTCCCTTGCAAAACGAGAAAGAAAGAAAATGTGCAAACTTCAAAGCATAAAACTTAAAGTCAGTAAAGGACTTGTCCTAAATTTACCCGACCGCTTGGAAACTTCTGACGTCGATCAAGGAGCATTTCCCACACTTCTTCAGCCGCTCCCAAACTCCAGAGTGTTGCTGACAATTCTGGGGTGCCCAGTTCATGTGGGACATTACCCAACTTGTTGGGCTGCAGATCACTCTCCCTATTTGGCTCTCCTTTACGGTTAGCTGTCTTCTCACTCAAGGCTTCCTGAGTTTCCGGCCAAGGGTTCTGTTAACTGTTCCATTCTTCGTTGCTGCAGTCTCCGTTTTCGTCGGAGTCGGAGTCAGCCGAGACCTTCTTAATCCTCTGGATGGCTTCCTTGATGCTCTGCTCCAGTTCGCTGCCCGAACCCTTCGCGACGCTTTCCTTGGGCTCTTGACTGACCTTCCGTAGTTTCACCCCCTGCCGAATGGCGGCGAGAATGCTGTCATTGAGGGAGTTGCCACCGGAGGGCACCTGTTGGGTCAGCTCCACTTTGCGAAGGAGGACTTCCCCACGCTTGAGGGAAGCCAAGACCTCGTCCATGGTCCCTAAGGTGGAACAAGTTGAAACAATAAATGTTGGGCTTCAGTTGTGGTTGTGTTAAGTTGAGGATTACATGGTGTGTGTGTGTGTGTTGGGATTCAAAAGTTCTGTGGGTGTGGCTTTGTGGGCGTGGCATGGCTTTGTGGCAGTGGTGGGTTTCTGCAGGCTTGCACCTACTCGCGAGAGCCGGTTGGTGAAATTTAGAGAAATTGAAATTGAGAGGGAGTTCCACTGGCATACCTGGAAGTAAATCTGGCCCGCCACTGCCAGTGACCCAATGGGAAGGGAAGGAAAGGAAGGAAGAAAGGAAAGAAAGAAAGAGAAAGAAAGAGAGAGAGAGAGAGAGAGAGAGAGAGAGAGAGAGAGAGAGAGAGAGAGAGAGAGAGAGAGAGAGAGAGAGAGAGAGAAAGAAAGAAAGAAAGAAAGAAAGAATTTATCATCACAATTGAGTCCAAAATTTTGGTTGCTAAGCAAGAGCATTGTTAAATGAGTTTCACCACATTTTAAAATTTGAAACCCACCACTGCTTTGTGGGCATGGCTTTGTTGGCGTGGCAGGGGAAGGGGAAGGATGCTGTAAAATCCACATTCCTTCCCGATCAGCTGGGATTCAGGAGGCAGAGAATAGATGGGGGCGGGGCCAGCCACAGGTAGTACTTACCGGTGTTCCAAACTACTCAAACTTTCTGCTACTGGTTCTCCAGAACCGGTGTGTCTGTGTGTGTCTGTGTGTGTGTAAGAAAAAGAGCACTCTGTGTCTTTACCTGTGTAATTCTTGGTTGAGCATCTGGACGTAGCATCTGCTTTCTCCAAGGAAGAACTTCCTTTAGCCGAGCCTTCACACACAAGCGCCTGTGGTTTATCTTGGGCTCCTGAGTTTTTTAGGCAAACAGTCTGGACACTTGGTGGAAGGGGTGGAGGTGGGGGTGGAAGAGGAGGTGGAGGTGGGGGCACAGATAGTGGTGCCCCCACACCTTCCTTAGGAGGTTCAGGCCCACGCGGTGGTGCAAAAATCTGGATGGGAACATCTCTGGGAGGCTTCTGAGGCGGTGCTTTGGAAGTCCTGACTTGTGTCGGATGGACATTCCTGGATTGCTTGGCAGCTGGACCTTTTCTTGTTGGGCTAGCTTGTGGGGGAACTGTTGGAGGTCGTCTCGGTCCAGCCTGCTTGGAGTTGACGGGCTGAGAGCGGGAAGTTTTCAGCACAAACTGTGCAGGACATTTCTGCAAGGTGGGAAGGCATCCATTGTGAAAATAGCAGGTGAGCTGACTGCAATTCACCCGCTGTGGCTGTCAAACCAATTGGACCTTCCGTTTTTTTTTTCCTTTGAAAACATTTTGCTTCTCATCCAAGAAAATTCTTCATGAACCGAAGAGTTGAGAATTGAAGGATCTTCTTGGATGAGAGCCGAAACCTTTTCAAGGAAAGTCCACTTGCCTTTTGAAAAAGCACCTTTGGGACAACTGTCACCTGGATGATTGAGAATCTCTATAGACAAATACATAGACATGTTTTCCATATCCCATAGTGTTCTAAGACAGGGGTCTCCAACCTTGGCAACTTTAAGCCTGGCGGACTTCAACTCCCAGAATTCCCCAGCCAGCTTTGGGGAGTTGAAGTCCTCCAGGCTTTGTTTTGACCCTGGCTTCCTTAAAAAGCAAGAAGGTCCCTGCAAAACCTCTTTTATTTACACCACTGTGAATTCCTTTCATTCACAGTCAGCAAGGCTTGGCAAGCAGTCTTTCAGAGGAATGTTTATCAACACGAACCTTATCTCACTTGGTGAGCTGCCAGATAACTAGTTTCCAAGCGCAGGGCAAGGAAAACTTGGCACAGAGTCTCTTAAAGTCACAAATGAAATTTTCCACTCTTGAGCTGAATGAAGGGACAAATTGTTTCCTTCAAAAGCCCCCTCCCCATTCGCTCCTCTTTTGTTTCCTATGGGAGGGGCCAATCACCTCCAAGGTGTGGCTTTACTCCTAAGTCGACCCTGCTTTCTTAGTTGTTCTTGTCTTCTGGCAGCTCTGTGCATGCACACATTGGGAAACAGGCTCCAGATGTTCTTCTGCCTTGCTGCTGTCTATCTCATTCTCTGCCTCCAACGCAGAGCCCTCATCTCAGCTTTCCTCAGCCCCCAGGACTGTCCCATGTTCCTTCACAACCTCCTCACTGTCCGACTTTGCTGCCAGCTCTGCTGGCCGCCGGTGGGCCACAACAGGCTTAAAGTTGCCAAGGTTGGAGACCCCTGTTCTAAGAGTCATGACGGTCTTCACATAACATGTTCAGCCAGCTCAGTGAAAGGCCTAACAGTGTCGTTTGTTTCAACATGTGAAGCTGGATGAACATTAACCTTGGAGAGATTTCTCTCTGCCTTATAATGATTCTTTCAACCCAGCCCTGTCTGTTTAGTTTATGACTTGGTGTACGTAATAGTAAACTAGGTGGAGTTTCGATCTGTTCTAGCAAGTCTCTGGTTTAGATTTATATCTAGAGGGCGTGACAGCAGCCCTGCAGCAAAGAGCTCATCTCCCCCCATTGTTATAAAGCAGGAGGGTTTTTTTGTAGAAATATGAGCTTCGTCGTTTTCCCATAAGGGCCCCTTCAGTTGTGCTTTCGTTCCCTTGCAGACCACAGAAGCAGAAGTGCGTCAAGGTGACACTGATTAAATTCTGTGCAAACCCTACTGGTGCCCTCTTTGTGGTTGCTAAATCCAGAGCTGTTATCTCATGATTGATGTTGTCCTTGTGTCTGACCGGGCCGGACCAATAATAATCAGTCCTCCTTCCTATTTCTCCAAAGCAAAACATTCTGCCAGAGTGCTGGGGAGCGAGATAAATGGTGATACTTGCCTCCTTGAATGATTTCAGCCTCTCCAGAGTTTTCTGCCGTTCTTCTTTGATCCAGGCTTTTTTCTTCTTCTCGTCTTCTTTTCTCTTCTCTTTTTTCTGAATGATTGAATGAACGACAACCTTTAATGCACACATGTATAGGACTCTTTTCCCAGTGCAACTAAGTAGCTTTGAACATTGCAAAATGGTTGGAAGTGGGGGCTGATAGATTGCCTAAACCAGGGGTCAGTAACCTTAAACACTCCAAGAGCCACAAAGATCCTAACCGGAAGCCCCGTGTTCAATTCTGGAGCTGACCGGAAGTCCGGTTCCTCCACCATAGAGTCTCCTCCTAGCATGGCGTCCTTTTTCCTCTGTCAACCGGAAGTCTGGTCCCCACCACCACCACCACCATAGAGTCTCCTCCTAGCATGGTGTCCTTCTTCCTCTACCTGTCCTAACCGAAAACCCTAACCCTAACTCTTATCAATTGTGGAGCTGACTGGCGACAGGGAGCTGCAGCAGAGGGATGAAAGAGCCACATGTGGCTCCAGAGCCAGGGGTTGCTGACCTCTGGGCTAAGTTATGGAATGCAAAGGGGGAAGGGGAGAGAGGAGAGGGGAGGGGAGGGGAGGGGAGAAGAGAAGAACCTATAGGTATTGTGCAGTATTTCTAATCTGATTTCCAAAAACTGCTGTGGAGTCTCAACTCCAGTGTGCCACACCTCACCTGAAAGCAGCTGTAAAAGGTAGATGTGCAATCCCAGGAAAAGGTGTGGCTGTTTTAAGGAGTTCTAGACAGTTGCTATATTTGCAATCTTGCATGAAGCATTTAAAAAATAATAATAAGTGCTGCCCAGCCCTAGAATTTATATAGAATTAATTATGAGCCCAAATAAACACCTCTTCCTTTAACAGTTGGTTACCTTGTTTAGATTCTCGTTTATTGGTCTGGGACCATAAATAAATGTTATTATGAGGATGGTGCTGTTAGACTTTCCCATGAGATTCACCCACAGATGTGCAAGGGGAACCTTTACCGTTACAGCTTCCAACTAATAGATATCTTTCTGGTTTTGAAATAACAGTAGCCATCCTGTATTATGAGGGCTACCTAGACTGCCTTCAAAATAAACAAAGATTCTGGGAATGAAGAACAATTCCAGATTTTATTGACCCATCTCTCTCTCTCTCCCCCTCCCTCCCTCTCTCCTTTCCGCTTCTTAATACATACAATCTGGATGTTGTGATGCTGTTGGAAGTAGCGGGTGGTCTCCTGTGCCTGCTGGATCCTCAAACGCCGGCTCTCTTCGCATTGGTCCTAAGAGGAAAGAAACCAGGGCACAAATCCCACTAGCCGAAATCGGAAGATTCAGGCAGAAATCAAATCCATTGAATCAGAACATTGGATTCATAGCTTTCCCGCTTTCTGTTGAACTTTCTAAAAAGAACCTACAATTCAAGCCCCTCATGCAAAGGATTGTAGGGGGAAAGACATAACTTAGCATCCTTGGCAAACAAAGTTGCTCCAGCCCTAAGACCCGCCATCTCCAGGTAGGGTTGAAAGAAAGCCCTTCTTTGCAATTCTGGTGTCAACTTGCAAAGCATGCTCTCAAGTTGCCATAAGCAAGGGGGACAGGAAACTGACGAAGCAGCACGGCTTCTCACAGTGGGGAATGGTCCTCAAAGCTTAGGACCTAATTTATTGCACGGTAATTTTAGGTTTAAGAATTTGGTAGAAAGACAGGTAGCCAAGGGTAGGCTGCTACGGGTTAGCCCAGGTTCGAGAAAGCCCTTAGCTAGCATTATGGCCGCTTCGGAGAACCTCCAAATCCCACCTCTGGCTGGCCACCCCCCTCCCCTCCAACCCCTCCCTTCCCAGGAATCTCCATGCAATCTGTTTTGGATGCAAGATAACTGCAGGTCCCCACGCCACTGCTCAAGGAGAGGAAAAAACAGGCCTCCCAGAAGTTCCAGAAGGCTGGAAACGGGTCTGTTGCCAGCCTCCAGAGGCTCTCCAGAGGCAGAGGGAGCAGTTTCTGCCCTCCCAGAGGCTCGAGTAAAGCCTCCGGAGCCTGGGGAAGGCAAAAATGCCCCCCTTCCACCATGGTGAAGGAGGCCGACTAGGCCATGCCCACCATGGCCACGCCCACTGAGCAACCGGGCAGAGAACGGTTGTTGTTGAAATTTTTGAAGCTCACACCTGGAGGTAGATCTTCTCCCCAATATGGAAAGGTTTCTGAGGCCAGCTAAGGTGGCGTATAGAATAATGCAGCGCCCAAAAACTCATAAAGACTTTTCTGGACCGATTACCTTCTTGTTCCTGAGATAAGCTCTCCTGGAGCAGATAATCCCCCGCTTGGTCTCCAGCTGCTGGGTCTTCTGCCTGAGCTGCGCCACTTCAGTGGAAGAGGCCCGGCTTATTTCCAGGGCCCGATCCATGGCTTCCAATTCCTCGGAGTTTTCACAGGTGTCGTAATAAATGACTTCATCCTGGATCTCTACGGAAGAGGGCAAGGATTTCAGGGGGTAAAATATGCAACCCGCCTCTCCTACCGACTTCACTGCCTTGCTAGAAAACTCTCTAAGCAGTTTACAGAGTCAGCATTTTGCCCCCAACAATCTGGGTCCTCATTTTACCCACCTCGGAAGGACGGAGTCAACCTTGAGCTTGGTGAGATTCGAACTGCCAAATTGCAGTCAGCCGGCAGTCGGCAGAAGTAGCCTTGCAGTACTGCACTCTCACCACTGCGCCACCACGGCATACAATCAGATCTGTTTCGTTTGTTGCTATGTTCTGATAGTATTAGCAATGCCTAGGGAGTTTTCTCAATGGAGATTCTCAATCATGCAGACCACGGTTGTCCCAAAGATAGTTTTCCAAAAGGCAACTGGATTTTTTTTTCCATTGAGAACTTTTCACTTCTCATCCAAGAGGCTTCTTCAGTTTTGAAACTTCTTGGATGAGAAGTAAAATGTTTTGAAAGGTAAAAACAAAAAACAACCAACCCCGGGCAAGAATGTCCAGTTGTCTTTTGGAAAAGCATTTGGGGATCTGGGAAATTAGATCATGGCGTGGTTTAAAGCAGAGGTCTCCAACCTTTGCAACTTTAAGTCTGAAGGACTTCAGCTCCCAGCAGAGCAGGCTGGAGAAGTCTGGGAGCTGAAGTCCTTCAGACTTAAAGTTGCAAAGGTTGGAGACCCCTGGTTTAAAGGCTGGGCTAGAATTAGCAGAATGAAAACTGAAAAACCTTCTTTTTTGTAGCTTCTTTACTGCGATTTTTTTAAAAAGAACTATTTCAACTTGGACAAGTCAGATTTAAACGGGAGATTCTGCAGAAAAATGTTACCTATTTCCCAGGGCAATTTTCTCTGAAAATTGTTTTTTCCGAGCCTTTATCCTCCTTCCTCAATAAATACATTTCTTGCATCGCAGAACTTGGAGAAATCCAGGAAAGGAAGAATCCTCCTGTTTTAATCCAGCCGGCAACAAGAAATAGCCCGGTTCAGATTAAAATGCAAAGCGCAGGCAATGTATCCTGCCTTCAGTCCTCACCCTTGATTTGCCTCTTCAACGTCTCCAGCTGCGTAACCAGCAACATCTCTTCATTCTTCAGTATTTCAAACTGAACCTCGTGCAGCTCCAACTGGGTCTCGTAATATTCTAGTTCCAGTTTTTCCACTTGAGCCACGTCGTTTTCCTGCTCGCTGAGTGCCTCCATCTTGGGAAGTTCCCAAAACAAAACAGGAAATGTTGTTAAGGCCACAAATCTAGAATAGAATAGAATAGAATAGAATAGAATAGAATAGAATAGAATAGAATATAGAATAGAATAGAATAGAATAGAATATAGAATATAGAATAGAATAGAATATAGAATAGAATAGAATAGAATAGAATAGAATAGAATAGAATAGAATAGAGAACAGAATAGAATATAGAATAGAATAGAATAGAATAGAGAAGAGAATAGAATAGAGAATAGAATAGAATAGAGAACAGAATAGAATAGAGAATAGAATAGAATAGAATAGAATAGAATAGAATAGAATATAGAATAGAATAGAATAGAATAGAATAGAGAACAGAATAGAATAGAGAATAGAATAGAATAGAGAACAGAATAGAATAGAATAGAATAGAATAGAATAGAATATAGAACAGAATAGAATATAGAATAGAATAGAATAGAATATAGAATAGAATAGAATAGAATAGAATAGAATAGAATAGAATAGAGAACAGAATAGAATATAGAATAGAATAGAATAGAGAACAGAATAGAATAGAGAATAGAATAGAATAGAGAACAGAATAGAATAGAGAATAGAATAGAATAGAATAGAATAAAATAGAATAGAATAGAATAGAGAACAGAATAGAATAGAGAATAGAATAGAATAGAATAGAGAACAGAATAGAATATAGAATAGAATAGAATAGAATAAGGAGTAGAGTAGAGTAGAGTAGAGTAGAGTAGAATAGGGAATAGGAATAGGAATAGGAACAGAATAGAATGAGAATGAGAATAATGAATAGAATAGAAATTAGAAGTAGAATAAAGAATAGAATAGAATAGAATAGGTCTTTCAAGGGAGGATTTTTGGTCACAGACCTTATCTGGCTTGGAGGGCTGTCAGGCCGATATCTGCAAAACTTGGCAAGGAGTCTCGGAGAGTCAGAAACCAATCAAGCAAACTAATTGTCTCCCGAAAACTCCCCTCCCCTTTCGCTCCTCTTTTATTTCCTCTGGGAGGGGCCATTCATCGTCCACCTGTGGCCTTATTCCCAAGTCGACCCCTGTTCTTTAGCGGTTCCCTTCGACTGGCAACTCTGCGCATGCGCACACTGGGAACAGGCTCCAGCTGTTCCTCTGCCTCACTGATGTCTGACTCTGAAGGCAGCTGATCATTGGGCTATGGCTCTGACTCCCTCTCTGCCTCCGACACAGAGCCCTCCTCAGAACCTTCCCCCGACTCCAGGACTGGTCCAGGTTCCTCCCCAACCTCCTCATTGTCCGAATCTGCTGCCAGCTCCTCTGGCTGCTGGCGGGCTACAACATTTGGCAGGAAACACGTGGCTCCATTCAGTTGTCCAGTCTCTACCCCACAAGAGATTATGGGGCCATTAAAAGATGATGATGTTGAGTGCAATTTCATTGTAAACAAGTACAATGACAATAAAGATTATTATTATGCATGTGACGGAGGGAACGTGGAGTGGGAGAAACAGCCTTACCTGCTTTCTGATGTCGACTCTTTTGTGCTTCAGGCACAATTCTCTGGCTCTCATGTGCTGAAGGCTTTCTTTGGCTAGGAGATATTTTAAGTTTTCTAATCTTGGAGAAGCGGAGGCCCAGGCAGCTTGGCCAAATCGCCTCTGATCTTGCTCCATCTGTTTGTGCATTGCTGGTGAAAAAAAGAACCCAAAATGAAGAACCAGGAAATGTTGAGATGGCTAAGAAGAACCTTGCGTTTCCTTCTCCGGGCAAAGGAAAGAATGTTTGAGTTATATAAAAGAGGAATGGATCAACGGCCCAATAACTACTCTAAAGAATTAATTTTAAACACGAATGGAATATACAAAAGGAGAAGGCCAAAGAACAGGAGGCAGACCCAGAAGACGATGGCAACGCAACTTCAAAGAGGCACGACAACAACGTCAATTAACAGTGGTTGAGGCCGCAAGAAGGGCAAGAGGCAGAATGTTGCATTGAGGAGGAGATGCAAGAAGAGGAAGGAGGAGGAGGAGGAAGAAGAAGGGAAAAGGAGGTGGAAGGAGGAGGAAGGGAAAAGAAGGAGGAAGGAGGAGGAAGAAAAAAGAAGGAAGAGGAAGGAGAAGGAAGAAAAATGAGGAGGAGGAGGAGGAAGAGGAGGAAAGGAGGAGGAAGAAAAAGGAGGAGGAGGAGAAGGAAGAAGAGGAGGAAGAAAAAGGAGGAAGAGAAGGAAGGAAGAGGAGGAGAAAAGGAGGGGAAGAAGAAGGAAGAAGAAGGAAGAAGAAGAGGAGAAGGAGGTGGATGGGTCTAGGAGTTGCTGAGGAAAGGAATTATTACAAGTTGCGAAAGAATGGAGCATCTCTTGATTTTAATCTATTTAGGAAAAGGTAGCAAACAGATTCAAAAAGCGCTGATTTCCCCATAGACCCTCCTTTCCTACCCTGGCTTCTACTGCCACCAGGGCCACCACTTTAGATGTTCTCAGGGAAAGTCTCCTTTGCTTGTTCCTGGCTCACCTGCCAGCGCAGTCACGGTTTCCTTGAAGTAGCCCACTGTGACGTTCTGAATGGAGCACACGGCTTCCTCGGCCTGATCCGTCCACTCCTTGGCCTCCTTCTGCAAAGCTTCCACCCTCTTGGGGCCCAGCCGGTCGGCCTGCAAGGATTTCTGCCAGGAGAGACATTTTTAACACCTCTGGTCAAACCGGTGTCGGTCCTCAGTCCTCACAACCAAGAGGCTGCTGCACTTAGAACCTGCACCCATGTGTGAAGGCAGCTCCACTCATCCCTGTGTCTTTTTAGAATAGAACAGAATTCTTTCTCGGCCAAGTGTGATTGGACACACAAGGAATTTGCCTTTGGGGCATCTCAGTGTACATAAAAGGAAAGATACATTCGTCACGAATCGTAAGGAACAACATTTAATGGTGGGTACAAATAAGCAATCAAATACTAGGAAACAATCAATATAAATCATTAAGATCCAGGGGGGGCAGGGGGAGCCATGGCCCCGCCCGCTGGGGGCCCGGGGGAGAAGGGGGAAGATACAATTGCCAAGAGACTTAGATCTAAAAAATAACTTTGCCCTGGTTTTTCTTTTGAGTAATATTGTATGATATTTGTAATCTGGATTTTTGCAATTGACTGACAGTATATAACTGAAAAATTTAGGAATATGTACTTGCTCCCAGCTTGTAGTGTTATGTGAAATGTTTCTTTTCTTTCTTTTTAATAATGTAATTTGAGGTTCCGGAGGAGCCGACGACTTTGACGTGACCACTCTCAAAATTTCTATGTAACCCTTACCCTACCCCACAAAAAATGTAAACTCAATAAAACTTTTTCAATTAAAAAAATATATATAAATCATTAAGGATACAAGCAACCAAGCTACAGTCCTGCAGTCATAACTGGGAGGAGATGAGTGATAGGAACGATGAGAAGACTAATAGTAAGAGTAATGCAGATGTAGTGAATAGTTTGACAGTGTTGAGGGAATTATTTGTTTAGCAGAGTGATGGCGTTCGGGGGAAAACTGTCCTTGTGTCTAGTTGTTCTGGTGTTTATTTTTATTTTTTTTAAATTAAATTTATACCCCGCCCTTCTCCTTGTTAGGACCCAGGGCGGCGCACAGGGATGTTAAAATACATACAAAATATATAAAATATATGAAATTTAAAATACTTATTCTAATAAATAAACCCTGTGCTAAAAACCGAATTAAAATCCCAAGTTTAAAAACTATCTAATAGTCAGTATGGAGGTTACGCTAGGCCCGCTAGATGAAATAGGTGTGTCTTCAGACACTTGCGGAAGAGGCGGAGGTCGGAGATGGTGCGGAGTTCAGGGGGTAAGTTGTTCCAGAGGGCTGGGCCCGCCACAGAGAAGGCTCTCCCCCTGGGTGTCGCCAGTCGGCATTGTCCGGCCGACGGCACCCTGAGGAGGCCCTCTCTGTGGGAGCGTATCGGTCTGAGGGATGTATGGGGCAGGAGACGGTCTCGCATGTAACTAGGCCCCGAGCCATGGAGCGCTTTAAAGATGGTCGTTAAAACCTTGAAGCGCACCCGAAAGACCACAGGAAGCCAGTGCAGCTCGCCCAGGATAGGTGTTATGTAGGAGTGTCTAGGCGTTTAGTGTGTCTTATTGAGTGTAGGAGTTGAAACAATTTCAACTGCGAGGGGTCTGTAGATATTTTCACAGCCCTCTTTTTGACTCGTGCAGTGTACAGGTCCTCAATGGAAGGCAGGTTGGTCGTAATTGTTTTTTCTGCCGTATAAATCAGAAAAGAAACACACTACGCTTTTAATGCGCTGGGGTGTCACAGGTGCCTCCCCCTGGCTGTAAAGAAATACTTGGATTTTGTTAATAATACCAAGCGGCTCGATTTTCCAGTGTTAGAAAATGCAAGTACTCGCACTGTGTCTTGGGGAGTTTAAACATTGTCTCTCAAATGGTTTGCAAATGGTAGACAAGGCTAGTAAAATTGTAACATAGAACATAAGCAAGCAATGGTGGCTCCTAAGAGCCCCATTGTTTTACACTGAGGTTTGTGATGCTTTATAGCTTCTCTGGAGAAGTGTCTAGTTGTTCTGGTGTTTGCAGTTGTCTACAGCGTCGTTTTGAAGTGGTGTAGGGTTTCCTGCCTAAGCAGGGGGTTGGTCTAGAAGACCTCCAAGGTCCCTTCCAACTCTGTTATTCTATTCTATTCTATTCTAAAGTTGTACATCCTTAAGTCTTGGAATACGGGGATATTTTTATTTTCTTTTGAAAGAGTAGAAAGAGAAACTTACCAGAATCTCAAGTCTATATAATGTAGCCAGTTCTCTCATGTCTCGGAACGGTAACAATAAATATTGATAGAATTCAGTTGCTACAGTCACCAGCTCCAAATAAGCTTCATCTTCTTCCTTGTACAACTCCATTAAATCTACCAGTTTATCAGCATCTTTGTGCTTGTGAAGAACCTACCAAGACGATAATAAAGATAATTTATTTGAGAATTTGAGTATTAACCAGTAGTTTTCCTTTCCTTTTTGCAAGGGAGGCTGGAAACTGAGGTTTAAGGAGAAGGCAGTTTACTCTGTTCTTCCTGCCTTGCTAACTTTTCACGGACATGGAAAATCTAACAGGGAGAAGATACCATAGAGGTTCAAATAAAGCGGTGTTAAGATTCTCTCTCATTCTCGCTCACCCTTCCCCGAGAACGTTGTCTCGTGTGTTGAAAACTGGCAAGAGACTCCAGACGGTAAAATAATCTTTTGACATGAGCCAAGATGCCAGCAAAGAGAAGGGACTGTCCATTGAAAGAACAGATGATGTCCATGGTTTATAGCAAGGGTCTCCAACCTTGGCAACTTTAAGACTTGTGGACTTCAACTCCCGGAATTCCTCTTAAAGTTGCCAAGGTTGGAGACCCCAGCCGTTGAAGTCCACAAGTCTTAAAATTGCCAAGATTGGAGACTCCTGGCTTATAGGGTTCCATGTTCAACAGCAACGTGTCACCAGACCACGAAGCTCCAGAGAAATGTTACTGTTCAAGGAGATGTTCAAAAGATCTCCACATCCAAACCAATCTTCTGTCAGATTTAGTTGAGGTTGAGCCCATCTGCTGATGGCTGCAGCCCCTCTTCTTTCCCCCAAATACTATGCTCTCCCTCCACAGATGCATGGGGATACTGATTAAGTGGAATTAAAGTCGAAAGTTGCAATGGATGGCTGTGAAAGTTGGACCATAAGAAAGGCTGAGCACCAAAGAATTGAGGGCTTTTGAACTCTGGTGCTGGAGAAGACTCCTTTGAGTCCCTTGGACTGCAAGGCCATCCAACCGGTCAGTCCTAGAGGAGATCAACCCTGACTGCTCTTTAGAGGGCCAGATCCTGAAGAGGAAACTCAAATACTTTGGCCACCTAAGGAGAAGGAAGAAGGACTCCCTGGAGAAGAGCCTCATGGCGGGAACGATCGAGGGCAAAAGAAGGTGGCTGGATGGAGACACTGAAGCAGTAGGCATGAGCTTAGATGGACTCCAGAGGGTGGTAGAGGACAGGAAGGCCTGGAGGAACGTTGTCCATGGGGTCGCGATGGGTCAGACATGACTTCCCAATAACAACAACAAAAGTCAAAAGGAACCTGTCCATCAGAGAGGCTGCCCTGTGTTCTTAACAAAAGACTTTGACAGGGTTGAAAGTCTGATGCTTTCTTTGCTTTGGCTTAGCATCTGCTTCATAAGGGTGTGTTTTTGTTTTTTTTATGGCTCATCGCTGCGTTTCTCAAGCTTAGGAATTTATAAGAAAGGCAGAAAGGCTTGGGCGGGAGGGGGGGGGGAGAATTCTGGGAGCTGAACTCCACTCTTTATAGACTTCCCGAAGCTGAGAAACTCTTGGCAAGGAAGGGCAAACCGGTAGCACTCCAGAGGTTGCTGAACTACAACGGCTGGCGTCTCCCAGCATTACTCAATATCCCTAAGGATGCTGGGAAGTGTAGTTCACAGGTCGGGAAAGGGCTGTATTGTGCAGCTGGACCCACACAATGATGGCGTGCATAAGTGCACCAGCGTCCATATCTCTTTGCATTCATTTCTTTCCTTCCTATCTATCCATGTTTAGATTCATCCCTGCTCTCTTGCACATGTTTTGACAAGCTAATAAATACAAACACAGTACGCATTACAAATCTCGGCTGGGTTGCTTTAGCCCATCTGGGTAGGGGAAACAAAGCCCACCTCCCACTCCCCCCCCACAAGAGCCCCCTACTACAAAGCCGCCTCCTCAAGCCCCCTTTTGCGAGCCCCGCGTTGCGCAACGGACCTTCCCTCCCTCCCTCCCTCTTCGCCCTTCAATGCCGTACCCCTCTCAAGGTCTCCTTGGCGGCGGTCAGCTGCCCCTTGAGGCTTTTCCTCCGGAACTCCTGCAGGTTTTCAAAGTACTCCTCCTCCTCCTCCTGGTCGTGGGCGAAGAGCGAGTCCAGGAGGGTCTTCCGCCCGCAGACATCCAAGGCCCAGCCGAAGTAGGCTTCCAAGCGCCGGCAGAGAGTCTCCAGCTCCGCCTCCCCCAAAACCGGGCAGCTGGGGAACAGCAGCGCCCAGAAACCGCGGGGGCCGCTGAGCGCGGGGGGCAGCGCGGGGAAGCAGGGCTCCAGCTGCTGGTTCAAAGCCGCCAGCTGCCGGTGGACGCCCACCAAGGCCTGCGGGGAGTACAAGCCGGCCCAGCTCAGGCGCTGCTCATCGCCAGCTTCTTCTTCTTCTTCCTCCTCCTCCTCCTCCTCCTCTTCCTCCTTCTTCCCTCCTTCCTTCTCCCCGCCGGCTTCTCCTTGCAAAGTCCGGTTGTGACAAGTCACCGCGAACTTGCTCTCCACGGCGTTCCAAGCCACCAAGAAGCGCAGCTTGTGGGGGGGCTCGGGCTGGCCGAAGATGTTTTCCTTGATGGCCACCCAACCCTCCAGGCTGTCCGGCTGCGTCTCCTCCGGCTCCATGGGATGCGCTTTTGAAGCCGACGGGGGGTGGAAAGGCGCTTTCCCACGCGCGATCGGGGAACTTCAAAGCGCGCGAGGGGGGGTCTCCCCAGCGTTCTAGAACGCTGGGAAAAACTTTTGCTTCCCTTCGAACGAAAGAGAAAGTGTCCAGATGACAGGCCGGTTGTTTGGTTGGTTGGTTGACTGGCTGGCTTCCTCCTCTGACGTCAGAAGGGGGGTGGAGGGAAGCGAGCTTTGAACTCGTGGGGATGCGTGAGTCCGCAGTTTGTCAGCAAATCGCGAGTGTTCGGGGCCAGCCTTGGAGAGCTGCCTTTCGGGAGGACTGCCAAAAATGCCTCTTTCTCTCCCCCCAACTTTTTTTGCGGGGGTGTGTGATTTTTTTAGGAGGGAAAAGATCTTTAACAACAGCAATTGTGAAAAACAATTGTGAAAAACTGGGAAGCAGAGATTGTTCATCCTTTGCTATCAATTAGTATTTAATGCTCGGATGGAAATTGGTTCCCCTGGGTCTTGGATCAGATTGGAAGGAAAGGGAAGAATATACTGTACCCTCCAACCCTAATTGCAAGGCCAGTGCTGAATAGAAGGGAAGGGAAGGGAAGGGAAGGGAAGGGAAGGGAAGAGAAGAGAAGAGAAGGGAAGGGAAGGGAAGGGAAGGGAAGGGAAGGGAAGGGAATGGAATATGAAAGGGAAGGGAATAGAATAGAATATGGAATGGAATGGAATGGAATGGAATAGAATATAGAATAGAATAGAATAGAATAGAATAGGAATAGAATTCTTTATTGGCCAAGTGTGAATGGACACACAAGGAATTTGGCGTTGGTGCATGTGCTCTCAGTATACATAAAAAGACAAGATACATTCATCAAGAATCATAACTTAATGATAGTCCTAGAGTACAAATAAGCAATCAGGAAACAATCAACATCAATATAAATCATAAGGATGCAAGCAACAAAGTTACAGTCGTGCAGTTATAAGTGGGAGGAGATGGGGGATAGGAACGATGAGAAAACTACCATAATAGTAATAGTAATGCAGCCTTAGTGAATGGTTTGACAGTGTTGAGGGAATTATTTGTTTAGCAGAGTGATGGCGTTTGGGCAAAAACTGCCCTTGTGTCCAGTTATTCTGCCGTTCAGTGCCCTATAGCTTCGTTTTGAGGGTAGGAGTTGAAACAATTTATGTCCAGGATGCGAGGGGTCTGTAGATATTTTCACAGGCCTCTTTTTGACTTGTGCAGTGTACAAGTCCTCAATGGAAGGCAGGTTGGCAGTAATTGTTTTTTCTGCAGTATAAATCAGAAAAGAAACACACTACGCTTTTAATGCGCTGGGGTGTCACAGGCACATCCCCCTTGCTGTAAAAAATACTCATTTTGGATTTTGTTTTGTTTATAATACCAAGCCGCTCGATTTTCCAATGTTACAAAATGCAAATTCTTCCACTGTGTCTAGGGGATTTTAAACATTGTCCCACAAATGGTTTGCAAATGGTAGACAAGGCTAGTAAGATTGTAACATGGAAAATAAGCAAACAATAATAGCTCCTAAAAGCCCCATTGAATTAGAGATATAGTTTTACACTGAGGTTCCTGATGCTTTATCACTTCCCCTGGGGAAGGATTATGTATGCTCAAGATCAGACACAGGTACCTCCCAGCTTGTGTTAATGCAAATATAAAATTGGGGCTCTTTGCTAGTGGCCCACAAATAGAATTCTTCTATGTTGGCCAAGTGCGATTGCAATTTGCCTCCAGTGCATAAGTTCTCATCGTACATACAAACAACATAGTGATAAATCATAAATCATGAGGTGCAAAGACCAAAGTGATAAATCAGAGGGTGCCAATTGGAGAAGGTCACAGGAAAGGGAAGAAGGATAATAGCAATACAACCTGACTACACGAATAAAGAGAAGGTTAGAACTATATGTGTGTATAATATATAAAAGGCATTTTGTATAACTGCCCGTCTGACTTTGTCCCCAAAATATGGAGTGTATGAATTCTTAATTCTTTCCATCTTCACCATTGGTAATTGATGCTACTATACGCTCTTTCTTCCAGACTTTTTTTGTAAAAAGTTTTTTATTGTTATTTCTCACACATCCATTCACAAATATACCATCTCATTACTATTATTAATAACATGTGTTATCTTTTAACATTTATAACAATTTCTTCCTCCCCCTGAAGTGAAAAATATAATCGAGGTTGCTTTTCTACCATCCCATACAGCTATCTTATTTTACAACCACGCCGCTTTTTCTTCCTTCCCCTTTTCTCCTTCCCTCCCTTCTTCTCTCCTTCTCTCCTTTCTTCTTTCTTCCTTTCCTTTCCCTTCTCTCCTTCCCCTTCCTCTCCTCCACTCCTCTCCTCTTCTTTCCTGCCCGCTCTCCTACTCTTACTTCCCCTCCGTTTCTTCTCCTCCCGTTTTAAATGGGTCTCTCTAGGATGCAAAACTTTCAGGCCTCGATGTTTTCAGTAGGATTTGGATGTGACGTTTTCTGCCATGACATTTAAGGGAGCTTTGAGGACAGGTGCTGATCTATCTTTGCTCCCTTGCTAATAGCAGGCATGCTATCCATGGGGTGGGGGGTGGGGAGAAACCCCTCGTCTAATGTTACAGCACTAAGTTTCCAGCTACAGAAAGATGGCCAGGTTTGGAAAATCAAGTTTTGACATGGAGGAACCGAAATGCGTCGGGATCATTTGACCGTACGAAGAAAGTATGGAACCTTAACAGGAAAGGCAAGTGTTCTTTTAAAGAATGTAATTCCTCACTTTAAAAAGGGTGCAGATTTATTTAAGTTAAGCTGATTAAAAGTGCCTTGGCAGGTAGTTGTTCTCAGTGCACAATTTTTCTTTAAGATCTCATTGCCGATCAGTTTCAATTAGGGGCAATTGAACAGCTGTGTTTCCTTTACAATGCTACACAAACACACAAATGTATTTTCCCACTGTGCCTGTAGGAAAAATGTTGAAATCCCCAAAGTGTTTAGGTTTAATAAATCAAAATAGAAACAAATGCTTGGTATTATACTATATAATTGCATTTAACTTTTTTTGGGGGGGGGGGACTGCCTGCTAGGAGCAACCTTGAATGGAAGACTACTTGAAAAAGAAGAAGGAATATGAAAGTATACGAAAAAAGATCAAATATTTAATTTAGCACATAATTATGGCAGCGAGAATAGCACTCTCACAAAGTTGGAAAAGTGATACCATGCCGACAGACTGTTTGGTAATCCAAAAGATTCTTGATTGCGCAGAAATGGATAAACTCAGATTGGAGTTAAGAGACAAGGAAGACTCAGAATATTAGACAGTTTGGGAAAACTGGTATCGATGGATAAACAATAGGAAAAATGAAGTGTACGGTTTAGAAACATAGATGTATAGATATAGGAATAATTAGGAATATATAAAAATGTATTTGAATAGTAAATGGTTATGTTAGTACTGTCAAAAATAATTGTAACTTCTTCCATGGTGCATCCTGATAAGTCCAAAGTGCATCTATGCATTTTTCTTGGCAAGGGAATGGAAGCGAGTTGGTGTTTCTAAATGTTATCTCCAGTTCCCCGTATTTCCAGTCTTGTTGGATTTCCTTGAGATCTCCTGATATTACTCAACTTGAACCTTCTTGGTTTTTTGAGAGGTTAAGCATCAATTCCATTGCATGTTGTATTTTTATTGTTCTTAGCAGAAACGTGGGAGGCAGCACGCAAGAGCTTTTCTTGGCCTGTTGACTTGGTGTCCAATGTTCCTCCTCCACCATGGACTCTTTGTTGAAAAAGGACGAGCCAGACAGTCCCAGGTTTTATCATTTGGAACTTTATGACTCCCTTGAGGATTTATATCCTGAGGAACCGTTCCGAAGGCGAGATCTATCTCCGCACGAAAAGAGGGCAACACAAGATGCAGAGAAGCAACGCGCAGCAGCTCATCTGGAGTATCGGGACCAGCAACCCACAGACTGTGCGACAGAAAATAATGAGAAGAGTGACAATGATGCTCCCGATGATAAGGAGGCCAGCCGACGGTCCTACCAAGAGAAAGAACTATATTGTATTACTTGCTGTGTTCCAGTGACACCCTTCAATAGCAAGAATAGTGGACATCAAGAGCATGAAGTCATGTCTCTCGTGGCAGTGGTGGAAATCGCAAAGGTGAGGATTGTAGGAATAATACCTGCTTCCTACCAATCCAGGTAGGAAGCAGGCATTATTTGGCTAGTGTTGTGGCCCGCCAGTGACCAGCAGAGCTGGCAGCAGATTCGGACAGTGAGGAGGTGGGGGAGGAAGGAACATGGGCCAGTCCTGGAGTCTGGGGAAGGCTCTGGTGAGGGCTCTGCATTGGAGGCAGAGAGGGGGGCAGGGCCGTCTGATAGTTATCAGCTGCCTTCAGAGTCAGACATCAGTGGGGGAGAAAAACAGCTGGAGCCTGCTCCCGATGTGCGCATGCACAGAGCTGCCAGGAGAAGGGAACAGCTAAGGAACAAGAACAGACTCGGGAGTAAAGACACAGGTGGACGGTGAGTGATCCCTCCCTTAGGAAATAAAAGAGGAGCAAAAGGGGAGTGGAGTTTGCAGGAGACAATTAGTTTGCTTAATTGGTTCGTGACTCTCTGAGACTCCTTGTCAGGTTTTGCAGATATCGGCCTGGCAGCTCTCCAAGCCAGATAAGGTCTGTGACTGTAAATCCTCCCTTGAAAGACTTTGCTGGATGTGAATGGGGAGAATTCACAGGAAATTAATACAAGGGGTTTTTGTCAGGACCAGGAGTTTGCTTCAGGCTCTTGGGAAGCCTCGGTCAGAACAGCTAGGCTGCAAGACACTTAACCGCTTTTTTTTTTTTTTGAAAGGATGCACTTCAGAACAATATTGGCCAATTAGAAGACCAAATCGCTCACCTGGAGAGTTTTGCTAGTCACTTGGAGGAAATTTTTATTACAGTAGAGGTAAGATGCTCTCATTAATTAATTTATTGCTCATAATGCTAAGTGAACTGGAAAGGAAGGGCCAGCCCTAGAGGTCCACCCCAGCCTCTTGACATCTCATGCATGGACCAAGAACGTGGTGTGGTCAGAAACGTCAGGTTTAGGTTCTCCAAATGTTCAAAATGTGTTGTTGTGCCACACCACAGGTCAGAATGTCACAAGGAGAAGCAGAGATGGCTAAGTTGATTCCTTTAGCCAAAGAAGAGAATATATTTCATTTTATTTCTGTCTGGAAATTGCTTCCGGAGTTTGTGCTTCCAGTCAGAATAAAATGAAACTTTGCTTTTGTTCTTTCTGAGCCTGTCGATCAGAAAGGTTGGTAGTTTGGTGGTTCGAATCCCTAGCGCTGCGTAAAGGAGTGAGCTCTCGTGACTTGTCCCAGCTTCTGCCAACCTAGCAGTTCGAAAGCATGTAAAAAAATGCAAGTAGAAAAATAGGGACCACCTTTGGTGGGAAGGGAACAGTGTTCCATGCGCCTTTGGCATTTAGTCATGCCGACCACATGACCATGGAGACATCTTCAGACAGCACTGGCTCTTCGGCTTTGAAATGAAGATGAGTACCACCAGCTTGAGTCAGAACAGCTCGCACATATGTGCAAGGGGAATCTTTATCTTTAGAATAGAATAGAATAGAATAGAAAACAGAATTGGAAGGGACCTTGGAGGTCTTCTAGTCTAACCCCCTGCTTAGGCAGGAAACTACACCACTTCAGACAATTTCTGGAACTTACCCGAGTTGCAAGGATTCTATGCAGGAATCCATGAGGGTTAAATTGGTGTTATACAAATAAAAGTATATAAAATCTTTTCTTTTCTTAGAGCAATCTCCAGGTTTGATTGCCAACACTTTTGAGTGCCCTCAACTGAACCCAAAATATTCCTTTCCAGGAGAATTTTACCAGGCAGCAGCAAAACTTTGAGAAGCGTTACGATGACATCGTACAGATCCTTGAGCAACGCTACGAAGACAATATGCAGGCTTTGGGGGAGGAGAAGAAAGAGAAACTGGAAGCTTTGTACAAAGAACTGGTCAACTGTGGAGAGAACCTGGATACTTGCAAAGATCTGATGGAAACCATCAAAAATCTTGACCAGGGTGAAAAAAAATTAGAAGCCCTCAAGGTACATGAGAGAAAGCATCCCCTCCCAGAACCAATGAGTACCAAGGTACCACTGTAGGTGCAAAGGTTATTTAGGATTGCATCTAACCTTCAGTATAGAATGAGCTTATGTTGTATAGGTAGTCCTCGATTTATGACCAAATTATGATCAGAGTGATCCAGAGCACCTCCCCATAACCAGTGGGTCTCTGTAGGTGTCACCATTCTGGATTCTTTCCTAAAAGGGCTAGTATTTTGTAATTATTAAATTGCTAGTATGAAATTATTAAAATTCTACTCTGCGGTTTGCGGTGGGGTTGCGAGATGGCCTTTTTATTTTGTCCCTCTCTGGGTTTACATTACAAGAGATCTATTTTGCCGTTTGATCAGACAACTCGTGACATTTATGAAGACCATATTTCAATCTCTGCTTTGGGATTTCAATTCTCTAAGGCTACTTTAGCTCCAACCTCAATAACACACGGGCAAACAATCGATACAAACTCAAGGTAAACCTCTAAACTCGATTGCAGAAAATACGATTTCAGCAACAGAGGGGTCAACGCCTGGAATGCTCCACTTGACTCTGTTGTTACATCTTCAAACCCCCATAATTTTAACATAAGACTGTCTACCGTGGACCTCACCCCATTCTTAAGAGGTCTGTATAAGCGCTGCATAAGCGCACCAACCAGGGATGGCTTCCGGCTTCTGTTACTGCCAATTTGCTATGCATGCACAGAAGCAAAAAACAAGATGATGATGATGATGATGATGATGATGATGATGATGATGATGATGATGATGATGATGATGATGATGATAATAACAACAACAACAACTATTATTATTATTATTATTATTATTATTATTATTATTATTATTATTATTATTATTTAATTTATAACCCGCGCTCTCTCTCCCTGAAGGGACTCGAGGCGGGGCACAAGGAATTTAAAATACATATAAAATCACAAACATTGTACAATATTAAAATAAAATTAAACTAACCCTGCGCTAAAATCCCATATTAAAACTAAAAATTAGTCGTTAAAATCCCTAAAAACAGTCGATTACCCCAGGCCGGCCAGGCAGAAGAAGTGAGTTTTTAGTTTTTGATGGAAGGAGCGAAGTTCCGTGGTTGTTCTAATTTCGGGAGGAAGGTCGTTCCAGAGGGTCAGGCCCGCCACAGAGAAGGCCCTTCCCCTGGGCGTCACCCGCTGGCACAGCCTAGTGGACGGCACCCGGAGAAGTCCCTCTCTGTGGGAGCGAATCGGCCGCAGGGATGTATGGGGCAGGATACGATCCCGCAGATAGGTATGTCCCGTGCCATGGAGCGCTTTAAAGGTGATAACCAACACCTTGAAGTGCACCCGAAAGACGACAGGCAGCCAATGCAGCTCGCGCAGGAGCGGTGTTACATGGGAGAACCTAGAGGTTCGGATGCATGCCCGGCCAAGTTACTACCTACTCAGTTGAACAGATCCAAACTGGTAGGAACCTATCTCTGGTACCAGTGTGCCTAAAGTCCCTGGGCTACTGTCTCCATTTATTCGTACCCATTTACTGTGTTCATATTTATGTTTATACTTATCCCTGTTTTCTTTTACATGTTTGACAAACAAAATAAAAATAAAATAAATAAAATAAATAAAATAAATAAAATAAATAAAATAAATAAAATAAATAAAATAAATAAAATAAATAAAATAAATAAAATAAATAAAATAAATAAAATAAATAAAATAAATAAAATAAATAAAATAAATAAAATAAATAAAATAAATAAAATAAATTGCTTCGTTCAAGTTATCAGGATAGACTTTTGAGGAAAAATGAATTGGCCTTTGCCATGAAAATAGCAGCAATTTTAATTAGGGGCGGGAGGGGGGAAGTCAGTGCATCATTATTACGCTTGTGTGTGTATGCATATATCTATGTACATATATAGTATATTAGTGGAATCACCAATTTTTCTTTGTTCAACAGATTGCAGTTTCAACACTTCAGAGGTAATGTGAAATACTGTATTTTAAAGAGGTTTCTTTTCTGTTTTCATCCCTCTATGGCCATCCTTTCTGTAGCCATCCTGACACAATGTTAACATTTGGCCTTACTGTTAGTTTACTCAGTACGCTACTGTTGGGAGAAGAGGTGGGATTCAAATGTTTTTTACTACCGGTTCTGTGTGAGCGTGGCTTTGGGGGCGTGGTGTGGCTTTGTGGGTGTGGCTTTGTGGATGTGGTGTGGCTTTGGGGGTGTGGCTTTGGGGGTGTGGCAGGGGAAGGATACTGCAAAATCCCCATTCCCTCCCCACCCCACACGTACATTACTTGGAAGTCTGCAATTCTTAATGGACATCTTTAACTTGGGATTTTAATACTGTCTTTTATGAATATTTTTTTTTGCAAATGGATCCTTTATAGAATTGAAGGGTGCAATCCATGCATTAAATGTATAATATAGTGGAAATGTTTGGGAGCAGCGTAAATCTCCACACAAGCCATCTAACACTGATTTTTGTTGGCATTTTCAGAGTACATTCCTTCTTGAAAAAGGATGTGAGTGTAAAGTTATCGACTCCAGCTGAGTTTGAAGAGCGAACCATTCATTGCTCAGACATTCAGGAACTAATGGAGTCTGTTAGCTCCTTCCCAAGTAAGTCCATTAGGGCAGGGATCTCCAACCTTTGCAACTTTAAGTCTGAAGGACTTCAGCTCCCAAACTCTTGTGGCTTTCAGATAAAACCTGTTGCAGCAAAGCTGGCTGAGAAGTCTGGGAGCTGAAGTCCTTCAGACTTAAAGTTGCAAAGGTTGGAGACCCCCGCATTAGGGTACTAAATACAAACAATAGGTTGAGTTGGAAGCTGGTGATTTTATTTCCTAAAGCAATATACATTAAATGCATAGTGTAGAATTACTGAAACCTTTCCAGAGAAGAAACAGATGCAGATATATCATTATATATTAGAAGAGTTATTGTGTTTTTCGGAGTATAAGATACACCTTAGTTTTGGGGGAGGAAAATACAACCACTGATTTATATTATGGTTGCTCTAACTTCATACATGCCTTATATCATTCTCAACATATCAGCAAATCTGGACAATCCATCAATTTGCGAAAAGAAAAAAGAAAAAGATGAGGTCTCTGTAAATGCAATCTCCATGTCGGGGAGGTGCAACAGGTTTTATCTGAAAGCCACAAGAGGCTTTGGAGGATGTGATGGAAGCCATACATCAAAAAGTAGGCTTGGCCAATCAAGTACCTCTGGCGAAGCAAAAAGTAGACTTGGTCAAGAAAAATCAAGTAGGTCTGGTCAAGAGAAGAAAAAATGATTTCATTTAGTGGACACTGAAGTTGGATGAAACATAATGAAATAGGTAGAGCAGAGTAGAGTAGGGCGGGTAGAGTAGGGTAAGGTAAGGTAGAATAGAATAGAATAGAATAGAATAATGTAGAGGAGAGGAGAGGAGAATGGGTAGCATAGGGTAGAGTAGATTTGACTCGAATAGAGTAGAAGAGTAGAGTAGAATAGAATAGAGGAGAGGAGAGGAGAGGAGAGGAGAAAGGGTAGCGTAGGGTAGAGTAGATTTGACTCAAATAGAGTAGAGGAGTAGAGTAGAGTATAGAGTAGAGTAGAGTAGAGTAGAGTAGAGTAGAGCAGAGTAGAATAGAACATTTTATTTGACCAAGTGTGATTAGATACACAAGGAATTTGTCTCCTTGTAACAAATGTAGCTACTAAGATTTCTAGCTCTCAAAATGCATTTCTCACAGATGCTCATGGAAGTAATATTGATTTTGGTAGAAAAGGAAGTCCATCTTCTTGGTTAAATGCCATCCTGGTGCATGGCAGTTTTCACCAAGGAGTAAGTACCCAAGTCTGGAAGTTTCCGGCCCTCTTTTGCAAAATCTTTCAACTGATTTCTCCTTTTCTGGCTGTAGTTCTTACACCCCCCTGTGCACCCGTGATGAACGCCCAAGATCCCAACTCAGCGACGGGGGTGTCTGTGAAAGTTTGCTGGAGCTTTTTCTCTGAAGACATTGTGGAAAGCTACCAACTCTACTACAAGCGAGTGAGCAATGATACGTCAAGCAAGGAGGAAGAAGGTAAAGAGACTAAAGCCAAATCAGGTAGAATGCGGGGGTGGGGGACGACCCATGTCTCTAACTAAACTCTTAATGCCAACATCCGCCTGGAGACAGATCTGATAAGACAAAAATGGAGGTGTCATTTCCTTGCTGACTATCTGCTGATTTTATTATCTGCTGCTTTTCTTTCTTTGGGATATATTTTTATCGTGCAACTTTCTTGGTTATGTATAAAATTTCTATATTCATGATAACAGTATATCGTCTGGGTAGAATTGCTACAATCTCTACTGAAAACAGATAGTACATCTTATACACACAATAGTTGTAGCTATTATTCTCAATATCTATTCAACTTCATCTTTGCTTATCCTTATTGACAATTTTGCGTTAATTGATTAAGTCCTCTGTTCAATTTTATCTACAATCTATTAATAATGTCAAACATTATAAACATCAAGTAAACATCACATTTATAGTCATTAATTTCCAAATAATTATACAGTTTACTTATCTTAATTATTCAATGTTCAGTATTCATTCATTATTGCACAAATTACTTCATCTTTGTTTGCTTATCTAGGTTTCTAACTTCTGCTGCTGTTTTATACCCATTAATAGAATAGTTCCCAGATTGAAATAGTAATCTTTTCCCCATTTCTGATTTCTGTCTTTATACCTATTCATCTTAATCTTCACTTATCCTTATTAAGAATTTTACATGGTTTGATTAGGCCCTCTGTTCAGTTTTATCTATCATCCATTAATAATATCAAAAATCTATAAATATCCAATATGCATCACATTTATAGCCGATTAACCTCCCAATAATCCTAAATTTTACTTATCTTAATTATTCGATGTTCTTTATTCTATTACACATCTTTTTTTACATATCCAGGTTGCTAACGTCTACTGCTATTTTCTACCCGTTAATATACTAGTTCCCAAATCAAAAAAGTGATCTGCTGCTTTTCTTCTAAACATCCTGATTGCTCTAATTAGAAATAGAAGTTTAATAAATTTTACTTGCTATTTCGTTCCATAGGCCATTAAATCTTTACAATGTGAGCTCTGGAAATTAGCAAAGAGTCTATCTGGGCGCTACCCTCAATTTGTGGTTTGTTCTGTCCAAACCAAGTTTAAAAGAGAAAGACAGCAACATAACATACTAGTATTCCTGCATGAAATGAGCTATTACTTAAGAATCTGTTGCAATTTCAAAGAACTCCTTCAATCTTGGTACTTTCTGATTGCAGAGTTTAAGCTCAACGTGAAGGAAACCTACTGCACGGTCGCTCAGCTGGTGCCAAACACACAATACGAATTTTGGGTCAAGGCAGTTAACAAAGCTGGGGTCAGCTCAGAGAGCGAAAGAGCCGTGTATATGACAGGTAAATGGCTTTTGATGTTATGTTTTGGTTAGGAAAACAATAACTCTTTATTGACGTGGGCAAAGTGGGGACCAGTCTTCCCAAAGGTAATTTTTTTTTAAAATAAGTTGTGGGGAGAGATTAAGATCACAATCCTATCCGTTTAGCAATATATCTCCAAATGGTTGGAAATGCACATATTACCTGCATGTGTCTGTATGTGTATAATAGATAGATAGATAGATAGATAGATAGATAGATAGATAGATAGATAGATAGATAGATAGATAGATAGATAGATAGATAGAGATAGAGATTTGTAATTCTATTTGTATTTATATATAATTATACATACATACATGCATACATATTCACAATCCTATTCTTGAAGGTTTATCCAGATGGCGCTGACTTTAGGTACTAATATTTCTCAAACAGTTGGATTATTTAAGTTTTTAAACTTATAGTGTTTTTTTTTAAGTTTTACCTTAATTATATAATAAAAATGATCTACATCCTCTAATGTTAGAATAGAATAGAATAGAATAGAATAGCAGAGTTGGAAGGGACCTTGGAGGTCTTCTAGTCCAACCCCCTCCCTAGGCAGGAAACCCTACACCACTTCAGACAAATGGTTGTTCAATCTCTTCTTAAAAACTTCCAGTGTTGGAGCGTTTATAACTTCTGGAGGCAAGTTGTTCCACTGGTTAATTGTTCTAACTGTCAGGAAATTTCTCCTTAGTTCTAAGTTGCTTCCTTCCTTGATGAGTTTCCACCTATTACTTCTTGTCCTGCCCTCAGGTGTTTTGGAGAATAGCTCGACTCCTTCTTGTTCCACGGATTAATTGGTCTCACTGTTGTCTTGCTTTAGTTATATTCAAAGGTGGGGAAGAGGTTTAAATCCATATTGTCATTTTGTTGGTAGCTTTTGAACAGAATTTTCTAAATTTTTCGTTGAGTCATTTTAGGATGTTTTTTGGGGGATTGTTGATTGTCTTGAATTCTCTTCCCAACTGGAAAGGCAACCTAGAAATCCAAGGCCCAATATTTCATTAGGGATCCGAGTCTTTGCAATTTATAGTCTAGACCAGAGATTCCCAAACTTGGCAACTTGAAGACTTGTGGACTTCAACTCCCAGAATTCTCCAGCCAGCTATGCTGGCTGGAGAATTCTGGGAGTTGAAGTCCACAAGTCTTCAAGTTGCCAAGTTTGGGAACCTCTGGTCTAGACTCTAGACCAGGGGTCTCCAACCTTTGCAACTTTAAGTCTGAAGGACTTCAGCTCCCAGAATTCTCCAGCCAGCAAAGCTGGCTGGAGAAGTCTGGGAGCTGAAGTCCTTCAGACTTAAAGTTGCAAAAGTTGGAGACTCCTAGTCTAGAATTTTAACTCCACAAAAAAAACAGGTTTCTTTTTTTAATACTTCAAAAGACTCTTCTCCTTTCAGCTCCTTTGCCACCCGTTATCAAAGAGAAGGTGATTCAGTGCTGTGAGTACTATGCACTGGTGCAATGGGAGTGCGGAAATATTAACCCTGTCGATTCGTACACTGTGGAATTATCTAAGATGGCGGGCGGAGATGGAGGCGAAATTCTCACTGAGTAAGTTGCACAAGGTTTGATCTGCACGTATTGTACCATACAGGGGTGAAGTTCAGCAGGTTCTGAGAGGTCCTGGAGAACCGGTAGCAGAAATGTTGAGTAGTTCAGAGAACCAGCAAATACCACCTCTGTCTGGCCCCGCCCGTATCTATTCTCTCCCTCCCGAGTCCCAGCTGATCAGGAGGGAATGGGGATTTTTCAGTATCCTTCCCCTGCCATGCCCACCAAGCCACACCCACAGAACCGGTAGTTAAAAAAATGGAATTTCACTACTGGTACCATATCATGAGTTCATGATGCGATTCAGTGATACCCTGGATCTTTTTAGTAGAATCATACTCGGGCGTGAGCCTAAGAAGCAACACTTACTCAACCCTGCGGAAAGCTTTGGGACCGCAGGTCAAAGGAAGCATCAAGGAAATATCCACTCTGAGAACTCCTTTTGCCCATAATCATTTTCCAAAATGTTGCAGTCGCCCAATAAGGATCAGCATAACAATGTAAGATCTAGCACATTTCGAACATGAGCTGGGAGAAGACAGAAAATTATAGAGAAAATTGGGGGGTTTTCCATTGGTTTTTGCTACCAAAACCATCTGTTCTAGGCCGTTTCCTTCCTTCCTTCCTTCCTTCCTTCCTTCCTTCCTTCCTTCCTTCCTTCCTTCCCTTCCTTCCCTATTTCCCTCCCTCTCTGCTTCCCTCCCTTCCGCCTGCCTTCTTTCTTTCTTTCTTTCTCTCTTTCTTTCTTTCTTTCTTTCTTCCTTCCTTCCTTCCTTCCTTCCTTCCTTCCCTATCTCCCTCCCTCTCTGCTTCCCTCCCTTCCTCCTGCCTGCCTTCTTTCTTTCTTTCTTTCTTTCTTTCTTTCTTTCTTTCTTTCTTTCTTTCTTCCTTCCTTCCTTCCTTCCTTCCTTCCCTATGTCCCTCCCTCTCTGCTTCCCTCCCTCCCTCCTGCCTGCCTGCCTTCTTTCTTTCTTTCTTTCTTTCTTTCTTTCTTTCTTTCTTTCTTTCTTTCTTTCTTTCTTTCTTTCTTTCTTTCTTTCTTTTCTTCCTTCTTTCTTTCTTTCTTTTTTCTTTCTTTCTTTCTCTTTCTTTCTTTCTTTTTCTTTCTCTCTTTTGTTCTCTTTTCTTTCTTTCTTTCTTTTTTTCTTCTTTCTTTTCTGTCTGCAAACACACCTAGAATATTCATTCGTATTTATTGTTAGTAAGAGAAATGAATTATTTTCTGCTTGTCAAGGAAGCAGAGATGTGGAAGGGGGTGCTAACTCTCTCCCACCATTTCCTTAGCACTTTGTTTTTCTCTGGTCAATTTCATAATCCCTTGTTCAATTTCACAGATAGAAGGTTCCTTATTATGCTGTGATGTTTCTGCTATGCACAGGGATGGTCAGCTCACCCAAGGAGACAATCAACTGATAGACATTTTCAAAGGCAGGATAGTGGGCTGGGCTTTGGAATAGATTGTCCAGGTGGAAAAAAGTCACAATCGGTTTACCAGGTCTAACAACTGAATTAGTAATCATACTGATACCTTGTAAATCTTGTTTAGCTCTTTTCTTTCATGATAATCTCCGGTATCTCCAATATGGTTCACAATAGAATTGGGAGGTATTTTTTCTCTGTTACTTCTCAGCTCTTTCTGAGGTTCTCAGGATCACCCGAAAACTTATTCTTCCTTTCAAATGTGACTCTAAACATTTTTTTCCACTCCCCCCCCCCCCAAGATCTGTAGTTGGGATTCCAAATTGCAAGGCACTGATTCAGCTGGAGCCAAACCAAAGTTATCTTCTGTTTGTGAAGGCCCTCAACATCGGAGGATCAAGTGAAAGGAGCGAGCCAGCTTCGATCCTTAGCACAGGTAGTAAGCATGTACTCTTAGCATGTACATTTTGCCAGTGGTGGCATACATTGCTTCTAGTCGTGCTTTTTAAAATGGTTTTACTTCATTTCCAAAAATAAGCTGTTGGAAGAAATGTCCATCTGGTGGGAATGAAATGTCAGTGGTGGGATTCAATTTTTTTTACTACTGGTTCTGTGGGTGTGGCACAGAGATTACCAAAGACCCCACAGTCCTCCTGCCTCCTCCTTCTCCCCCTTCTTCTCCTCTCCACACACCCCACTCCCTTTAGCACTGATTATGTTACATAGTTGAGTCTTGAAACATCTGCAAGGAAACCACCAAGCTCAGAGAGCATTAAGGACCCCACAGTCCTCTTCCTCCTCCTCCCCCTTCCTCCCCTCCTCCTCCTCCTGTCCACACACCCCACCCCCTTTAGCACTGGTGATGTTACATAGTTGGGTCATGAAACTTCTGCAAGAAAACCACCAAGCTCAGAGAGCATTAAAAACTTCACAGATAGTTTAATCCGTTTCAAAGCAATACCTTAAGTAGCCACTAAAAGCTTCGCTAAAAAAGTTGGTTTGGATGAGGGCAGTGGGACTCTGTATATGGAGGAACTTCTGAGCAGTAAGCGAGTACCAGCAAATTCACGGGACTGAATACAATAATACAATAGCAGAGTTGGAAGGGACCTTGGAGGTCATCGAGTCCAACTCCCTGCCCAGGCTGGAAGCCCTATACCATTTCAGACAAATGGCTATCCAACGTCCTCTTAAAGACTTGCAGTGTTGGGGCATTCACAACTTCTGGAGGCAAGCTGTTCCACTGATTAATTGTCCTCACTGTCAGGAAATTTCTCCTCAGTTCTAAGTTGCTTCTCTCCTTGATTAGTTTCCGCCCATTGCTTCTTATCTTGCCCTAGAGTGCTTTGGAGAATAGTTTGACTCCCTCTTCTTTGTGGCACCCTCTGAGATATCGGAAGGCTGCTATCATGTCTCCCCTAGTCCTTCTTTTCATTAAACTAGACCTACCCAGTTCCTGCAACTGTTCTACATATGTTTTAGCCTCCAGTCCCCTAATCCTCTTTATTGCTCTTCTCTGCCCTCTTTCTAGAGTCTCCACATCTTTTCTACATCGTGGTGACCTGAACACCATATTCCAAGTGTGGCCTTACCAAGGCATTCTAAAGTGGTATAATGTGGTAAATAGTTACAGCCAGATTTCATTTCTCCTACAGGGACTGTATTTACCCTCAACGAAAAGACAGCTCATCCCTTGTTGTCCATCCTGGAAGATGGGCTGACATTGGCCTGCCACGAAACCAGGAGTGCCCAAAATGACACGTCCTTTGGTGAAGACTCTTTCACGAGGTTTGGGTTCTTTGTGCCTAGTCTGCATTCTTTCATCCCAGGTTATTGCTTCGCGGCCCTTTCTTTAAAAAAGACCCAGGGCCTCTGAAAATGCCCTTTGGACAGTATTAAAAACTGCTCGCAGCAGCTCAACGTTCAAAGTTGAACAACAGTCGCAGGGGTTGAATTTTGAAAGCTTCTGATTCTGAGTTAAGATATTGAAAGTAGTTTAAACATCTATAGTTTAAAGACAGCCTAAAGAGTGGTAAAGAGAGTACCCCTCTGGTAAGGGGGAAAATCCAACATTAGAAATTACGTTTCGTCCAGACATTTTCCCCCTATAAATAAATAAATAAATACTTGGGCAATGCCAGGTTATCAGCTAGTTCTAAATAAAACAAGTAGTAAGTATAATGCATAAAAATCTCGATACTGCTACTTATAATTGATCATACAAGATCTTGTCTGCAGAAGATGATTCAGTTCCACCAAGAAAGTGAATATCTTGACAGTTGACCCACATCCCCCCTCTCGCTCCCTCTCACTCCCTCTCTCTCTCTCCTCTTTCTCTCTACCTCCCTCTCCCTCTCTTTCTCTCTCTCTCTCTCTCCCTCCCTCCCTCTCTCTCTCTCCCTCTCTTTCCCTCTCTCTCTCTCCCTCCCTCTCTCTCTCTCCCTCTCTTTCTCTCTCCCTCTCTCCCTCTCTTTCTCTCCCTCTCTCTCCCTCTCTTTCTCTCCCTCTCTCTCTCCCTCCCTCCCTCTCTCCCTCTCTTTCTCTCTCTCTCTCTCCCTCTCTTTCTCTCCCTCTCTCTCCCCCTCCCTCCCTCTCCCTCTCTCTCATCTCTCTCTCTCTCCCCCTTCCTCTTTGCCAGATCCATTGCTGTATTGGGATATCCGATCCCATTCCGAGGAAAACATTACTGGGAGGTCGATGTTGATGAGAATACTGAGTATTGCATTGGGGTGGCTTTTGAAAATGTACCAAGAGACAATTCCTTGGGCGAAAGCCTCTCCTCCTGGTGTATGAGGCACACCATTACTTCCTCCAGGTACGGCTTAATCTTAACCCTTGGGGTGACGTTGCAACCAGATTTTATGCTGCAAATTTATGCCTATTTTCGGTGGCTTTCCTAAGCGGCTGAGGGCACGGCAGTCCAAATCAAGAGTTACAAATCTCATCAATGCAAACATTGCCAGGAGTGGTGTTTACCTTAAGCCAGGGATGTCCAAACTTGGGAACTTTAAGACATGTGGACTTCAAGTCCCAGAATTCCCCAGCCAGCATAGCTGGCTGGGGAATTCTGGGAGTTGAAGTCCACAAGTCTTAAAGTTCCCAAGTTTGGACATCTCTGCCTTAAGCTGACAAAGTTGGGCACCCATGATGTGAAGCTTCTGATCTCTTTCTCCTTACGCAGTCACCTCTATGAATTTCTCAATGATGGGAGGACACCAGACATCAAGATCACCGTCCCTCCCGAGAGGATTGGCCTTTTGCTGGACTACGACGAAGGGACGCTCTCGTTTTTTAACGCCGATATCACGCAACACTTGCACACCTTCCGCGGCAACTTTCGAGATTTTGTGTGCCCCTGTTTTGCGCTGGAAGACATTGGGGTGCTCAGGATACGGAATGGCATCACCGTTCCTCCCCACGTTCTTTGGTGATTCACGATGGCACTCTTAATAGGCCACACAGCACGCTTCCGGCTCCTTTCCCAGCCTCTTCACTTTCTCCCGCAAACCGTCTGCGTTGCTTATTTATTTATTTGGTTAGTGTGGGAGACAAGACCGTATTAATTCGGTTGACTACTTTAAAAAATGTGTTTCTTGTCGTTCACGCACAAACAAGCACTTAATCTGACCATCTGTAACCCTGGCGGCTTCATTTACACAAGTATTAGTTAGCCTTGTGAGTTGTGAGGGGTTATTATTCATTTTTATAGTTTGACTTGCTTTGCAACCTGATAGGCTAGATAACAATTTTGTGCATTGCACACTCCAAGAAAATAGTTTCATCGACTAAACCACGTGATGGAACGTGGGGGCTCAGGGGCTAAGACACTGAGCTTGTTGATTTGAAAGGTTGGCAGTTTGGCGCTTCAAAACCCTAATGCCACGTAATGGAGTGAGCTCCCGTTACTTGTCCCAGAATAGAATTGAGTTGAGTTGAGTTCAGTTGAGTAGAGTAGAGTAGAGTAGAGTAGAGTAGAGTAGAGTAGAGTAGAGTAGTTAGAAGGGACCTTGGAGGTCTTCTAATCCAACCTGAGTCCCACCAGGGAGATAGGGCGGTATACAAATACGATAAATAAATAAATAAACAAACAAACAAACAAAAACAAACAAATAAATAAATAATAAACCTCCTGCTCAGGCAGGAAACCCTATACTATTTCACACAAACAGTTGTTCACTCTGTTCTTAAAAACTTCCAGTGCTGGAGCATTCACAACTTCTGCAGGCAAGTTGTTCCACTGATTGTTCTAACTGCCTGGAAGGAGGAGGAGGAGGAGGAGGAGGAGGAGGAGGAGGAGGAGGAGGAGGAGGAGATGATCAGCCATTCAGTCATGCCTGACTCTTGGTGATTCAATGGACTAGATCTCTCCACATTTTCCAATCTTGTACTCCTTTGAGTTGGTCAGTGCTCTGGCTGGTGTCAGCTTTGATGGTGTCCATCCTTTATAATACAATACAATACAATAGCAGAGTTGGAAGGGACCTTGTAGGTCTTCTAGTCCAACCCCCTGCATGGGCAGGAACCTTATACCATTTCAGACAAATGGCTGTCTAACATCTTTTTAAAGACTTCCAGGGTTGGGGCATTCACAACTGCTGGAGGCAAGCTGTTCCAGAGGTTAATTGTTCTTACTGTCAGGAAAGTTCTCCTTAATTCTAAGTTGCTTCTCTATGTTCTTTGATGGCCTGGTTTTCTTTTACCACTTACTCTTCCAAACATAATTGCTTCCTCCACCGAATTCCCTTGCCTGACTGCAAGATCCCTCTCACAGTTACTACTATTGAGCAAGGTACCACCTATACTGTACCTGTGCATTTCGTTTTTGTTGCCTAAATGTAGAACCTTACTCTTTTCACCCTTGAATTTCATTTTGTTAGATAGTGCCCAATATTCACGTTTGTCAAGATCCTTCTATATCTTAAGCCTCTCTTCTGGAGCGTTGGCTATTCCTGCCAGCTTGGTGTCATCTGCAGTTTTGATGAGTTCCTAATACATCAGATGCCACTGTGAGTTTTCAAATCCACCCCTGTCACAAAAGTGCTTCTCAAATCCTGTTCCTCATACAACCACCTCAAACAAAAAGAAAATCCCTTCCTGCAGAGGTCATTTAATCATAAATAGGTCTCTTCCTTACTTGCTACAATACTTCTATTTATCCAGGGATTTGCTTCATGTGCTAAGCTATAATGTGATTTATCTGGTGTGTGCTTAGCATGAGAATAAAGACGTTGACAAGGAACATCATTTTTTCAGCAAGCTGGAGACAAAAATGAAATTTGGCCTCTGTTTCCAATTTAAAGGGCCGAAGCCAAAGATCACAAGGCGGTGTTTCGAGTTGCAAGAAAATGTGGCATCTTCTTGTAATCACACAACTCAAGAGGAATAAAGCTGGCCGGGCTCAAATAATCGCAAATGTGTTTTTCCAGTGCTGCGTCTCCTTACTAAGCTGCTTAGGGACTAAGAGGGAAATAGATAAAAGTGTGGCGCATCCTGTATGGGCATAGAGGAGTTTTTTCATTGTACGATTCCAGAAAGAATTGGAGCAGCCAAAGAGAGAGAATGGTTTTCCCCTCCGTGCTTTCTTACCCTATGAAAAATCAACTTCTATTGGGGTGGGGGGGGGGAGTGTGGAGACCGAGTTGAAGTGACTGTCATCTTTATCATGGATGCTTTCACTAGCCAGGATTCTGTTCCCAAGACCCCAAAAAATATTCAAAACTGAACACAACTGAGTAATATAGTTTTTGCTTTAGGGTATCATCAGAAAAGAAAGAGGGAGAGAGGGAAGGATGGAAGGATGAAAGAACAAAAGAAGGAAGGAAGAAGGAACGAAGGAGGGAAGGAGGGAGGGAGGGAGAGAAGGAAGGAAGGAATCACTTGAACAAGATGGGATGCAAATAAATTTGAGAAAGGAAGGAAAGAAGGAATCACCTGAACTGCAAAATGGGCACCAAATAAATAGAGGAAGGAAGGAAGGAAGGAAGGAAGGAAGGAAGGAAGGAAGGAAGGAAGGAAGGAAGGAAGGAAGGAAGGAAGGAATCACCTGAACTGCAAAATGGGCACCAAATAAATTTGGAAAGGAAAGAAGGAAGGAAAGAAGGAATCACCTGAATTGCACAATGGGTATCAAATAAATTGATGAAGAAAAGAAGGAAGGAAAGAAGGAATCACCTGAACTGCAAAATGGGCATCAAATAAATTGAGGCAGATGGGAAGGAAGGAAGGAAGGAAGGAAGGAAGGAAGGAAGGAAGGAAGGAAGGAAGGAAGGAAGGATGGAAGGATGGATGGATGGATGTAGGGCAAAATGAAAACATTTTTGGATCATCAACAAATAATAACAACATGGTTTGTGTTTTCTATAACGCCTTCACACCCAGACCTTAATTTATGTCTGGTTATGTTGGAGGAGGAAAATGCCCTACGACCAAATTCAACTGCTCTCACACCACAGCCTAACCTACGTCCACTCTGCAGAAACAAGGGCGAAATTTACTTAAAGCAACAAAACTGCCGAGTTTCTTTCTAAGCTGCAGGGATCCTGCTGGGAGTGAATTGGACCTAAGGAGTCCGTGGTTTGCTGCATCATCTCCATCCACAACGTTCGCAGCGACCAACGTCACAGCCAGGCAGAGGGCTCCGTCATTCACAAGAGGGTGCTGTTGACTGCCTTCCAAAGAGAAGGATCGTCGCTGGAAACACGACAGCCGATCTGCTCTAAACAACAGCCTGCCGGATGGGCTTCCGAGGGTTGCTTTCTGGATTGGGATTAACGGGGTGGATTGGATTGAAAAACTACATTCTATAGAGCAGGGGTCCCCAACCCCCGGGCCGCGGGACCGGTGCCGGTCCGTGGCTTGATAGTAACCGGGCCGGCGTGAGCGGCGGAGAGAGTAGCGCAACTCTTAGGAAAGTGTAGCAAACGCTCCGCTATCCTGGCGGCTGGCCGGGGCACTCCTCGGGGGCTGGCCGGGGGCAACAGCCTGCATTGGGGGGGGGTTCGGAGCACCACCTGGCCCTGTGTGGGGGGAAGGGGCTGCCAGGCCCTCCTGCCCGGGATGCAGCCCATCTTTCCCTGCCCCAGTCGAGGATCCTTCGCCCGGGACCCCTGGCAGCTTTCCCGCCCGGTTGCACGTGACCGATGAACACACGTGCGGCCCACGTGACTCGACTCACCTGCTGGAGGCTCCTACCGGTCCGCGGAATTTTTTTTACATGAAACCTGGTGCCGAAAAGGTTGGGGACCCCTGCTATAGAGAACAGCCTTGTCCCATTCCCTGAGACCCCAAGAAGGACCAGGGGAGACATGATAGCAGCGTTCCGATATCTCAGGGGCTGCCACAAAGAAGAGGGAGTCGAGCTATTCTCCAAACAGGGGTGAAATGCTACCACTTTGGACCGGTTCACCTGAACCAGTAGTAAAAAATGCTATCGGTTCAACCAAACTGGTATCTCCGATGATCAGCTGTGACGCACGATTTATATTAGCTGGAAAGCAGGATTTCCTGCTTTCTGGCTAATTTAAATCGTGTGGCACAGCGGATTTCCTCCCTCGCGGTTCTACTTACCTTTGCAAGCGCGCTCGGTAGCAGGCTCCGCTCACCCGCCCGGACATCATCATGCCTGTTTTTGATGCTCTGCGCATGTGCAAAAAGTTCTGCACCTGTGCGGAGGTGGTACAGGTGAGTGAGGTGAGCATGTATGCGCTAATGTTCACATTTGCGAACCAGTAGCGAAGGTATGTAGATTTCACCCTGTCTCTAAAGAACCTAAAGGAAGGACAAGCAGCAGTGGGTAGAAAATAATCAAGGACAGAAGCAATTTAGGACTAAAGAGAAACCATTTCTTACAATCAGAACAATGAATCAGTGGGACAACTTGCCTCCTGAAGTTGTGGAGGCTCCAACACTGGAAGTTTTTAAGAAGAGATGGGACAACCATTTGTTTGAAATGGTATAGGGGTTCCTGCCTGAGCAGGGAGTTGGACTAGAAGACCTCCAAGGTCCCTTCCAACTCTGTTATTCTATTCTAGTCACATCCTATCACCTAGGGAATGGCAGATGTTGGGGACCAACAAACGGCATCAGCGTTAGCTGGGAACGGGGGATTCATTTTTGTAAATGCAAATATAGTTTATAAACAATGTGGGGTTGTTGTTTGTAAGTACAATACAATACAATACAATAGCAGAGTTGGAAGGGACCTTGTAGGTCTTCTAGTCCAACCCCCTGCATGGGCAGGAACCTTATACCATTTCAGACAAATGGCTATCTAACATCTTTTTAAAGACTTCCAGGGTTGGGGCATTGGTGATATGTGAGAGTGAGACAGAGAGAAAGAGAAAGAGAGAGAGAGAGACAGACAGAGACAGACAGACAGAGACAGAGAAATGGGGAGGAAGAGGGTAGGAGAATATTATATCTTATGCTGCTACATTCTGTAATGAAAAATTATAGAGGCAATTTTAGTAGGTAACTTCCTAACCGATGAGTCATTGAATGCCTGAACCAGAGAATAAACATTTGACTTTCATCTGTAATGTTTACAAAATCCATCTCTATGTCTAGCACGGAGTGGCTTCCAACCCATGGGAGGAAATGCAGATGTCAGATTGAGAATCTGATCAGATCGCCAAGATTTTAAAGGGAACTATATGCAACACACCTGAAAGTATTTTTCCACTCCTGTTTAAATTATTTTACGAAGAGACAATATCATTAAGAAATGATGGCCTTCTTAGTATCTTTGGAGTTCCCCATATTGTATGGCATGTACAATGTGCTGCATTATCATAAGCCAGTCTAATTTAAAAAAGGAAAAATTGCCTTAAAACAAGTCAAATGGGTAAAATAACGTGAACAATCCAGATTTTCATGTATGCTTGTGTCACAACACCCTGGTAAGCCCCAATTAAGGGAGGAAGCAAAGCTGCTTTCCTTTTCTGCCTTTCGGCTCATCACCAGAGACCCTCTAGACAGAAAGCTATTAGTTTCGTTGTGTCTTTTTTTTTTTACATGTGTGTTAGGTTTTTGAGCTGATAAATAAATCTATCCTAGTCTCCCTTATTTATTTATTTATCAGTTCAAAAACCTCACACACACACACACACACACACACACACACACACACACACATATTTTTATTGCAACATTTCGGCAAGATCTCACTTGCCATCCTCAGGCTTTGGTCTGTGACTGTGACGAAGCTTTGGTCTGTGACTGTGACCGAAGTCTGAGGATGGCAAGTGAGATCTTGCCGAAACGTTGCAATAAAAATTCCATGCTATATACACGGGAAAACACCCGAGGATGGCAATACCAGCATATCTACACCCATGAAAATCTACGAAACTCAATCCAGAGTCATCCAGACAGAGAACCAAATTAGATTACTGCTGTGTGACATTTTTTAGATATATGTTAGATTTTAAAAAATCTAACATATATATATATATATATATATATATATGTGTGTGTGTGTGTGTGTGTGTGTGTGTGTGTGTGTTAGTTTTATGAGCTGATCAATAAATAAATCAGAGAGACTAGTATAGATCTATTTCGAGCTTTTTAGCTCTCATCAGCTAGCCATACCCTGACTGGGATTTGAACTGGGGCTGTATTGCATATCAGTCAAGAGCCTTTAGCCATTCAGCCAGCCAGGCTCTCCCATTGCATCCCATTACAAAAGATGTATATGTTTTCGTAGATTTTCACAGGTGTAGGGGACCGAAGCCTGAAGATGGCAAGTGAACGGGATGACTCAACATTGAGGGCATACGGAATGCTGTTACCTTCCCACCAAAAATGGTTCCTATTTTTCCACTTGGAATAATATAAGAGGCACAATACCATGCATTTAATTGAATCTGTCTTTGTATACCCATCTTTATTAGATATAGTTAGTTGGTTGACTCAGCCTTCCATCCTTCTGAGGTCGGTCAAATGAGAACCTAGATTGTTGGGGGCACTAGGCTGACTCTGTAAACTGTTTATTGCTTACAGAGGGCTTTAAAGCACTGTGAAGCGGGATATAAGTGCTAAATGCTATTGCTATTGCTATTGCAGGCTAACTCTGCCTACTGCCAAAAGTTTGATGCTGACCGGCTGAAGGTTGACTCAGCCTTCCATCCTTCTGAGGTGGGTACAGTGAGGACCCAGATTGTTGGGGGCAAGAGGCCGACTCTGTAAACCGCTTAGAGAGGACTGTAAAGCACCGTGAAGCGGTATATAACTCTAAATGACATTGGTATTTTTGAATTAATGCTGATTTCTGCATTGTGCAAACCAGAACAGTAGATGGCAGGATAGACTTGAAATTCAGATGTTGTTGAATAGTTCTAGGCCTTGGTTCGGAGTCAAGATTCCTTGGGTAGGTAAAAACATTGAAAGGAGTTGGCCCAGTGACATCATATAGGTCTGATGAAACTACCCTCCTAAACCAAAATATAGAACAGGGCCCGTCTGGAAACAATGCCAAACTCAGCTTCCAAAAACCTTTTGGAAGATGCTAGATCTCTAGATGGCTCAGTGGCTAAGATGTTGAGTTTGTTTGATCAGAAAGGTTGGCAGTTCGGCAGTTCGAATCCCGAGCACAGCATAACGGAGTGAGCTCCTGTTACTCCTCCCAGCTTCTGCCAACCTAGCAGTTCGAAAGCACGTAAAAATGCAAGTAGAAAAATAGGGGATTCTGCTTCCTAAATATTTTTTTTTCTATTTCTGCAAAATCTTTCAAGCACAATTGTTCTCCCCTGTTTCCTAGTCCCATTTTTAAATTGCCCAGTAATATCTTAACTCCGCATTTCAGTTTGCCCTCCAGATTTTATTTATTTATTTATTTTTCACATTTATATACCGCCCTATCTCCCTTGCGGGACTCAGGGCGGTGCACAGGGAGTAATAAAATACTATAACACAAAATGCAGTAGAAATATATTAAAAATAAATTAAATTAGAAACCCGTGCTAAAAACATAAAAAACCCTTGCTAAGATCAAATTTAAAAACTATGTCCTAACTATAACACCTATCCAACCCCAATGTAAAGATGTCCAAAAGCAGCAGGTTGGAAAAAGCAGAGAGATGCAATCTATGATCCATGGCTGCAGTCTTGATGAATGTCATGAATTACATGCTTACAGAACCTTCATTGTTCATGAAGGACCAAAGGTCAAAGGACAGGCTCCTGAACTTTTGCACCCCTGATCCAGTTCCAACTTTATTCTTGGAAATGTCCCTTGCTGACCTAAAGGAAAAGGCAGCTGTTTGATTCCCATATATGTAATCAGCTGGGCTAAGAGACAATGTGTGAGCCAATTCTGCTAAGCCTCAATCAATCTTCTGAGAATTCTTGTGTGGGAAAGGGCTCCTGTCAATGGCCAGATTGAACGCAGTCTTGGTTGATTGTGGCTTAATAAAATTCATGTCCTGGACTGCTCTTTCTCTTAAATTCCTTGTGTGTCTAACCACACTTGGCCAAATCAAGCATTATCCTACTCTACTACTCTATCCTACCTTACCCTACCCTACCCTACCCTACCCTACCTGACCCAACCCTACTCTACCCTTCTGTACTCTACTCTACTCTACCCAACCTGACCCGACCCTATCCTTCTGTACTCTACTCTACTCTACTCTACTCTACCCGACCTGACCCTACCCTACCGTACCCTTCTGTACTCTACTCTACTCTACTCAACCTGACCCGACCCTACCCTACCCTTCTGTACTCTACTCTACTCTACTCTACCCGATCCTACCCTACCCTACCCTACTCTACTCTATCCATTCTACTCCACTTGTTTCCTTCCCTTCTCTTCTCCTTTCGTTTCCTCCCTTTCCTCCCTTCCCCTTTCCTTTCTCCTTCCCTTTCCCCTTCCCCTTTACTTCCCCTCCCCTCCCCTCCTTTCTTACCCTGTTCCATTCCAGCACAACTATCACATTTTGAGATCTGAAGCTGACAGCCTGCTCCCTTGGTTTTCATTTAATTCCTTATCACTCATCCCAGGTCAATCCCTTGGATCAAACCAAAATCGAACCAGTCTTCCCATCACTGGTGTTTTTCAGATACACTGGTCTTCGATTCCTGGACACAACAATCTGGTTTCTAGCAACATGAGGGTCCAATTTCCAAACGCACCAGATTTCTTTGGTCCTTCCAGTCCTTCCCCTAAAACTAAATTTCATTTTTAAGGGAGATCAGCTGAAGTGGGCATGGAAACTGGAATCCCTCTTCATGTTGGCCTCCCAACTTCCATGGGACCATTTCCCCTTTATTGCTCTTAAATCTTAGAGCAGGGATGGAGAACCTTTTCACCACCCAGTGTCCAAACTGGAGCAAGAGTCAGAGCACCGGAAACCCAAAGACCAGCTGGCCGGTGCGCACGCGTTTATAAAGCAGTACTAATATTTCTATTCTTATCAGCAGGGCTGCCACGGCATCATCAGATGACATCCATGGGACCCCAAAAACACATTTCAAACAAAGAGGTGAGTTTGTGAGATGTGGTCATCTACATGAGATTTTGGTGGTACTTAATGTTCTTTGGGCACCTGATGATTCTGAAGGCTGCTGAACCCATGATTTTTTCATGACAAAGAAAGCCATCATCTCATAATTTACAAACCATAATTAACCAAAGCTCCAAAACACAGTACCTGGTTCAACAATGATTCATAAATCAGGGGCTGGGTTTGTATCTCAGATGCTTCTGTGCAATGTGTGAATTCCACCAATCTAAGTGTGCAAGAGTCTTACAGCTGCATAACTGCTTTGCAGAATTGTTGAAAAAGCAGAAAGAAATAATCCCATACAACTCCAATTCATTCTTTCAATGAAGGATGGCAAATCATACTAATACCACTCCATAAAGCCTTAGTAAGACCACACCTAGACGACTGAATCAGTTCTGGTCACCACTCTATAAAAAAGATGTCGAGACTCTAGAAAATGTGCAGAGAAGAGCAACCAGGACGATTAGGCGCATGCGTTCATAAAGAAGCACTAACATTTCATGTGATTTTGATTCTATGCCTCTATTTATATAACCTAGGAGCATGATGGCGAACCTATGGCATGTGTGCCAGAGGTGGCCTGCAGAGCCCTTTGTGTGGGCATGCCATTGTCAGCCGCTCTTCCAGTTTCTGCCATGCACATGTGCACCGGCTAGCTGGCCTTTGGGTTTCTGTCACTCCCGCGCATGTGAAGAGCAGCTGGCTGGCAGACACACGCACGCCAGAAACCGGAACAGCAGCTGGCGACGGTGCACATGCCCACAGAGGGGGCTTTGCGGGTCACCTCTGGCCCACGTGCCATAGGTTCGCCATCACGGTCTTATTTATTTATTTTTATTTTATTTTAATTAAATTTATATCCCGCCCTTCTACGGAGAGGACCCAGGACGGCGCACAGGAATTTAAAAAACATACAAAACGACACAATACAAAACTTAAAAGACATATTAAATTCTCATCCTATGCTAAAATCCAATTAAAATCCCCAAATTAAAACTGTCTAAAATAGTCCCAGCGGAAGGTTACGCTAGGCCGGCTTGGTGAAAGAAATGTGTCTTTAGACACTGACGGAAGAGGCGGAGGTCCGAGACGGTGCGAAGTTCAGGGGGTAGGTCGTTCCAAAGGGCGGGGCCCGCCACAGAGAAGGCCCTTCCCCTAGGTGTCGCCAGTTGGCATTGCCCGACCGACGGCACCCTGAGAAGGCCCTCTCTGTGGGAGCGGATCGGACGAAGGGATGTATGGGGCAGGAGACGGTCTCGCATATAACCGTTGTCTTAGAGCGACTTCAGTTCAAGGAGAACCGGGTGTCCTCCAGAGCCAGGCCAGAATCTGGGGAACGTTTTCCAGAGAAGTCCCAAAAAAATTCAACCCCCACAGACCAACCAGTTCTGTGCTCCATGCTCCATCCAGTTGCCCTGGAAAGAAATATATCGGTTCAGCCACCCAAGTGGCCCAATCAGGTGATGTTCCAGCTGCATATCGGAAGAGGGTTGCATGCCAACGTCCGTTAGTGGTTAATGCATAATGTCGGCCTTTCCAGCTAGAAGCAGCACTACACAGAATCGTGAATAAAATCCCACTCTGTAAATATTTGCAGAGTCAATACCGCAATATGCCAGAGATGTTTAATTACCTTGGGCTCGCAGTCTGTTGTGGTTCAAAGTAAATTTAATCCTAGCAGTTCAGCTTGGCTAATATTTCTTTCAAGCCCCCATCCTCCCCTTGCGCCCACCCAAAAGCCGATGAATCGGTTGGACGTATTGAATATTGGTTTGGACTTGCTATCCTTTTTCTACCCTCCCCTCCTCCACGTTCTTGGCTAAACGACATTCCACGCACGGAGAATCAAAGCATTTTTAATTCATCTGGCACTCGTCGCAAACTGCTTCGGTCTTCGGGATTGCGTTCAGACCCCAGGTCCCATGCTGCACTTCCCCAATGTAGATGTGTGAACCCAACAGAATCCTTGATGATTTTGCTGGCGTTGCTTTGATCAACGCCATTGGCTATAGCCTCTTTGTGGGATGGGAAAGAACGTGGTTCTAGGCACAAGACTCCATCTGTATGTAGGACATCCCAGCTGCACGTCACATGGAGGCGAGTGACCTTATGATTCTTGACGAATGTATCTTGTCCTTTTATGTGCACGGAGAGCATACGCACCAAAGACAAATTCCTTGTGTGTCCAATCGCACTTGGCCAATAAAGAATCCTTTTCTATTCTATTCTCTCAGCAGGGCTGCCACGGCATCATCAGATGACATCCATGGGACCCCAAAAACACATTTCAAACAAAGAGGTGAGTTTGTGAGATGTGGTCATCTACATGAGATTTTGGTGGTACTTAATGTTCTTTGGGCACCTGATGATTCTGAAGGCTGCTGAACCCATGATTTTTTCATGACAAAGAAAGCCATCATCTCATAATTTACAAACCATAATTAACCAAAGCTCCAAAACACAGTACCTGGTTCAACAATGATTTATAAATCAGGGGCTGGGTTTGTATCTCAGATGCTTCTGTGCAATGTGTGAATTCCACCAATCTAAGTCAATTCTGTGCAAGAGCCTTGCAGCTCCATAACTGCTTTGCAGAATTATTGAAAAAGCAGAAACAAATAATCCCAAACAACTCTAATTAATTCCTTCAATGAAAGTTGGGAAATCATACTAATACAACTCCATAAAGTTTTAGTAAGATCACAGCTAGACTACTGAATCAGTTTTGGTCACCACACTATCAAAAAGAGGTTGAGACTCTAGAAAATGTGCAGAGAAGAGCAACCAGGACGATTAGGGGAATGGAGACCAAAACATATGAAGAACAGTTGCAGGAACTGGGCATGGCTAGTCTAGTGAAGAGAAGGACCAGTGGAGACATGAGAGCAGTGTTGCAATATTTGAGGGGCTGCCACAAAGAAGAGAGAGTCAAACTATTCTCCAAAGCACCCAAAGTCCAGACAAGGAATAATGGATGGAAACTGATCAAAGAAAGATTCAACCTAGAAACAAGGAGAAAATTTCTGACAGTGAGAACAATCAACCACTGTGGGAGCTTCATGCCTGGAGGCTTTCAAGAAGAGACTGGACTGCCATCTGTCAGAAATGGTGTAGGGTCTCCTGCGTGGCTAGAGGGTTAGACTAGATGACCTACAAGACCCCTTCCAACTCTGTTAATCTAATTATAATTTGGGAAGGTTTTTAATCATGGGTTTTAGCACGGGTTAATCTAATTTAATATATTTTAAATTGATATTTATTGTATTTTTGTGGTTTTAATAATGCCTGTGCGCCGCCCTGGGTCCTAACAAGGAGAAGGGCGGGGTATAAATTTAATAAAATAAATAAATCTATAAATCATGCTTGTCTGACTGAGCTCAGCCTGCAACGTTAAGGGATTAATGGCACAGCTACACTTCAGTAGATCCACACTGTCAATTCTCTTGTAAGTTTCCTGTTATTTATTTTCCACAGGTCTTTAACGTCCTTCCTCATTGCCCATATGATTCAGCCGTCCAGGAATGCTTCCAGAGAAATCAAATATTGATCAGGGGATGCTGAAATATTAACTACCATTTTGTTATTCAGCAATTATGTATCACTTCTTTCCTTTCTGTGCAATTCTTACAGACAGGAAAGAGTAGGGGGGGGAAATTGACTCATCAATATAGAAGGAACAGATTTCTTCCCCCCCCCCCCCAAATGCTGTCACTTCAAATAAACTTCTACCCTGCGGAAAGGTTTTAATTAAGGCAACCTGTCAGCAAATTAGATTAATTTGCTTAGGAAAATGATGCCACAATGCTCGGAAAACAGCTCCACAAAAAGCTTTATAGACACAGCTATCTCCAAGGGCAGAAGAAAATAATGGTGAAGTCATGTAATTGCTGGAATCCATTGCCAGTAAAAGGTTGGAGGCCAATTTTTTTCCCTACCAGCCAAGAATCAGTTCCCCGACAGGTTCAGAGAGCTGAAGAATCCTGTTAGCTCAATAGGAAAGAGCACCCTGCCTTACTACTAGGAAAAGGTGAAGGTTCCCCTCGCACATATGTGCTGGTCGTTCCTGACTCTAGGGGGCGGTGCTCATCTCCATTTCAAAACCGAAGAGCCAGCGCTTTCCGAAGACGTCTCTGTGGTCATGTGGCCAACTCAACATCACTCACGTCAATGGGCGCTTGGCCTTAGCTGTTACAGTGGAATAAGGGTTAACCGGAGAGGCAGTTTCTGTAAGCAGGGCAATCAAGATGAGGTTAGAAACAGCACCAGAATGTTTCCTTTCCGCCTTCCTTACAGGATTAGCCCGGTAAAGTAGGGAAAAAGACAAAAGGAGATTTCTTCCAACATCCGGTTGGAAAGTTACCAACGGGTTCTCCCGAATAGGTTAGAAAGTTACCAACAGGTTCTCCCGAATAGGTTAGAAAGTTACCAACAGGTTCTCCCGAATAGGTTAGAAAGTTACCAACAGGTTCTCCCGAATAGGTTAGAAAGTTACCAACAGGTTCTCCCGAATAGGTTAGAAAGTTACCAACAGGTTCTCCCGAATAGGTGCGAACTAGCTGAATCCCACCACTGGTTCTAATTCTGCTTTAGGCATGAAACAAGTTGGATGATTTTGAGCCAATCTTTCTGTCTTAGCCCTGGGAACCAGGGAAGGGCAATCTACTTCTGAAACCTTGCCAAGAAAACCGCAGAAACTATCCAGGCTTTTGCCAGCAATTTAAAAAAAGGGGGGGGCAGAATTGATGACACACACAAATCATACACATGGGGAAAAAAGGGAGGCAGAAGGGCCCTATGGGGAAAAAAATAAGAAATCTGCAAGAGGAATGGGAAATGACAGCCTTAGACAGAATACCTGCAAATAAACCCAACAAGACAGACATAGATTTCAGTGGATAATCTGAACTGCAGAAAAAACAATGGCTACCAACCTGCCTTCCATTGAGGACCTGCACACTGCACAAGTCAAAAAGTGGGCTGTGAAAATATCTACAGACCCCTCACATCCTGGACATAAATTGTTTCAACTCCTACCCTCAAAATGATGCTATAGGGCACTGCACACCAAGGCAACTAGACACAGGTTTCCCCCCCGAATGCCATCACTCTGCTAAACAAATAATTCCCTCACCGCTGTCAAACTATTTACTAAATCTGCATTACTATTACTAATAATCTTCTCATCGTTCCTATCACCCATCTCCTCCCACTTAGGACTGTATGGCTGTAACTTTGTTGCTTGCATCCTTACGCTTGGTATTGATATTGATTGTTTCTTGATTGCTCATTTGTACCCTATGACTTTAGGGTACACGTTTAGTTATGATTCTTAACAAATGTATCTTGTCTTTTTATGTACAGTGGGGGCATCTGCACCAAAGACAAATTCCTTGTGTGTCCAATCACACTTGACCAATAAAGAATTCTATTCTATTCTATTCTATTCTAGTCTAGTCTAGTCTAGTCTATTCTAGTCTATTCTAGTCTATTCTATTCTATTGCATTGCATTGCATTCCACCCCACCCCACCCCACCCCACCCCACCCCATCCCTATCCCTATCCCTACTCCTACCCCTACCCCTACCCCTACCCCTACCTATTCTATTCTATTGCATTCCATTCCATTCCATTCCACCCCACCCCATCCCTAACCTATCCCTATCCCTATCCCTATCCCTATCCCTATCCCTATCTATTCTATTCTATTCTATTGCATTCCATTCCATTCCACCCCACCCCAACCTATCCCTATCCCTATCCCTATCCCTACCCCTACCCCTACCCCATTCTATTCTATTCTATTCTATTCTATTCTATTCTATTGCATTCCATTCCATTCCATTCCATTCCATTCCACCCCACCCCACCCCACCCCACCCCACCCCAACCTATCCCTATCCCTATCCTATCCTATCCTATCCTACTCTATTCTATTCTAATGGTTCCTTGAGGCAGAAGCCCCCCAAAAACTTTTTTGGAGACATAATTTCTCTAAAATTAATTGATGACAGCGTGGGGCTGAGTAAGGGAGAGAAAGAATTTGGAAGTTAGGATATTGTAGATACATACATATAAATTTCAGGCCAATTTCCCTGCTGCCGTGGAAACCTATGCATCTCAGTACTATTAATATACAGTATATGCATGTCCAAACCTAGAGTAATGGAAAGTTTTCGGGTTTCTCACAACACAGCTGAGCACAACGGGTGTCTGACGCAATTCAACGGCATGTCCTACTTTCTTTTTTTCTTTTTTCCATTTTGCCCAGGGAATGAGGATTAAGAAGGAATAAACATTATTATTATTATTATTATCATTAATAATAATTCTCCAAAGCCAAGCTGCGTCAGTAGACACGAAGAACAAAGCGGGAAGGAAAGTTTCCACGGTTTATTTTTAAAAGGAAGGGTTTAATTTCAGAATATGAAATAGTGTGTGAGAGATTCGAAAAATAAATAAGGGGGAAACGGCCAGGAGGGAATGTCTAAAACTTTACAAAATATACATTTTAACTCCCTCTTTCCAGCCCCCCCCCCCAATTCCCTCACCACCACCTTCTGCCTCCCACTAGAAGAGTCTAGTCAGTTTGCAAATATCTTGGAAATGTAGCATTTCTATTTATTATTTTTCTTTCTTTTTCTTAAAAATAAAACTTTTCAAGGCCAGGCCAGACATTTCTCAGGATGGAAACATCATAATATACATACATGATATACATAGAACAACTACGGACCTCCGCTCCTTCCGTCAAAAACTAAAAACGCACTTTTTCTGCCTGGCCGGCTTGGGGTAACTGAATTGCTCTATTAGGGTTTTTAGGGGTCTAATTTTAGTTGGTTTGGGTTTTTAGCGCAGGGTTAAGTTTAATTCATTTTAAATTGTATTTATGCTTGTGTTTTTATATATGTCTTTTTAAATCCTCTGTGCACCGCCTCGAGTCCCTTTGGGGAGAGAGAACGGTCCATAAATTAAAATTATTATTATTATTATTATTTCAAAGGAAGCCCATCGTCCTCATCCCCTGGGCATCTGGGGGCTGCCTTATGTAGGGTTTTGCAGGGTTAGGCAGAAAACAGTCCCTCAGTGTAGGCCTGGCTGATTTAAGTTTCAAAAACAGCATAGACATTGATAAAGGGGATTTGAGGGAGGGATGATGTAGAACACCAATCCCCAAACTACGAACCGCCGACCGGATACAGCCCGCCAATGCAAAGCAGCAGTGGGTTGCCAATTTTGTTACTACCAGTTCAAGCGCACTTCTGCTCACGTGTAACGCTTCTGCGCATGTGCAGAAGCATCCGGGCAAGTGGGCGGAGCTTCCCACCACCGCTACTACCAGTTCAGCTGATCTGGGCCAAACTAGGAGTGGTGGGATTCAGCCCCTCGCCCTGCCCCGTTGGCCTTATATTCCAACGAGTATCCATTCCATCTGCACTTCTGGTTTGTTACTTTACCGGTTGAGCTGCACTTCTGATCACATAGCCGAAAGGCGCTGGGGGGGGAATCAGCTGACTGACGGGTGATCATGTGATCCAGGGCCGGTGTGCGATTAGGGCCAGCTTGTAAAGTAGTGCTTTAAAAGTCTTTAAAAACGCTTTAAAAACAGCCTTTCAGGGTGTTTTTCATAGCCATATGATCCGGGGCCGGTGGGTGAGTAGGGGAGGAGCAGGTACATCAAGGACAAATGGACTGCTAAATTGGCCACGCCCATTCCATCACATGCCCACCCAGCCATGCCCACCCAGTCACATGACCATTCTAGCCCCGCGCGCCCCGCGGGTCCAGCCCTCCCCCAACAGTCTGAGGGACCGTGAATCAGCCCCCTATTTAAAAAGTTTGTGGACCTCCGATATAGAATATGATGAACACCCTACAATTTCCCAAGAATTTTTTTTTTTTTTAAGAAATGGGCTGTGAAATTCAATTAACCTGAAGATCCCACGAGGATGCGGAGTGCTGACCAAGATTTACTGGCCACTGGTTGGACTTCATTGCCCGAGCCTCATATCCACAGCAGAGACATAATGACAAGAGCCAAGTTGGGTTAACCCTCTATTCAGTGCCGTAGTAACTTCAAAGGACTGCTCAACAAAAGGTCGTAAGTCAAGGACTCTGTAACATAATAATGAAACCAAAACAGTCCCCCCCATCCTGTCTGTGTAATAAAAAGTCGGGTTGACCGCACGCCCTTTTTTTTTGCCATCGGAGAAGAAAAATGCAGAATGAGTTGAGGAATCAGAGAGAGAGAGAGAGATCGTAATGCCTCTGCAGAAGTCGGCTTTGGCGTTTTATAGTCTTTACAAATTTTATAGAAAATATTCAACATCTAACAAAATAAATAAAACATATTTTAATCAGAGGTGCCTAACGATCAGCTTCGGAAAAAATCTGCAGGGCCAAAGGGGAGGGTTTAGGGCTCCATTGGTTTGCTTCCATTGGCTACTAAATTTTAAGAGAACGGGTTCTCAGTGGTGCTCGGGAGTGAGTGATTGCGCTTTCAGCAACGTGAAAAAATACCGCTAAGTCCATTTGAGAAGATTTTTTTTTTAAAAAAAGGAAAGCTCCTTCGCAAAGAGTCTGTATTGTCCATGTTCGATTGTTCCATGTAGCTCTTTCGGATCCGTTTATTCTTTTAGTGCTCATATGCTAGAGATTTCTCGTCATGGTTATGAATCCTCGTGCTGAGGGACATTTTGTCTCGCCTTCCCTTGCTGCTCTGAAGAACCTTACGCTGAGATCTTCTACGAAAAGGGCCTCTCCAAACGTCCCTTCCAAGCCTGCGAATAATGCAGGCTCACCCCCAAAGTTCTCTCCGATACAGGCTTCTATCCAGTGTAATGCAGCTTGAAAAGTACGGCCACCTCCTCAATTGCTAGATGACCGATGGAGAAGAGGGGTTCTTCTGATGACCAGGCCCTTCAGATTGCCAAACGTCCCCGTAGCGGGCAACGCAAAGGTCTTCCTGTTGTGCTGAAGAGACCCAACGCATCTGAAAATCCATAACCAAAGGCAAGTTTGGAGGAACGGGCTTCCCGATGAAAGATACGCATGTCCAATGGTCAGCTAGCTATTCAGGAGGCGCCCGAAGAGTCCTCAGCTTCTTATCATCCAGCCCCTTCCAATACTTGAAGTTGTTGTCTAGGTGTTGCATCAGATTTGGTAGATCCGCAAAAGCTGGAAAAGACAACAGTGAAGTCATGGACACCTCTGGGAAACTGGATCCAAAGATGGAGAATGTTGGGGGTTTATTGTCTTACTTGTGGGGGAAGCTATGGGCAACCTACAGCTTCAGGGATAGCAAAGGCATTTAGGCTTATATGAGCCATGGTGGCACAGTGGTTAGAGTGCTGTTCTGCAGGCTACTTCTGCTGACTGCCAGCTGACTGCAATTTGGCAGTTCGAATCTCACCAGGCTCAAGTTGACTCAGTCTTCCATCCTTCTGAGGTTGGTAAAAGGAGGACCCAGACTGTTGGGGGGCAAGAGGCTGACTGTAAACTGCTTAGAGTGGGCTGTACAAGCACTGTAAAGCGATATATAAATCTATGTGCTATTGCTATATACTGCTTCACAGTACTTCACAGCCCTCTGTAAGGGGTTTGCAGAGTCAGTATATTGCCCCAGAGGAAGAAGAAGGAGAAGAAGAAGAAGAAGAAGAAGAAGAAGAAGAAGAAGAAGAAGAAGAAGAAGAAGAAGAAGAAGAAGAAGAAGAAGAAGAACAACAACAACAACAACAACAACAACAACAACAACAACAACATTGAACCTGGTGAGATTCAGACTGCCAAATTGCAGGCAGCCAGCAGTGAGCAGAAGTAGCCTGCAGTACTGCACTCTAACCACTGCGCCACCACAGCTCTTAACAGAACTGTTCCTCCTTTGTGGTACCCCCAAAACTCTACCTGATCTTCAGGGCTGAAAACCGGCAAAGCCCTTTTCCATGATTTTGAGCTAGGAGGCAGATGAAACTGACCATGTAATAGAAGCCATAAAAGAGTCACACTTTCTTAAAACAGCAAAGAGCATTCCATGCGCTCACCTCAAAGATGGGCGAGGGTGCCGACGACCAAGTTAAAGCCATTTAGACCTGGCACCCCAGTTTTTTTATTTCTGCCGCTTCAAAGCAGCAGAAAGCAATACTGCCACTGTTCAGTAGCGTATCCCCAAGAGAGATAGTTAGAAGGAATTCAGGAGAGGTCACACAAAAATAAAAACCATCCTGGACCACAGGCTGCCTACCACTGGTGGGTTCCATCTGGTATGGCCCGGTATGGCCATACCGGAAGTAGCCGGGAGCAGCATCCAGTGCACCGGTATGGTGTCTTTTTTGGCCCGCCCGCCTGGCCGCGTCCCATACCTGTTTTTAAAGACACTTTAAAATTGCGCACTCGTGAGGCACCTGCGCAACTGCCAAGCCGCTGGGTGTCGCAAGGGCAGTGGAGTACACATGCATGCTAAGCGCATGTGCATGACCAGGATGCCCAGCTCCGTGCGCAGCGTACCGGTATGGCCAGGGAGAGGAATCCACTACTGCTGCCTACTCATGTCGTTGAATGACCCGATCAGGACCATAGGTTGCCCTGTCTACCACAATCCTTCTGTCACCCAATCAGTATTGAAGGATATGCAAAAACTGGACCATCCCTACAGGTAGGTCATGAACAGAGTTTTCTCTCTTTCTTCTGGATCAAAGAGAAGAAATGGCTTACCGTCCCAAGCGTCGAACATGTCCGTGATGAAATAATCGATGAACGAGATTTGAGATTTAGGAATACTGCAGGTATTCCTGTCGAAAACCGGCATCACAACTGGCAAACCTTGCCTCTTCTCGTCATCGGTCTGCAAAACAACAACAATAACAACAACCAATGCACACAATTATTTGGTTTATTACTACTAACAATATCTCCTCTAGTCCCGTTAGTGTTGTGTAGCTGTGACCCTGGGGGAATGATGGGGACAGTGCAAATATCTACTTGTATATTTGAGAAATAAAACGACAGGGCAAGAAACCGACGTATCCCAAAGGTGATTTTTTTTCAGGAGGCAACTGGATTTTCTTCTTTCTTTCGAAGACATTTCACTTCTCATCCAAGAAGCTTCTTCAGATCTGACTGGATCGGAGGTCGTATTCAGCTGGTTCGGATCAGTTCACCCCAACTGTTTGCAGACATCGCAAGTGGACTGCCCACCCGCCCTGGCTCTATGCTGTCCTATTTAGGCATGTTTTTAAGGCCGGGCCAGAGGTGGGTTGCTACCGGTTCGGCCCGGTTCAGCCGAACTGGCAGTGGAATTCAGGCCTGGGTCGCTGGCAGTTCTGCAACCCAGGCTGGCCATGCCCCCCAAACCGATTCCATTGCTGCTTCTTGCCCACCGCCATTTTGGATTTTAGTGACTGTGCATGCACGCAGAACAATTTGCATCGAACAGTGCACGGGTTGCGAATCGGCAGTAATGCCAGCAGCAACCCACTCCTGGATTGGGCGCATGCACAGAAGGCAAAGCCCATGCACGGAAGGCCGGGCACGCGTGTGGAAAAGGAGCATGCACCTGCGAACCGGTGGTAACAAAATCTGAAATCCACCGCAGGATGGGATGGTAGGGAGTGGAAGGATTTATCCTCCTTGTAGACAGTTGGCCATTTGTATTCTTTGAGAGCAGTGTTTCTCAACCTTGGCAACTTGAAGATGTCCGGACTTCAACTCTCAGAATTCCCCAGCCAGCATTCGCTGGCTGGGGAATTCTGGGAGTTGAAGTCCGGACATCTTCAAGTTGCCAAGGTTGAGAAACACTGTTTTAGAGAGTCACTGAAGCCACTTGGAGGCCACTTCAAGGCCCCTTGGTCTGTGTCATCATGACATGGATGACCGGGAATCTCAGTAGACATAAACTGAGGTATGATTTTTTTTTAGTAATAATTTTTAGTTATTTTTCATAAGCACAAGTAGTACAGATTTCCACCGAAAACCACATCAAAAAGCCATCTTTCATTACGAGTTCCCAATTTTTAAGAATCTATTAATTTATCACCGATTTCTATACGTTTCTTCAGTAGCATCACTTATTTTTCATATCAATTATTACAATTCTTATATCTCAACCCTGATCTTACTAGTTATTTTAACATCCTTTTATATATAAAGTATGACAATGTAGTGGCATTCTATGTATAAAACCAACAGAGAAAAAAAATAGATTTTAAAAAGCAAAAGTATGGTATGATTGTATGGTATGGAATGAAAGGTATGATTTTTTTTTTTGAATGAGGGGCAGGGACTCAAGGGCCACCAAAAGAGATTTAAAGACCAGTGAAATCTGGGGAAAGTCTCGCCCCCATCTCCCTTTTCATCCCCTGGGAAAAATGAAGACTGAAATCCAGTGGAAAGTTCTCCAGCTTGCTATCTTAACTCACCTGTGCAAAATACTCCTCTGAGATCCGGCCTGCCCACTCAATGCACTGTTCCAACGAACGGCAGGGGTTGGAAACATCAGCACACTTAATTAGCATCCGTTTGATCAGGATTCGATTCTCAGCAGACGTGAGGACGTTTTTGACGGGATCCCCATCGCCATTGGTACTCTTAGGGGAACAAAATGTACAAGTGTTGTCCACAAAGTTTTTACTTTATTTTTATAACAATACAAAAATTCCATTTTCGATTAAACAGTGCGTTGTCTGGGTACAAATAGTTTTAGGAAATAGAAATCGAAATATTTACAACAGTGTTCATTACATTAATATTGATTCTATAATAATGATGATGATGATGATGTTTACTTATCCATTTGAACATACCGCCCTTATATCCTTGATCCTTTCCCTGTATTTCTCTGTTTCTCACGTCTGTTTTTTATCAGCTAACCATTGATAAAATAAACCGCAGGGCAAAAAGTATTTGGTTTCTTTCTTTTCCTTAATTGTGTTAGTTTGTCCATTTTTGCACATTCCAGTATTTTTTAAATCACATTTTATCGTACCATTATTATTATTCTACTCTGGAACTTCAGAGAACAAATCTTGATGTATTTCTAGAGGATACCTCTTGTAATACTTCAAAAGTCTCATTTTTCACGGTTAATCAACCTCGCCCCATTCCTAAGAGGTCCGTAAAGGGGGTGTGCATAAGCACACCAGCGTGCCTACCGTCCCTCTCCTACTGTCCCCATTTATCTGTATTTACTTCCTTTATGTTCTTACCAAGAAAGAAAGAAAGAAAGAAAGAAAGAAAGAAAGAAAGAAAGAAAGAAAGAAAGAAAGAAAGAAAGAAAGATAGGAAGGAAGGAAGGAAGGAAGGAAGGAAGGGGAAGGAATAAAGAAAGAAAGAAAGAAAGAAAGAAAGAAAGAAAGAAAGAAAGAAAGAAAGAGAAAGAAAGAAAGAAAGAAAGAGGAAGGAAGGAAGGAAGGAAAGAAAGAGTAAGAAAGAAAGAGAAAGAAAGAAAGAGGAAGGAAGGAAGGAAGGAAGGAAGGAAGGAAGGGAGGAAGGAAGGAACAGGAAGGAAGGAAGGAGGGAAAGAAAGAAAGGCAGGAAGGAAGGGAGGAAAGGAAGGAAGGAAAGGAAGGAAAGAGAAAGAAAGAAAGAAAGATTTAGATTTAGATTTAGATTTAGATTTAGATTTAGATTTAGATTTATTTGATTTATAAATCGCAACCTATCTCCCTGAAGGGACAGGAAGTTAAAAACAAGTATAAAAATAAATAAATAAACACACCATACAAAATAAACCAAAGAAAGAAAGAAAGAAAGAAAGAAAGAAAGAAAGAAAGAAAGAAAGAAAGAAAGAAAGAAAGAAAGAAAGAAAGAAAGAAAGAAAGAAAGAAAGAAAATATGCTGGGTAAGATTGATTTTTCATCTGTTTAAACAATTCAGAGTGACGCACATTGCGATTCGCTCCAATTTACCTTTCCATTTCCTTCCCAGAGTCTAGTCTGGAGAATTTTAAATGGGGCTCATGAATGGGAACGGTTGCGACACACGACAAAGGAAGCAGTCCCAATAATCTGGACACCTCGGCTCCCGTCTTAGGCTCAGCCACATCATGAGGTCTCTCTCATTTTTGTTCCCCTCCCAAAAACGGTGCCCTTTGAGAGGTTTCCAACGTTTGTCCAAAAACTGCTGGGATAACTCAAGGAATCGGAGCTTCAGCTCCCGTTTTGAAATACTTGGGTTTGCTCCAGGTTTTTGCGGAATCAATGGAAACAGTTCATGGGACGCTCAAAGAAGCCCTTTGTGAAGAGCCCAGAAACGGCCGCTACCAATGCAGAGGAAGTCTTCAATCCACCGTGCAAAAGTAAACAGCAGAGTGAAAAAAGCATGGGGAGCGGGGGTGGGGGGGGGGGGCAGGCTAAGGGAATGTTCGGCAAGTCTGTTTCTCTCCCAGAACGTCAGAAAGGGCAAAGATGTCTTTTCGCGAAGGAGGTGGCTTCTCAAAAGCCTCCCAGCCGCCATTGGAACAGGGCAATGGTCTTAAAAAAAAACCCACAACCTCCAAATTTAGAATAATAATAATAATAATTTAATAATAATAATAATTTTAATATTTCTAAACCGCACCCTCTCCCCACAGGGACTCGGGGCGGTGCACAGGCAAAATAAAAACAATAAATACATACAAACATTTCATTAAAAATAAATTAAATCTAAACCTGCGCTAAAATTCCCCATTAAAACTAAGCTATATTATAAAACTTCCCATTAAGTTTTTAAGTTAAGAAACTTTGCCAATCCCCATATTTTGCAAAGATTTCCTCCTCAGTTGTTTTTTGTGGGAACGAAATGGCGGATACGCCAAAATCGGCATCCCCAGAGCATTAAACGTAGTAAAAGACAGACCATATTTTTGGGAGTATATGTTTTATGTTTTATTTAACTTATATACCGCAGCCCTCTCCCATAAGGGACTCGGGGCGGTGCACAGGAGATTAAGAACCCGGATCCGAACATATATAAAAAAGAATAAATACGTCGTAAATAATCAATATAAAATCCTATTAAATTAAACAATACCCTGTGCTAAAATCAATTTAAGACCCACTTATTAAAAACTTTAAATTAATTTAAAAACAGTCGATAAAATAGTCTCGGAAATTAGGCCAGGCCAGCTAGATGGAAGAAGTGTGTCTTTAGACGTTGGCGGAAGAGGCGGAGGTCCGTGATGGTCCTGAGATCAGGGGGTAGGTCATTCCAAAGGGCAGGACCCGCCACAGAGAAGGCCCTTCCCCTGGGCGTCACCAGTCGGCATTGCCCGGCCGACGGCACCCAGAGAAGACCTTCTCTGTGGGAGCGAATTGGTCGGAGGGATGTATGAGGTAGGAGGCGGTCTCGCAAGTAGCTAGGACCTGTGCCATGGTATAAGACCGCCTTTTTCCCTCAAAAAAGAGGGTGAAAATCTGGCTGCGTCTTATGCACTGAATACAGCATTTTTGCCTCCCGAAACCCCATTCCCTTTGCAAAAACGGCTGTGCATAGCCTTTAGGAGGCTTTCGGAGTGCTCCTGGAGGCTGGGGAGGGCAAAATGAACAAACAAAGGGGGCTTTTTTGCTTGTTTTTGCCCCTCCCCCAGCCCCCAGGAGCACTCTACAAGCCTCCTAAAGGCCCGTTTTCTTCAAAGTCTTGGTGCGTCTTATACTCCAGAAAATACGGTAATTGTTTCAAATTGGAATAAAATGGGGAAAGGGTCACTCCCCCACCCACCCCCTACGCTGAAAGAACACCCGTTCAAATGCCCCTTTTTAAATTAAAAACAAAGAACAAAACAAACACTCCCTCTGAGATTGAGCAGGCACACAAGGAAGATGCTTTGCAAATTGTCCCTTGTCGCGTTCTTTGCTGTACGTTACTACTGATGCTTTTCTCACTGAGATTGCCTAGGCCAGGGGTGTCAAACTCAAGGGCCGGGGGGCCGGATCTGGCCCACGAGATGCTTAGATCTAACCCGTGGGACAACCCAGGAAAGAGGAAAGGACTGGCCCGTAGGACCTCTGCTAGCAAAAACGGAGCTAGGGAGGGCTGCGTGCAGCCCTCCCAAGCTTCACTTTCACTTTCACTTTCACTGGTGAAAGCTTCACTTTCACAAGCTTCACTTTCACTTTCACTTGTGAAAGCTTCACTTTCACAAGCTTCACTTTCACTGGTTGGAGGAGGCCATTGCAGCCGAAAACGGAACTCGCAAGGGCTGGGGGCAGCACTCCCAAAGTCTATTTCTGCTGACAGAGGATTGCAGGAGACTGTCGCAGCTGAAACGGAGCGTGGGAGTCCATTTTCGCTGGCAGAGCACTTGGGCCACCACAGGTGCCTCGGACATGAGTGACAGCAAGCTGGCCACGCCCACCCCGGCCCCCGAGGTCAAACACAACCCTGATGCAGTTCTCAATGAAATCAGGTGTGTGTGTGTGTATGTGTGTGTATGAATCTTATGGAGTGAAAAATACAGTATCTCCCTTTTGCAAAAGGATCAGGTTTATTCCTAAACATTTCCCTGGGTTCTTCCTCTGTCTTTGATCAGCCTGAAATACGTAAGAAGAAGAATTTGTTTCTAAATATATTACAGCCTCTTTTGCTTTCTCTTCTACTTCTTGGTAGGACGTCTTACCCCATTCTCTTCCAGGGCAGCCAACGGCTTGTTGATGCTGTTGACAAATTTGTTGACATGCTCAAAATGTTTGGTCATTTCCGTGGCCAAGACCATGTCAATAATGGCTTGTCGGAGAGTTCGGTATTCATTCCTAGATAAAAGAAGACAAAAGGGGGAAAAATAGGTGGGGAATTGTGTTGTTTTAGTAGGACTATCTATTAAATCAACTATATATATATATATATATATATATATATATATATATATATATATATATATATATATATATATATATATATATATATATATATATATATATATATATATATATATATATATATATATATATATATATATATATATATATATATATATATATATATAAATGGCTGTGTGTGTGTGTGTATGTTCCAGCCTAACTCTGGAATGCCTCCAGCAATTTCAACCAAACTTAGTACAAAGATGACTTACTCTCTGGAAACAAATACTGTCGGGGTAAGACACCCCTAGGAGAGGTGTGTGTGTTCTGTTAAGATACAGCCTGTTGTGCCTTAAAATGGCTTCTACTGTACTGCCGTAAGATGGCTGTGGAGTTGCCATCTTCACAGTACTCCACTAGGGGGCTCCCTCTGTTAAGAGGAAAAATCTAACATTAGAAATTACGTTTTCCCCCTATAAATAAATACCTGGGCAATGTTGGGCTATCAGCTAGTATTAATATATAATTTAAAGCTTCATTAAATTATACATTTATTGTATAAAATGAGCCACACTCCTTCTATCTTTCCCCTTGAAATGCTCATCTCCCTCCATCGCTACTCTTCCCTTATATCGTCATGCAGTCCAAACACACCCTTTTCCAAAACTATGTCGGCAGTACAAACCCTTTTAAAGAATCCTGGTATTTTAGGAAACCCACCTCTCCATGTTTTTAAAAATGTTGCATTTATCATCCCGGGTGGTGATCTGGAAGGCCAGCGCTGCATGATGGCTCTCCAACACCGCTGTGTCGTTGTACAAAATGGCCAGTTCGCTTCCGGCATTGCACAGGAAAGAATTGGTTCGCCCCGGGTGATCCACATCGTGGACAGTGGCAGCTATCAAGGCAGCAACCTCATCAATGGGATCCAAGGTTTGCTGAGAAGGAGAAGAGAGAGAGAGAGAGAGAGAGAGAGAGGCTGGGAGAGGCTCAGGAAGCGAGAGGCTCAGCCTAATGTTGGAACGATGGGTGCTGTAACCGTTCAAGAACGCCCCTTCGGTTCTGACCGAGGCTTCCCAAGAACATGAAGCAAACTCCTGGTCCTGACAAAAAAGCCCTTTTATTAATTGACTGTGAATTACACTCATTCACATCCAGCAAAGGCTTTCGAGGGAGGATTTACAGTCCGAGAACTTATCTGGCTTGGAGAGCTGCCAGGTTATTATCTACAAGGAATCTCAGAGAGTCACAAGCCAATTAAGTGAACTAATGGTCTCCTGCAAACTCCACTCCCCTTTCGCTCCTCTTTTATTTTCTCTAGGAGGAGCCATTCATCGTCCACCTGTGCCTTTACTCCTGAGTCGACCCCATTCCGTAATTGTTCCCTTCTCCTGACAGCTCTGCACATGCACACATCAGGAACAGGATCCAGCTGTTCCTCTGCCTCACTGATGTCTGACTCTGAAGGCAGCTGATAACTGTCAGATGGCCTCGGCCCCCTCTCTGCCTCCGACACAAAGCCCTCGTCAGAGCCTTCCCCAGACTCCAGGACTGGTCTATGTCCCTCCCCAACCTCCTCACTGTCTGAATCTTCTGCCAGCTCTGCTGGCTGCTGGGGGGCCATAACAGGAAATTTCAAGGCACCTGGAATAATCTCATTGCAGTCACACCAGAAGCAGTTAGATGGTTAGCTGTTCTGACTCCCCTTACTCCGACTAACACAAGACTGGCTGCCTGCCACTAACTCTCTTGGCCGCTTGCCTGAATGACTCTGAACAGATACGAAGCTTCCTAACTCGACAAAACACGAACCTGAAAATCAACACGAATAAACACGAACCTGAAATCCAACGTTGTTCTCTGCAAGGACTTTCTTAGCAAAGACTTCCTTTTAAACCCTCTTGGGAGGGGCCAGTCATTAGGCAGCTGGGACTCATTCAACTCCTTCGAGTTCGTCTCTGCTGCAAATGAAGCTGCCTTCTTTCAATCTGTCTTAACCTAACATCAGGGACAAACTGGCCTTGATCCTCCCCACTACTCCAAGACCCAGGTGCCTCCTGATGATCAGCCGGGCTCTCTGCTCTCTCAAGATTGCCCTCCCCCTCCAGAGCAGACTCATAGGACTCCTTAGAGGAGTCCACCAGCAGCTCATCCGGAGCCGGCTGGGCCACAACAGTTAGGTTATAATTTTTTTTAACATATAATGTGTTTTATTAGTGCTATATATCAGTGACCTAGGGACGCATCAGCTCAGGGACTGAGCATGTCTATCAGAAAGGTCAGTAAAATGCAAGTAGAAAAATAAGAACCACCTTTGGTGGGAAGGGAACAGAGTTCCGTGCGCCTTCAGCGTTTAATCACGCCGGCCACATGACCACGGAGACATCTTCGGACAGCGCTGGCTCTTTGGCTTTGAAACGGAGATGAGCACGGCCCCCTAGAGTCGGGAACAACTAGCACATATGTGCAAGGGGAACCTTTTCCTTTACCTTATCAGTGACCTCTGTCGATACCATACACTAAATAAAATAAAAAATTACATTTTTTTTAAAAAAAACCTGTCCTGGTCCTTATAGAAAGATTTGAGAGTCACGGACCAGATGCCTGAAAGTCAAAGTATCCAGAAGTGTAAACAATCTTAAAGGCAGTGGTGGGGAACAGCTTAGTAATCGGGAAGGGGGGTTAAATTTCTAAAATAGCTCAATGAGAAATCAGCCGCTGCCACAAAACGCTCTCCAGCATTTAAGGGCCGGATGGAAAATTGGAGGTTGGGAAAAGGAGCAGATTATGAGATGGAGCAACCTGGAAGAAGCCACGGGGCATTGAACTTTGCTATCCCACTCCTTGCTCTTCCCCATAACTTATCCTCGTGGATGGTTTGTTCCTGAGGGAAATCAATCCACTGATGAATTGTTCTCACTGCCAGGAAATTTCTACTTGGTTCTAGGTTGGGTCCCTCCTTGAACCAGCTCTTCTTTCCATCCATCGCTTCTTGTCCCGCCTGCTTTGGAGAAAGGCTGACCCTCTCCTCTGCTGTGTAGCAACCCAGTAAACTTACTTTTACTCGTTCTTTCGAAAGGAAATAGGCCGTGGCGTGCAGCACATCCGCCGAGTGGGTTGAATTGTGATAAGAGTTGGATAAGTGATAATTGGCTTCTATGACTTGCAACCAAGACCTCAGCGTCGACTCGGAGCAACCGAGAAACTCACAGATCCGAAAGCGAGCAAACAGCTTGAGGCCAAGGTAAACCAAAGGCCTGGAGGGAAGAATATTTTTTTTTTAAGCCAAATATATTATATATATATATATTTATTAAATTTTTATCCCGCCCTATCTCCCAAAAGAGTAAGATGATTAAGAGCCCTTAGACAGGTGAGCTGTCTCGTCAAGAATCAGAGGTGGTGGTTAGCCAGTTCTGACCAGTTCTGGAGATCCGGTAGCAGAAATTTTGAGTAGTCCGGAGAACCGACAAATACCACCTCTGGCTGCCCCCCCCTCTCCCCATCTATTCTCTGCCTCCTGAGTCCCAGCTGATCGGGATGGAATGGAGATTTTGCAGTATCCTTCCCCTGGAGTGGGGAGGGAATGGGGATTTTGCAGTATTCCTCCCCTGGAGTGGGGAGGGAATGGGGATTTTGCAGTATCCTTCCCCTGGAGTGGGGAGAGAATGGAGATGTTGCAGTATCCTTCCCCTGGAGTGGGGAAGGAATGGAGATTTTGCAGTATCTTTCCCCTGGAGTGGGGAGAGAATGGAGATGTTGCAGTATCCTTCCCCTGGAGTGGGGAAGGAATGGAGATTTTGCAGTATCCTTCCCCTGGAGTGGGGAAGGAATGGGGATTTTGCAGTATCCTTCCCCTGGAGTAGGGAAGGAATGGGGATTTTACAGTATCCTTCCCCTGGAGTGGGGAAGGAATGGGGATTTTGCAGTATCCTTCCCCTGGAGTGGGGAGGGAATGGGAATTTTACAGTATCCTTCCCCTGGAGTGGGGAAGGAATGGGGATTTTGCAGTATCCTTCCCCTGGAGTAGGGAAGGAATGGGGATTTTACAGTATCCTTCCCCTGGAGTGGGGAAGGAATGGGGATTTTGCAGTATCCTTCCCCTGGAGTGGGGAGGGAATGGGAATTTTACAGTATCCTTCCCCTGGAGTGGGGAAGGAATGGGGATTTTACAGTATCCTTCCCCTGCCAGACCCACCAAGCCACGCCCACAGAACTGGTAGTAAAAAAAAATTGAATCCCACCACTGCCCAGAATTCTGCTCCTGTGTGTTTCTTCGCTCCTCCTACAAACCTTTTATGAGTTGCAGCCTCCAACTCGAAGATATTAAAATCCCAGTCTTGTTCATTCTCCATTGCTTGAGCTATCCGGGGCGGGATGTCGTTCAGGGAGATGGGCGAGATCAAACTTCCCGGTACTTGATGGGTTTCTTAAAAAACGAAGACAGAGGACGAAGGTATTACAGGCACAACTGCATCACTCGTGAGAAAACAAAACCAGGGACAGACGGCGCCTCTTGTCTTACGTAAAGCAGGTAAGGGCAGGACTACCTGGTTGTTAAGTGAATCTGGCTTCCCCATGGACCTGGCTTGTCCGAAAGTTGCAAAAGGGGAATCTGTAACCCCGGGATGTGCAACCGTCATAAATACGAACCAACTGCCAAGCGACTGAATTTTGATCACATGACTGTGGGGTCTTAAGCGTGAAAACAATCATGTGATTCCACCACCACCACCCCAGTGCTGTTGTAACTTTGAATGGTTATTAAATGAATGGTTGCAAAATGGAATTGGAATAAAATACAATTTAAAATGGAATCGAAATAAAATAGGATTTAAAATGGGATTGGAATAAAATACGATTTAAAATGGGATTGGAATAAAATAGGATTTAAAATGGAATTGGAATAAAATAGGATTTAAAATGGAATCGGAATAAAATAGGATTTAAAATGGGATTGGAATAAAATAGGATTTAAAATGGAATTGGAATAAAATAGGATTTAAAATGAAATCAGAATAAAATAGGATTTAAAATGAAATTGGTATAAAATAATATTTAAAATGGGATTGGAATAAAATATGATTCAAAATGGAATCGGAATAAAATAGGATTTAAAATGGGATTGGAATGAAATACGATTTAAAATGGGATTGGAATAAAATAATATTTAAAATGGGATTGGAATAAAATACGATTCAAAATGGAATCGGAATAAAATACGATTTAAAATGGAATTGGAATAAAATACAGTCTAAAATGAAATTGGAAAGAAATACAATATTTTAAGTTACAGATAAAATATGATAAAATTATATTTTGGTGTCACCCCTGCAATCTACCCCAATCAGTCCCACATATGCAGATCTCAACCGAATCATTTTGCTTAAGTATTGTGCTGCCTTAAGTGGTTTTGTTATGGAGATCCATTTGGGGAGACTATCTGTATGAATCTCCTCTTCCAACCAAAAAGACCACTCTATTAAAATGGAAGTTTTTTGAGAGGGCAAAAATGGAGAAAAATACAATCTGTCTTTCTTTATCGCTTAGAGCAGCTAAATTGACGGGATGTGTCCTTATAAAACACTAAAAACCTGGAGACTACTTTCTGGGCCAAATGGTTTTGCTTGAACTAATCTCCATATTCTCTTTTCCCTCCTCCTTATGCTTTGTCTATTAGGGCTGCAAGCTGGCCAGTTATCTTCCAAATATTTACCAAACTTTAAGCCTCTTAGCAAACGAGATACCCTTTCAAAACGATATATGCCTCTTTAAAATGGCGTATTTAGCTTTTCTGCCTGACTAACCAGGTCTGATGACAGAGCAGTAACAACACAACCCTGCACATTGCTTACTTGTCTGTTCCTCTTCAAAATAATTTCTGGCTGTGCCATACCCAAAATAAAATTGCTGAAGATCACACATATAAAGAGTGCAGAGAAGAGCAACCAAGATGATTAGGGGACTGGAGACTAAAACATATGAAGAACGGTTGCAGGAGCTGGGTATGTCTAGTTTGATGAAGAGAAGGACCAGGGGAGACATGATAGCAGTGTTCCGATATCTCAGAGGGTGCCACAAAGAAGAGGGAGTCAAACTATTCTCCAAGGCACCTGGGGGCAGGACAAGAAGCAACGGGTGGAAACTAATCAAGGAGAGAAGCAACTTAGAACTAAGGAGAAATTTCCTGACAGTTAGAACAATTAACCTCTGGAACAGCTTGCCTCCAGAAGTTGTGAATGCCCCAACCCTGGAAGTCTTTAAAAAGATGTTAGATAGCCATTTGTCTGAATTGGTATAAGGTTCCTGCCCATGCAGGGGGTTGGACTAGAAGACCTACAAGGTCCCTTCCAACTCTGCTATTATATTGTATTATATCTAGAAAGGGGTAAAGGATGGTACTTACGCTTTGCTGATAATATGTATTCGTTCCCTGATAATCTTCGTAGCCCATCCTATTGAACAAAGTCGAAAAGAAGGTGGAATGAAATAAAAACCCTTCTTAAATTTATACCTTTGGGAATGAAGGGAATATAAATCAGAAAATGTTGTTTGAACCCACTATCCACCTCTATGTAGTCCAGAAGCAAGAACCAGATTCTCAACTGGTAAGCTAATTCTGTCATCACTGATCCTAAAAGAATATGCTAATTATCAACTTTTCCCCCCACTTTTAAGGAATCTGGAATCCCTTGCATCGGAGTGGAGTCAGGGTGACTGGATGGAGCTGAGCATTTACTGGCCAGATGCCCTTCCTAACACCTACGGAGTGTTCACAGCAGACAATTACTCATTGCACCCAGAGAGAGAGAGATATCTACCTAGAAGTGAACTGATTGCCTTCTGATTGTGAGGTGAGAGCTCCACCACTGGGCCGCCATGCCGCTCCTATCACTCAATTGGCTTTAAAAATGACATGTGGAAGGCCCAGTAAACAAACAAATTCAAATACTTTGATTTTAATTACCGTCATCAAGCCACCGACAAGATCATTTGTGTGTGGATCTTCATCTTTGGTGCCAAGCTGTGGAGAATACAACTCAGTAGTCCTCAAGATCTCCAGGACTCTATCCAACGCTTCAGCCACTGGCATGGGACTGCTTTCTTGAGCCGCATTGATAATATTTATTACCTAAATGAAAAAAGAAAGAGAGAGAGAGAGAAAGAAAGAAGAAAGAAAGAGAGAGGGGGGGAGGAAGGAAGGAAGGAAGGAGAGAAAAAAGAAAGCAAGAAAGCAAGAAAGCAAGAAGGAAAGAAGGAAAGAAGGAAAGAAAGAAAGAAAGAAAGAAAGAAAGAAAGAAAGAAAGAAAGAAAGAAAAAGAAAGAAAGAAAGAAAGAAAGAAAGAAAGAAAGAAAGAAAGAAAGCTGTATTTACCTAATGGTAATACATATTCTCTTTCCTTTAACTTGAAGAGTCAAGAAACAATGCTAAGCAGTTACAATAACACTTAGACTTATATACTGTTTTACGGTGTTTTACAGCCCTTTCTAAGCGCTTTTGTTTTTCCCCCCAACAATCTGGGCCCTCATTTTACCGACCCCGGAAGGATGGAAACCTGAGTCAACCATGAGCAGGTCAGGATCAAACTGCTGGCAGTAGGCAGAATTAGCCTGCAATACTGCATCCTAACACCTGTGTCACCATCATCACCAGGCAAAGACATGGGAGTTTTACAACAGGAAAAGGCCAAGTTTCCAACAGAGAGAAGGGACTTCCCATGGGGGCGCCTTACCTTGGTTATAGGTGCCTCAATCGTCATTGAATGTATGCGGGCCATGGATGAATGCCTCCTCTGAGAACTTCCTATGCAAGGGGGGGAAAAACGAAGAGGCGCATGAGTTGCTGGCATTAGCTTCCCCAAACGAATGTTGCTCTTACTGAAGAGTAGAGTTTTCGGTTCACTAAAATATTCTACATTGCAACTTAAGCCAGCAAACATTACGTCAGGTGCGCAGAATCAGGATATGGTAGGTTCCAGTTAAGATGATTTATTGCTCATGGCTGGAAACAAGAATTTAGTCAATTAATGCTCAGCACTAAATTGGCACCAAGTAAGGGTCAATGGAATTTCAAGAGGGATTGGATTTAGACCGCTTGTGGGAACGGAACGATTCCAGGCTAATTCCGCTTTTGACTCCACCCCCCCCAGGCTCTACCTGATCTTCTGCACATCCAAATTTCAACAGCCGAGTCTGCTGCATTATAAAAACAGCAGCTGGGGAGAAGGGAATACATGCATTTGTCTAGCTCACCGGTGTCAAACTTGAGGCATCATGTTGCTGTCATGTGAAGTTTTCCACATTCACGGAGCGGGCATGGGCGTGGCCTGCATGTGATGCATCTGGACCACAGGTTGAGACTTTGACAGCCCTGGCCTAGCTAGACTGTACTGACCTAGGCTTCCCAAGAGCATGGTCTTGGGTCCTGACAAAAACCCCTTTTATTAATTGACTGTGAATTCTGCCCATTCACAACCTGCAAAGTCTTTCAAGGGAGGATTTATGATCACAGACCTTATCTGGCTTGGAGGGCTGTCAGGCCGATATCTTCAAAACTTGGCAAGGAGTCTCAGAGAGTCCTGAACCAATGAAGCGAACTAATTGTCTCCTGCAAACTCCACTCCCCTTTCGCTCCTCTTTTATTTCCTCTGGGAGGGGCTGTTCATCGTCCACCTGTGGCCTTACTCCCAAGTCGACCCCTGTTCTTTAGCGGTTCCCTTCGTCTGGCAACTCTGTGCATGCACACACTGGGAACAGGCTCCAGCTGTTCGTCTGCCTCACGGATGTCTGACTCTGAAGGCAGCTGATAACTGGCTCTGTCCCTCTCTCTGCCTCCGACACAAAGCCTTCATCTGAGCCTTCCCCAGATTCCAGGACTGGCCCATCTTCCTCCCCAACCCCCTCATTGTCTAAATCTGCTGCCAGCTCCGCTGGTGGGCCACCACACAGATATCTCATTACCCAAACTATGTACCATCATGGCCCCAAAGGCAGGCAAGCCACATGTCATGGCTTTCGGAGGAAGTAGGCCACCCAAGGGTACTGATTAATGAGAAGGTAATTTTAAAAAGGTAATTTTACAAAAAAAAAAAAAAGAAGCTTCTTCTATACCATCACTGCCTCGAGAGGTAGTGGATCGGACATCGAGAGAACCTTTTCTCTTGTCTTTGTGCCTGCAGGTCTGGATATCTGTAAAAACAAAGAAATTGGATCGTGACTATTGTGCGAAAGAACCTCTCGGTTCTGAAGAGGTAGGAACTTGTTTTCGATCGCTCCGGAAACTTGTCTGTTGGCCCCGAATTCTTACCTTTTGCCTTGGAATCTGAACAAATGGTTGCAAATCAAGGACTACCAATAAAAGTAGCCCTCGACTTACAACAGTTCATTTCGTGGCCATCTGAAAAAAGTGACTTATGACCATTTTTCATATTTACGACCATTCCGGTATCCTCAGGGTCATGTGATCAAAATTCAGACACTCGGCAACTGACCCATATTTTTGACGGTTGCAATGTCCCGGGGTCTTTCTTATGACAATGGGGAAGCCAGATTCACTTAACAACTGGGTTACAAACGTAACAATTGCAGTTAACAAGCGTGGCAAGAAAGGTCGTAAAACAGGGCAAAACTCACTGAATAAACATCTCACTTAGCAACATAAATTTCAGGCTCAGTTGTGGTCGTAAGCTGAAGACTACCTGTATTTTTACTGTTCCTGTTTATCCCGGAACAAAATTTGTACTTTTTTTCTTTCCCAAATACAAATCCACCCAGAGGCTGTTTCGCCCCATGCAGTCCTTCCTGTAATCCCCCCAAAATTTGCCCCAACCCCATCCAGTTCCTGAATGGACCCATGACTTGCTTTTGAGGTGGTGGTGTTTTTTTCCCTCTTCAATTTTAAAGAGAATAAACCTTGACCGACCCAAATTTTATTGCCCCAAAATGGACCAGATTAACGAAATTAGATTTTTGCCTGATCTGCGAAGTCCCACCTTACAAATACTGAATACAGTACCTATAGCTGGTCATAGCAGGAGCCAAACAAACATGCTCTTCATAAATTCTATTTCTAGACAGGGTAAAATTCAACTTCTACCCTTTGAGATATTAAATCTAAGTTACTGAAGCTTTATTAGCGATTACTACAAGGGGGAGAAAGCTAAATTGGAGTCCTACCAACCACGGACCTGCGCCTCTTCCGCCGGGCCCTTAAAACTCATCTATTTTCTGCGGCCGGCCTGGCATAGCTTTTAATTTTGTTTTATCAATTGGGTTTTATTAGGGACTTTTTAGAGCAGATTTTTGTTTAATCTGTTTTTATTATATTTATTGTACATGATGTTTTATGTTTTATAATTGCCTGTTCACCATCCTGAGTCCTGCAAGGGAGATAGGGCGGTATATAAATTTAAATAAACGTAAACGTACTTTAAGGTACACATTAAACAGCCAAGCTTTCTTTGATTCCCAACGGTTTTGAAACACGGCTGCCCAGACCAGATAGTTTTTCTTATTATTTAGCCTCCCTCCTAGGATATCATTTTATTGCTGTGCAAATCCTGTGTTTCCCCCAAAATAAGACTGGGTCTTATATTAATTTTTGCTCCAAAAGACGCCTTATGGCTTATTTTCCAGTTATTTTGGAGGAAATACAATACTA